>VXAD01000352.1:102626-120359 GCA_013399195.1 Dicrurus megarhynchus | reverse complement strand
AAAAAAAAAAAAAAAAATCACTTTACGACCCATTTCCCCCCTTCACAGCAACCAGCAGCAAGAAAAATCTAAAGTCTGGCTGGTAACACAGACAGAGCTGGAGCAGAGGAGAGGGTCTGGGGTTTTTTTGAGCACCCCAGAGACTGGGGCTGCTGCTGCTTCTCCTTTTTCCACCAGCCAGGCCAGTGCAGGGGTGCTGCTGGTGGGAACCTGCAGTGCCATTTGCATAGGGGCAGCACAGCCCCTGTGTGAACAGGCTGGAGGGGACAGAGATGCTAAAGGCAGATTTCCTGACAGCAAAATTATTCTTTTTTTTGCAAGATTTTAGCTTAAAAATAAAAAAAAAAAAAGACAAAGCACACACACTCCCCTAACCACACACAGGGTTATAGTTAGTGTGACCTGAACCACAGCAGAGCAGCTCTCTGCAAAATTACTGCTCCTCCAGCAGTGCTGGCAAGAAAAGGGATTTACTGCAGCTCCTCATCATCCTCACAGGGCAGGGGTTGGGAGGAAAAAAGGTTGAGGCTCATGTCCCTCCCCTCCAACATCCTTAGGGCATGGGAGCTTCCACGAGGCTGCAGCTGTCCCCTATTTCCTAGGGGTTCAAGGGGTTAAAAAACAACAAGCCTGGCCTTTCTCCTCCCCTCCCTGTCACCACAGGGGGACATCTGCAAAGCAGGACAAGCAGAGAGCCGGAGCAGAGAGCGGGGTCTGGCCAGGAAGCGCTGCTCAGGTGCAGGTCTGTGGCTGCAGGACGGACCCACAGCGGGGGTCACGCCTTTGCTGGGGAACTCACATTTCTGCTCCTCCTCTGGCACGATCCTGTAGACCTTGTAGGGCTCGGAGATGTCCAGCTGGGACCTGTCTGTCACCTCCTCAAAGTCAGGGCTCTTGTTCAGAGCGCAGCGAAGCCGCGTCTTCCACGTGGCCGGCTCCGCTTTGTCGCCTTCCTTGAACTTGCCTTTGAAAACAGCCCAGGCCTAAAGCAAAGAACACCAAAAAAACCCTAAAAAAATCCTCCCTGCGAGCTCTACAAAGCCTCTCAGGGAGGAAGAGCTGGGGTTGCAGAGAGCATTTTGCATCTTGCACCCTTCTCGAGCATCCCCTGGGGATTCGCTGTTTCACTCCTAGACTGCACAGCCGCCACACCTGGGGGGGCTTTTGGGGTGCACAGCAGCACCGTGTGCCCCCAAAAAACACAGAGAAGTCTTTTAAAATCCAGGTTTTCAACAAGCAGAGGTCGAAACCATCATGTGTGGCTCCACCTCTGCACCAGGAGCTGCCGGGAACACGAGGAATCGCTGCTCAATTAAAAATCAAAGCAAAGCTCATTTTCCAGCTCCCCAGTAAGAAGTGAATAAATAAATAAATAAACTGGTTTCTCTAAGATCAGAACATAATTTATGCTTTTAGTAAGAAAAATTATAAGAGAATATATAAGAGAACACATGGTAAGAGAATTTGGTGAGAGAAGATATTTTACCCCTGAAGGGAGATTGCAAAACACTACATATTTTTTAAATATACGTATTCATTTATTTTATAGCTGTTTCTGTATTTTCAGATGGCTGACTTCAATGCTATCCTCATAACTCAGTGCTCCCAACCCAGCTGTCACTGAAAGTAAACTCCCTCACCAGTCCACATACTTGGAAGTGGCATCAGAGGGAAGGGAATTCCTGGGGACCTTTTTGCTTCGGGATGGAATTTTCCCCATTTTCCCCCCAAAACTGGAAATCCCCCCCTCCAGTGAAATCCTTCCTTCCCACCTGCAAAGCCTTTTAAAGTTTTTTTTTAAATAGAAATCCAGCATTTTATCAAGAGAAGCTGATGAGAAGTTTCAAGCAGGTCAAAAGCTCCTTCCCACATCAGAGCTGGATTCAAACCTGCTGAAAACAAACCTAAAACTGGTACTAACTTTTGATAAAAAGGAATAAATCATCCCAAAAAAAAAAAAAAAAAAAAAAAAACACCGGGAACCCAGTTGACACNAAAAAAAAAAAAAAGCCTGGGAGACCAGTTGCATCTCCTGCAAGGGTTAGAGATGTAAAACCCAGAGACAGCGTGGCCACGGGACACAAGCAGCACCACAGAGCCCAGGAGGCACCAAGAAAAGCCATCGACCACCTGTGCCTACCTTGAAAATGGAAGCATCCACCTCCTGGTTGTAGTCCTGCTTCCCGGCGTGCTTCCAGGGGATGCGGAACATGGATTTCTCCTCGTTCTCCCAGATGAGGCCGGGGTACAGCTCGCTGTCGATCTGCTCGATCAGCCACTGCCGCAGCCGCCTGCCGCCGTTGCGGTCGCACATCCTGCGGGGACGGAGGGGGCCAAGGCTGGTCAGCTCTGCCAGCTCCATCCCAGCACAGCTGGGGAGCAGGGATGGGGCTGGTGTGCCCCGGGCTCAGCTGGCAGCGGCACCACCTGCAGCTTTTGGGAGCTCCCCGTGCCAATGTCTGCCCGTGGAATGGGATGGAATTTAAGGTCCCTTCCAACCCAAACCCTTCTGGGATTCCACAGTCTTGTAATTCTAGGATTAAAATACCCCCAAGCCCACCCCCTGCTTCTTTTAAAAAAATTAAAAAAAAAAAAAAAAATCAAGGCAATTTCTTTCTGAGTTACT
Organism: Dicrurus megarhynchus; assembly: GCA_013399195.1. Classification (NCBI taxonomy): domain Eukaryota; kingdom Metazoa; phylum Chordata; class Aves; order Passeriformes; family Dicruridae; genus Dicrurus; species Dicrurus megarhynchus. The sequence goes on along the minus strand of VXAD01000352.1, from coordinate 117,733 downwards.
ACAAATCCTTCCCCCAGCTCTACCAAAGTTCCGCTGCCAGAAGCAGCTGACTCAGTGCTCTGCTGATTCCTATTTTGCTGCGGGATAAGCCACAGGGGAAGCAGATGGATGGGGATTACAGCCTCCAGCTGTGCTGTCACCTGAGCAAGTGACGCTGGGCAGGCCATCCCAGGGTGCCAGAGCTGTCCCCGGCTGCTCTTGGCACACAGATCTGTCCTGGACGGAACAGCAGCTCCTCTCACCTCTCACTATTCAGCACACAGATACCAAACTGCTCCCAAACTGCATCCCAAATCCTCACAGGGATAAGGAACACACAACCACTAGAAGCAAAGTGCCAGGCTCAACCCTCCCTGTCATGACAGGAGCTGGTGGCCTGGCAGAAGTGACCAGCAGCTCCTGAATCAACTTTCCAGGCATTTTGGGCTCTAAATTTTACTGGACTGCCTATCCCTCGTTCATTTGTTATTTACTGCCCCAGTGGAAGATTTTGAGGAGAAAACAAGGATGCTCTCAGCACAGCCTGAGACTCAGTGGTCCCTGCTTTGCCATGGGCTCCCACCAGCTCAGTGCCACCAAATTCCATCCCCTCTGCACTGCCCAGCAGGACACAGAGATGGCCCTGGCTACTCAGAGCACAGCCCCTGTTTTTTAAGGGATGGTGAGCACCAACACCACCAGCCGAAACACCACGGAGGGCACAGCTCTGGATACCCCAAAAGACACACCACAGCTCATCCCTGAAGGAATGGGGGCACACGCAGCCTCTGTGGGGGCTCCTGCACCCAACCCGAGTCATGCCAAAGGGAAAAACCCCCAGAAATCCTGCAGAAAAGAGACGCTCCTAAACCACCCCGTTTTCTAGAAAGCTTCTTCCCATCACAGCCAGAGATCGGAGCTCCATCTCCCCTCCCCGAGAGGGAGTCACACGCTCGGGACAACGTCAAGGAGCCCTCCCAGCCGGGCTGGCAGCGGCAGCCCCGCACCCTCACCCCGCGGCTCCAACCCGCCCAGCCCGGGTTCTGCCATGGAGCACGGGGGGCAGCACCGGGAGGGCTCGGTCCTTGCGCAGGGGACCACAAGCACCGGGCTACGGACATCCCGCATGCCTACGGTCCCGCAAGCTTCCTGCCTTTCCCTGCAGCCCGCAGGCGTGCGGGTAATCGGGGTAGGGACCGGGACCTGTCACTGCCCTCCCGCCGCTCCGTGCCGGTGCCTTCCCGGTGCTCTCTCACACAGGGTGCCGGTCCCTGCTTTCCCACGGGGAATGCCGGTGCCGGTGCCTGTCCCTCAGCCGGTGCCTGCCCACCCACGGAAGATGCCGGTACCTGTCCCCAGCCGCTCCCGCTGCAGCTCCGGTTCCCGCGCTCCCGCTCCCGGCGCCGCGCCCGCGCAAGTCACTGCGCTCGCTTTATATAGCAGCGCGTTATGCGGCCACGCCTACGGTCACGCCCCCTCCGCGCTCCACCAATCAGCGGCCTCATCCCTCTCGCGCTCCAGCCAATGAGAAGACAGCGCCGTGCGGGGCCGGCCAATGAGGAGCGTCCCGGCGGGGCACGCGCCGCAGTTTCTCTTAAAGGGCGGCTTTCCCCGAAATCAGCTGACCGGGAGGGGCGGGGCCTGGATGGGAGGGGGCGGGGCCTGGGCGGGAGGGGGCGTGGCTAACCTGCCTCTGGGCCGGGTCTCTCCCGTTGTTCCCAGTCCCAAATTAATCCATCCCCAGTTCCAACCCAGTTTCCCCAGTCCCAGAGCAGTCTTCCCAGAGCCAGACTGGTCCATTGCCAGTCCCAGATCAATCCATCCCCAGTCTCAGACCAACATTCCCAGTTCCAGATCAATCCATCCTCAGCCCATGATCAGCATATCCCCGAATCAACCTCCCCAGTTCCGGACCAGTCTCCCCAGTTTGATTTAGTCCCATACCAGTCATCCAAGACTCAGTCCAGCCTCCCCGGTCCCAGATCAGTTTCCCCAGTCCCAGACTGGTCCCTCTCCAGTCCCAGATCATTCTATCCCCAATCCCAAATCACCCTTCCCAGTCTCAGACCAGTGTCCCCAGTCCCAGCTCAGTCCATTCCCAGTCTCAGAACACTTTCCCCAATCCTAGATTTGTCCATCCGCAGTCCCAGTTCAGTCCCTCCCGAGTCCCAGTCCAACCTCCTGTCCCAGACTGGTCCATCCCCAGTCCCAGTTCGGTCCATTCCCAGGCAGTTCCCAGTTCCTTTCTGGATCATCCCCAGTCCTGGATCACTCCCTCCCTCCCTTCCCCAGCAGTTCCCACTGTTCCTGAGCTGGATTTGGTGTCCTGACCGTGCCCAGCACCCCAAACCCAGCCAGGGCCACCAGAGCATAAAGGCCCATCTGCAGCCTGACTTCAGCGGGGGTTTTTTTTGGGATTACCAGATTACACGCACATTTCTTGGAAGAAAACCGTAATTACTCCCACGTGGGTAATACAGAGAAATGGGAAATGTATGGAACTGCACAGATGGTTTAATAAAAATAACGCTCCGAGGTGCACAACCTTGCCTGTCATTTCTAATAAAGAACGGCTGGAACGGCCCTTGTTTATCAACACCCCACTGATCCTCGTTGGAAACCCCCCCCAGGAGATTTGGGGCGAGCCAAAACCACCTTCTGCAATACGGTCAGGAGGATTAACTCTCTTTTTTGACCAAAAATACAATTTTAAGCTTTGCAAGGGGTTTGCATCACCCCTTCCCCCTGCTAGATAGAGACCCTCCCGTGAAAAACTCTTTATTTTGTTAAAACCCTGGAAAATTTGTGATATTTTAAAGGGTCTTCCACACAACCAAACCCACCTTCCCCTCTGGAGACCAAAGACCTGGAGATTCATTGCGATGGAGCGGGGTGACTTCATCATTCCCAGCTTCACTTGGGCTCTGCGGCTTCATAGGCAGCATGGAAAGGCAAATCTAAATTCCCCGGGGCGAGGATAAAATATTAAACCACTTAAAATGGGGTTTCAGGCACTTGCAGTAGGCTGGGAGATGCCTCCCAGCCCTACCTGCTGCTGGGAAAGGAAGATGAGGACGCCAGCAGGGCCAGGAATTCGTTGTGAAGGATTTCCCCGCGTTAGCAGCACCCTGAGAAGCTCAGCCAGGCTTCAGCAGAGCCGTTTTCCCCTCACCAGAGGCACCAGGATTTCGGGAAGGCTGACGTGGGACAGCAGAGCCGAGCAGCCAAGCGTGAGGCGCTCTTGGCAATGCAGGAAGAAGTGGAAATCAACCCCGTTTTACCTGTTCAGGGTTTGCCTCCCAGCTCCCAGAATCCCTAAAGCCACCACTGATGGAGGCCAGAGCGGAAAAGTAGATTTATCCACCTGGGACACGCCGCAAATCCAAGGAAATTTGGATTAGGGGGAGGTTTTTGGGGATGGATGTCGCTGTGGTGTCAGGCACGGAGGGTGCTGCTGCTCCGGGGGAGCGTTCCCCGGGATTCCCCAAATCAGGGGGGATTTTCCCAGGTTTCACTTTGGTGCCGTGGTTCCCTGGGGAATGTCTGAAGCCCGGGATGGCCGGGCTGTGGAGGTTATCACACCTCGTGCAGAGCTAATCTCTGCTTATCACCCATCTCCGATGACTTCCTATTAACTCCCACTTTCTTCTCTTTTCTCTTCCTGCGGGCGAGTTCCATTTTTCTGCTTCCTAAAATGATGGCAGAGGCTTTAAATCCAGCATTGATCCCATTAATTGCTTTCCCACACGTGGCATTCCTTCCATGTGGAGTAACAGCCACAGGGACCCTTTTCTCCACCAAAAAAAAAATGGGAAAAGCCCCCATTTTTTTTTCCCCCTGGAATTCTACACGTCATGGATAAACGAATATTTGAATAATTTAAACCTTTTCGTTTTGCTGGCGGTTCTCACCCAGAAAATGGGAAGCAGGGCAGCCATTTCAGTCCATCTCTGTATTCCCACCAGGAACAGCACAAATCAAGTCCAGGCACCCTGATGATTTTAATCACTCTCTTCTTTTTCAGGAGCTGGGTGAGTCACCCCCAGTGCTGTCACACGATGAGTACCCAGAAATCTTCATTAAGGGAATTCCTAGAAATGTTTGAATCCCTTTTTTCTTAGAAGGAATTGCAGAACAGACGTTTTTGAGTGGACAAACGAGGTATTTATAGGAAAAGGCCGAGATGGCACGGAAAGGTTGAAGGTTTCCGTGCAGAAGGGCTGAATCCATGGGATGGGACCCTCCTTGTAAGGCAGATGGGGGGGATTCCTGCCAAGGAAAGCTCTGGAAAAGTACAGCACGAGTTTGGGATAAAAAACTGGATGTGGCCAGGGGTTTTAGGTATTAAATTTAGGTATTAAAAAGGCTCTTGGAGAGGGACAGAGTTAAATTGGTCCGTGGGTTGAGTGAGTCCAGCCAAGCTTTTGGCTTCTTTGGCAAGCAGGGACATTCAGATGGGGCTCAGGGAAAACCCAAAACTACTCTGGCTCCAGGGATGGAGGCAGTGGGACAGGCAGCCTCTGGCACCGCTGGATTTTCCCCCTCCCTGGGGTTGGGATAAGGAAAATGCCAGATATTCCCCTGCCAAGGACAGGCTGGAAACTCCATGCACAGCAAGGGGCAGCCCCAAAGAGCCTCCAGCCCCTCTTCCCCATCCCACTGGGTGCCAGCGAGGCTCAGCAGCACCCCGACATCCTGGGATTCATCCCTCCTTCCTCAGGGAAGCAGAGGCCAAGCTGGTCTCTCTCCATCTCCTCCCACCTTGGGATTCCAAGGTCCAGTGGCAGCACCATTCCCGTGCCCTGCCAGAGGAGCGCCCAGATATTGTAACGAGGAGAGAGGGACGGGGCTGGCTGCTGCTCTGGGGGTGGAAAAGCGGCTCTAATCCATTGGGAATGGGGGAATGGCACAGAGCAGGGCACTGTCCCCCACTAACTGGAGCTGGCAGCTGACATGGGGGGGTTCTGCGAGTCCTGTCCCGCTGCTCCAAGCCTGGAGCCCGCGCTGGTGCTGGCGGATTTCTGCCCTAGACGTGAATCCCTGGAGGTGCTTGGCAAAGGGAAAACTGAGTTTTCCAAGCCCCAGGGCCAGCGCCTGCCTGGGAACAGCCGGCTGCTTATCTGTTCATCCATCTGCTGCCACCACCGGTGCCACCTGCGTGGCAGGCAGGAGGGAAGGTGGGAGCCGGGGAGCGCAGCCAGGAGCAATCCCTGCTCCCCAGCTGCTGCTCCTTCTGCCCCTTGTGCTGCTGGCCCAGCAAGCGCTGCAGCTCCTCCTGGTCCTGGAAGGGGTTCCTGCCGTAATCCCGGCGGATCCAGGCGCGGTACTGCCGGGAAAAGAGGTCGTCAGGGTCACCTGGAAAGGCTGAGAGAGCCTCAGAGAGAGAGCTCCAATGGAAAGCAGCGAGCCAAGCAATTCCTGCTGCATTCCCAGTGAGGCCGGGGGATCCCCAGGCACACCCAGCAGGAAGATCCCAATCCCACAGGAGCTCACATTCATCTCACCACAGATGCAGCAGATTCCCCCCATCCCAGCACTCCCCACATCCCCACCAGGCCGGCACAGAGCTGGCAGCACCCTCAGCTTCCCACACTGGGACAGCAGCTTTATTTATTTCTCCTTGCCAAGAAGCTGCTGCTGTTCCTCGTGGGCCTGAATTCCCGTAAGGAATGCTTCCCAAAGCTTTTTTCCCCCCCCCAGGCAGCACAGCCGAGTCAGCCCTTGCGAGGTGGGGCAGGTTTGTTGTCAGAGCACCTCGCTCACCCCCAGGAGGTTGTGGGGAACCTCTCATCCCCCTCATCCCAACTGCTCCCGAGGCAGGAGTATCCCGGTGGCCAGGGGCCAGCTGGCAGCAGGCTGAGGCCTGGAGGTGGCTGGGAATGGCAAGGGATGGTCCAGAGAAACTGTTCCCGTTACTGCTGGGATGAGGAAAGAGCCAGACAGTCCCAAATTGCAGCAGCGAGGAGCGTGGGCAGGAAGGGGCAGCTCTGCCAGGATTCACCATTCCGGCTGCCTGGGGCTTGTAGGGAACAGCCAGAGCTCTGCCAGCTCCCCGAGGAGCTGGGAAGCAGCTGCTCCAGCCAGGAATTACTGGGATGAGTGGTAGGAGCACACCCAGCAACACCAAACACCTTGAGGAGAGGATGGAGGGCACCTGTGGGTGCAAAGAGTGCGGAGAGGGAGCGAGCGTGGGAGCCCTGGGACGGGGTGGCACAGGGACAGGATGGGATGCAGCCAGGGCATCCAGAGGGAGAGGGAAGCAGCTGCCATGAGCTTGGCACCCCCAGGGTGAGGTGCCTTTGCTGTGGATTCAGCTTCCCGAATGGGCAGGAGCCACCGAGTTCCCAGGAAAAGTTTGGGATGCGGGACAGCAGGATTGGCAGCTCAGCACTGGATGAGCCACAAGGGGGAAAAAAAAAGCCTGAGACTGACCCTGGTGGTATCCCCCTCTCCTGCAGCCAGGGAAAATCAGCTGGGGCAGGGGGGATTTCCAGTGGGAATGTCTGGATTTCCCAAATCCACTCCGTCCGACAGCAGGGCTCGCCGCGGCTGTTACACAGCTGCCACCTGCCAGCAGGATGATCCCATGCTCAGGGCGGTCCCCCAGAGCCAGACCTGGGCTCCTTGCTAGGAAACAACCCCTGGGAAGTGAGACCCCAAGGGTCTGGGACAGGATTTGGGGCAAGAATCCACGCCAGGATCTCATGGGGGGGAACATCCCTTCCATGGAAACCATGCAGAGGGATGAAGCTCCATGGGCAGAGCTGCCTGGCAGCCACCGAGGCTCCCAGCACCCGGGGAGGACGGAAGGAGCGGGTGGGAGATGGGGGAAGCTGCCAGGCATTTCCTTTTAAAGCCAGAGCAAGAAGTGGTTCCAGCCTGTTTCCTCCAGCACAGACCACCAACCCACTGCCCTCCTCCTCCTCTCTCCCAGGCCAGAAGCACCCAGCCCATCTGGGATGGCACCAGGGGGAGAAGGGCAGCCTGGCCATGTTGTGCCAGCACCACGGGGGACAGATCTGTCACCAGAGGGCCCATCTGTGCCCTCTGTCACATCCACACCATCTTGTCTGTGCCCGCTGACTTCCTTTTCTAACCTTACCCATCCTCCTGCTGCTGCTCTTGGTCCCTTCCTTCCTTCTTTATCCCTCCAGCCCAAAGAAGCCCCATTTGCCAGCTGGAAACCGCAGCTGCACGCTCCAGCAGCGAGGCTGGGCAGTCCCAGGGAGCATCTTCCCCGTTCCTTCCTCCCAAGGTCCCGTCTGAGCTCCCTGGGATGAAGGAAACTGAGGCACCACAGCCCCGGGAGGTGCCCAGAAGGACCAGCCTGTCCCTCCCGGGTTTCAACCACCAAGGATTGAGGCTTTTCCACCCCCGAGGGCCATTCCCTCCCCGGTGCTGACATCACGGAGTGGGAGTTTCAAGGAAAAGGCAGCTCTTGCTAAATCCCACGGTCAGGAAAACACATCCAAGCGCCTCCACCCTTGGCTGTGCCTCGGCTATTTCAGGGAAAGGGTTGCAAAGCCACTGGCAAAACTCGGGAGGTGATGGAAAAGCAGCTTCCAAGGGAAAAGGGAGGAAAGTGTGGTGACCATTGAGGCCAGTCTGGATTTTGGGAGCAGGAGGAAGAACTGGGATGGAGGGAGGGCACAGCAAACCCCAGAGCAGGGTCTGCGCTGTGAGCAGAGCGTGGGAAGGGCCGGGGAGAGCTGGCCCAGCCAGGGGAAGCCCCGCAGGGAATCTCCAGCCCCGCGGGTGTTTTGTAATCCCTTGGAGCATTTTCCACCCTCCTCCACGGGCGTTTCTGCAAGCTGGTGATAACGGGGCACGGCCACATCCCTCATGTGACAGCGCCCGCCGGCACCCGGGGAAGGGAACTTGGGGTTGGGGAAGGGGCTGGCCTTTGGGCCAGTGCCACGGGCTGTCCCTGCTCCCTCCTGGGACGACAGGAATCCCCTCCAAGGGCTCGGCAGGGCCGGAAGGACCTCAGGGTCCTGTTTGTCACGGGGCCATCGCAGATGCTCGGGGCTGCAGAGGGTGGGGGGCTCTGCCTCCAGGGATGGCTCCGAGTTTAGGGGTGACATGGGCTGTGACATCCCTCGCACACCTTTTTTCCATGGTTCCCCTTTCCTTGCAGAGGTCCAGCTGTGTCCCAGGTGAAGGTTGGGACCCCGGGGATGGGTGAAGGAGCAGAGTCCAGAATGGGAGGCTGGGGGCAGCCAGAGAGCCGGGTGGGAGCTGTGATTTTAAAGGCCTTTCCCTTTGCTTTTCGAGGCCTTTTCCTTTGCTTTTTGAGGCCTTTCCCTTTGCTTTTTGAGGCCTTTCCCTTCACTTTTTAAGGCCTTTCCCTCCACTTTCCAAGGCTTTCCAGGTCAGAAGTGCAGCTCTGATCTCTGCTCCCAGCTGGACGTGCCACTGTCATCCCAGCGGCTGGAATCCAGCTGGGCTCTGCTCCATCCTCCCTCCCCTGCACAGAACGGGAACCCATCCAGCCCGAGCTCCTGCTCTCCCAAAATCTGCTGCTCCACCTCGTTTCGGTGGAGGAAAGATGGGAGAATTCTCCACCCACTCTTGCTGCCGCCTGTCAGCTGCCTCTGAGAGCAGGGCACTGGCTGGCACAGGGAGCCCTGGCACATCCAAGCGTGCCCAGACATCCCGAAACTCCTCACGAGAGCCTTCCTCCCTCTCCGCTCCCCCTCTCCACCTCCAGCTCCCGCTGTGCTGCATTCCTGGGAATTCCAAATGCTCCCAAGGGACAAACTGCTCTCCCGTCCCTCCCACTGTGTCCTAACCCGAGGAAACGAGTTTTGGGGTTTTCTAGCGTAGGGTTTAGGGTTTTCCAGAGCTTTTTAAAGTGCGCTCACATAATATCGAGGCACTTTTTTTTTGTTAATTTATTTTCCTTTTTTTTTTTTTTGCGTGCAAACCGAGGCACTTTTTTTTTTGTTGTTAATTTATTTTCCTTTTTTTTTTTTTTGCGTGCAAACCGAGGCACTTTTTTTTTTGTTGTTAATTTATTTTCCTTTTTTTTTTTTTTGCGTGCAAACCGAGGCACTTTTTTTTTTTTTGTTAATTTATTTTCCTGGGTTTTTTTTTTTTGCCCGCAAACCTCCAAATCCCCAGGCAACAAATGACACTCCCAAAAATCCAGCTGGGGCAACCAGAGAGCTGCACGCCAAGGAGCCACACCCGCTTGCAAACCCCTCCAAAACGTATCCAAAGGGGACTTTACCTCCCGGAGCAGCGTCCTCTCGTATTCCTGCAGCTGCTGCTGGAAGCCGGCGTTGGGGCTGGCGTAGGAGCGCACGGCCTTGGTGGCAGCCAGGCAGCTCTGCCATCCCAGCTCTGTCACCGTCATCAGGTAGGCCACCAGGATGGTGGTGCTGCGGGACACCCCGGCCAGGCTGGGACGGGCCAGGGAGCCCCATCAGGGGAAGGGATCCCGCGGGAATCACCCGTGGGATGCGGATCCCCTCGCCGGGGCGCTGGCGGGCATGGGTTGGGAGGGGATAAGGATGGATGCTGAAAAAGCTTCAGCGAGGAATTTCTTCAGCTCTCAGCAGCGTTTTGTGAGAGCTCTGTCTTTCCCATGCAAGTCATTCAAAGCAATGTTAGAGTTTTGTAAAATTCTGCACCTGCAAGGTTGTTGTCCACCATTGTTATGGCTCCAACTAGAAAACATTTAGAGATGGGTGCCTTAGAATGCGTCCAATCACCCTAAGGGGTGGATGGCCGAAAGAACCAATTACCTTATGCCATGTAGGACACTCTTTGCGATCTAACACATAAAAACCCTCTCTGAGAAGCTAAAAAATCGCTTCAGCCTTCTTTTACCCTGAGCTCGGAGTCTGCGTCGTCTCTCCGTTCCGCGGCGAGAACAGTGACAGATAAGGAGCTCTCTGTGACCTCCCCCCGTCCTCTCCTCAAGATTTTCCCACGTCTTGGATGCTCAGGTGGTCAGTGCAAGGACCACCGACCCCCGTGGAGCCTGAGGTGGACACCTTCCCGCGGCCCTCCCGCTGCTCCGTGCCTCCTCCTCTCCTTCCTGCCCTTCCCCGGTGATGTTCCACACCAAGGAGACTTTTGGGCAGCCCACCCCCGGCTCCCAGGGGACGGATGGGGCGTGGCGGGGGGGTCACAGCAGCTCTCACCAGTGCACCAGGCAGCCTCCCCCTCCGAGCCGGCACTCGTGGATGAACTGGATGCACTCCTTAAAATGCTGCAGCCTGTGGGGAGAGAGGCGGGAGGTGAGCAGGGAAGGGCTGCCCGTCCCTGCAGGGCACCGGGACACCCTGGAAACAGCACCAGTGTCACTCCCAAGGACTTCCCAGCACCCTGGGGCCACCAGCGTGGGGTGGGAGCAGAGATCCTTCCTCTGCCAGGTGAAGGAAATGACCTGGGAGGTTTTTCCAGGGGATTTCCTGCTTCTTGAGGGATCGAGGAATGAGGGTGATGCCACCAGACAAAGCAGCTCAGCCCCAGGGGCACAGCCGGCAGGGAAAGGTGTCACCTCGAGCCCAAGGGACACAAACTCTGCCGGTTATCCTGCCTCACCCCTCATTCCCAAACAGTGCCAAAAACACCTGCTTCTCTCCCAGGGAAAGATGGAGAGATGCCAGCGGGGAAGAAGAAAGGGAGGAAGGGAAAGGGAGAGTGGGAAAAGGAGAATGGGAAAGGGAGAATGGGAAAGGGAGGAAGGGAAAGGGAGGAAAGGAAAGGGAGGAAAGGAAAGGGAGAATGGGAAAGGGAGGAAAGGAGAGGGAGAATGGGAAAGGGAGGAAAGGAGAGGGAGAATGGGAAAGGAAGGAATGGAAAGGGAGAATGGGAAAGGGAGAATGGGAAAGGGAGGAAGGGAAAGGGAGAATGGGAAAAGGAGAATGGGAAAGGGAGGAAAGGAAAGGGAGGAAGGGAAAAGGAGGAAGGGAAAAGGAGGAAGGGACATTTTGCCCCCATGCACGGGAAGGCTCAGAGAGGTGCCCATGCCAGGGAGGCAGAGCTGCCAGCAACAGCACAGATCCAACCATGGATTGCAGCCTGCACTCCCAAAAACACAACCAGGAACTGCTGGCAAAGCCCAGGGAGCTCATTCCCCCAAACCAGAGCATTTCACAGCAAAACAGGGCAGGTGGGAGCCAGAACTCCCTGCTGGAGACCTGGAAAGCAGGATAACTGATTCCACGTGTACTGAGGGGACAGAGCTGGGTGTTCGTGGCAGGCTCTGGTGGGACACATCTGTCCAGCTCATCCCTGGCTGGGATTCCAGGAGCTGTTGTGCCGCTGAGACCCCACGCTGAGCCAGGGATTCCTCTCCTTCCAATGAAACCTGCCTATCCCTACCCGCTGCCAGCACCACGCCGAGCCCTGGGGCAGTTTTGAGGCAGAAAACCTGATTCTGGTCACTTGTGCTGCTGGTGGCCTCCCTGATCACCCAACCCTGGGTTTTCCAGGAGGAGAAGAGGGTCCCTTTGGCAGCACCTCTGCTCCGGCACCGGACTTCCTCTGCCTCCGCGTGACGGAGTGGGCGTGCGCCCACGCAGCCTTCCGGATTTCTCAGAAGCCAAGGCATGAGCTCCCACGGTTATTCCCACTGTGTCCTTTGCCAAGGGAGCTGGTGTCCCTCTGGGAACCCTCCAGGATCCTCTCCATCCCTGCTAGCCCATGGGAAAGGGTGCCCTGGGAGCGCTGAGCTCAGCACCTTCCAAGGAGGCAAACGGGGATGAATTTATTCAGGAATCGCGGGGGGTTCTGCTTTGCAGGAAGAGCAGGAGGGATGAGGGAGTCTCTGACACTGTGATCAGGCTAAAAATACTGAGCCTCCCATTGCTGGAAGGAGCTGTCGGTGCAAGGCTCCTCCAGCACCAAACAGAGCATCACCCTTTGGGAGGACTTTCCCCTCCTGAAGCGTGGTCCAGGGGATTTCCCTGCTGGCCCTGCTGATCTTCACCGAGCTGACAACATCCCCCCGGGCCTGCAGGTGCTGCCCACACAGCTCCAAGCTCTCCAGATCCCAGTCCTGCCCTCCAGCCCCTCGGCAGGAGCAGCAGGAATGTCCCAGGCTGCAAGGACACGACGCTCGTGCCTCCAGCCTGCATCCCTCTCCCAACCCATCCCAAGGGATTTTAGCTCCCCGTCCATCCTCACCCACTCCAGGGGTGTTTTTCCCAGCAGGAAAGCTCTGCCTGTGCTTTTCCAGCCTCAAAACGTGGGATCGGGGAGCGGAATGGCAGCACTGAGAGCCCAAATCACAAGCAGGACACAAAGTTCACCAGGATTGTGAAACCCAAGGCACAAACTGACAAGCAGAAAATAGTTTCTTGAATAACTCTTCCTTCCTGCAGGCAGCCTTATCTTTTTTTTTTTTCCCCTTTATTTTTTTTTTTTCCCTTTCGTGGACACGCCGCAAACGCAAAGAAATGAGCGAAGGGGAAAAAAAAACACAGCGAGGAAAAATCCCAGTTCTTGCTGAGGCAGGGTTTTCTTGTAAAGCTTCTCTTTCCGCTCAGCGGCAGCGTGAGCAAGCAGAATTCCAGCCCCGGGCACGGCTGCTCCCAAGGATGCTGGAAAAACCGGCACCTCCACAGGCAGGGCTCAGTCTGGGCCCTGGGAATTAAGTTTTAATGCTTTTTAGGGTTTGAGTAGAGAGAAAAATCCCGTGGATTTGCCAGTTTGCTGGTGCAAGTGGATGATTTATGGACACAAAGCAGCATTCTACAAAATCCTGGGAATTCCTCCCAGCTCCTCTCATCTCCAAAAGATCATTCCAAGACTTAGGAGCATCTGTGCTTTATATGGTGGGAAAAAAAATGTGTATTTTAATAAATGCTATATTTCTCTCTCCAAAAAAAAAAAAGCCTGACACAAATCGTCTTTCCAACACTCCAATTTTCAACTCTGCCCAGCGGAATAATTCTGAGACTTGATGAAAACTCAAATTGCCTGACTGCAAACACACATTAAAAATGGATTTTAAGCCCTAAAATGTTATTTACCGCACAAAAAATGAACCCTGGATTCTGGGAAGCTCAGGGATTATTTGAAATTTCACAGCATGAATGGACTAAACCTTCATCCTGCAGAACCTGAGCTTTTATTGACCGCCAGTAAAAAGGATGGGAAATCACTTACAGGTTTTGACTGGATGAATCCGAGGCCGAGATACACAGATAGGTCATGTCCTGTAATACAGAATTAAATAGCAATCAAATACCTCCAAGAAGCATTAAATCCTCCGTTTCTCTTTTTTTTTTTTTTCCCTTCCTCAGCTGACCCTGAGAGGAGAAGAAAGCTGGAAACCCCTTTGGGGTTTGCTCCACTCCGAGGGATGGCTGCATCCATCCCACCCCAGGCGATTTCCTCTCAATGCCAGAGGATGGGCCAGGTTGTGGGGGCAACTACAATGCTCAAAAACCCCAAAACCCAGAGCCAGCCCTTTTCCAGGCCCCAAACTCCACCAGGAAGACGTGTGTGACCACGCGCTGACAAAGCCACTCTCATCAATGAGTTATTTCCTCCCCGTCCTTTTAATACCCCATAAATCATCTGCTGCTTGCTGGCCTAGGTCAGATTACTTTCCTCTCCTTAAAACATCGCTTCCTTGATCCTCCCTGTTCGCAGCTAAATTTAGATCCTTTTTATCTGGGGGTTGCGGGTTTGTTTTTTTTTTTAATACTTTCCTAGTGAAACGGGGGGAAAACTCTGCAGCCAGAGCGCCAGGGATTGCCCCATCTCCATCAGGTCCCTCCTGGCTCAGGCAGCCCGACCCCATGGACCACCCTCCGGCCCAGGAGGCTGGAAAAAGTGGATTATTTAAGGAGGGAAGGGGCGGAGAAGGATAGGAAAAAGGGATAATTCTGCGCTGGAACGACCCGCGTTGCATGGATGAGCGCGGATTTCCCACATCCCATCCACAGCTCCATCCACGCCTGCTGCCATCCCAACCTCCCCACACCACGCCATCAAACCCACCGTGGAGCAACCAAAACGACCTCAAATCACCCCAAACCCCCACCCAAACCCCCCCCGATCCCGCATTAATCCAGCGGCTCCCCCGTTCCCCGCGGGGCCGGGCGTCCCCATCCCGCCGGGCGGAGCGGGGCCGCGCACGGCTGCGGTGCTGGGCTTTGCGGTCGCCGTGATTGACACGTTGCTCAACCCTCCCCTCACCCCCCCCGAGCCTTTCCGCTTCCCCCTTTGCGGCTTTGCTCCGTGTTGTAAGCGCTCCGTGCGGTTTGCTCCCCGCCGGGCCGAGCCCCGCGCCGGCCGGCCCCAGCTGCTGCCCCGAGCCGTTTGTCCTTCCCTGCTGTCTGTCCCCTCTCCGCGTTACCCAACGCCTCAGCTGGGGTTTTGTCGGGGTTCCCTCCCCCGTGGTGGCCCCGAAAGGTTGAGGGGGTCCTGGTGGTTCTGTTCTCCTTCTGCAGCATCCCAGCGTTGGGGTGAAGCAGCCCCAGCCCGGGAAGGATGCGGGGAAATGCTCCAAAAGCTGGAGCCCCTCTGCTCTGGAGCCAGGCTGGGAGAGCTGGGGGTGCTCACCTGGAGAGGAGAAGGATCCAGGGGAACCTCAGAGCCCCTTCCAGGGCCTGAAGGGGCTCCAGGAGAGCTGGAGAGGGACTGAGGACAAGGGATGGAGGGACAGGACACAGGGAATGGCTTCCCACTGCCGGAGAGGGGCGTTCGATGGGATATTGGGAAGGAATTCCTGGCTGTGAGGGTGGGGAGGCCCTGGCACAGGGTGCCTAGAGAAGCTGCGGCTGCCCCTGGATCCCTGGCAGTGCCCAAGGCCAGGCTGGACAGGGCTTGGAGCACCCTGGGACAGTGGGAGGTGTCCCTGCGCCCCATCAGGAATCCAGCACCCCTTCACTCCTCGCACAATCCCGGGAGCCGAACCTGCAGCTGCTCCCGGCTCAGGGAACCACCCGGGCGCGATTCGTGTCCGACACCTCCGGCATCATCACCCCCGGGGCCGCTCCCTCCCCTGCCTCAGTTTCCCCAGCGGAATGCCGAGCATCCCGCAGCGCTCCGGGGCCACCGGGCCGGCAGTGCCGGCTCCGGGAGCGGCTCCCGCCGGGGCTCCGATCGCGGGGCGCCGCCGCCCTCTCGTGGGAACCCCTCGGCACCACCGGGCACCCGCC
>VXAD01000352.1:73978-89923 GCA_013399195.1 Dicrurus megarhynchus | reverse complement strand
TTAAATCCATGTCATCCCTTGGATTAGTCACATGGCTGTTTTGTTGGCTTGCTTCTGCAGCCTAATACTATAATTATTGCTGAAAATGAGATTGATTTGACTCCCAGGACGCGACAGGTCAGCACCAGATGTATTTTTGGAGTCCTTTTTAATAGAGCTGGGGAGGGCTTTTTGAGGCTGTGCTCTCTAGGGACTGCAAAGGAAAATTCGAGCTGCTTTCTCCCCTTCTGCCTTTCAGGGGCTTTGTGTTGTGCTGACTTGATGCCCTCAATTCTAATGATAAACACCATATATATATAGATATCATATCTATGGACATCATATATATAGGTATCATATCCAGAGATAGATATTTTCAAAGGCAGACTCAGCAGGAGGAATTCAGTTCCAGTTTAAAGCAGGAAGAGCAGCGGTGTTTAAACTCATTTCGTTAAAAAACAACAAGTGACAAAACTGCCTCCGTTTTGAACTTGTGAAAATCAAAAATTGTGTAAACTAAATTTAAAAAATTCATCTGTTTAAGCATTTACATACAGATGTTAAACAGGGAGGAGCTCTTAAAGGAAAACAGTTTTATCCCAGTTGAAAAGATGTTAAATGGGACAAACTTCTGCCTCACATTCACCTTCCCCCTCAAGCTTTTATTTTCTAATGAAGGCCCCAAATGGTGTTTAAAGCAGCAAGAATGGTGGTGTTTAAACTCATTTCATTAAAAAACAACAAGTGACAAAACTGCCTCAGTTTTGAACTTGTGAAAATCAAAATTGTGTAAATTATATGCCAAAAATTCATCTGTTTAAGCATTTACATACAGATGTTAAATAGGGAAGAGCTCTCAAAGGAAAACAATTTTATCTCAGTTGAAAAGCTGGTAAATGGGACAAACTTCTGCCTCACATTCACCTTCCCCCTCAAGCTTTATTTTCTAATGAAGGCCCCAAATGGTGTTTAAAGCAGCAAGAACGGTGGTGTTTAAACTCATTTCATTAAATGCCTCAGTTTTGGACTTGTGTGAATCAAAAATTGTGAAACTAAATTTAAAAAATTCACCTGTTTAAGCATTTACGTAGTGATGATAAATAAGGAGGAGCTCTCAAAGGAAAACAATTCTATCCCAGTTGAAAAGCTGGTAAATGGGACAAACTTCTGCCTCACATTCACCTTCCCCCTCGAGCTTTTATTTTCTAATGAAGGCCCCAAATGGTTGCATTTCCCCCTAGAAATGTTACATTAGAAATGAAACCTTTCTGCAAGGACAGGGCAGCCACACATCCACGAGGGGAATGTCCTCTCAAGTCCCTTGTCAGGTGAACGCTGACAGAAAATTGTCCCAGCCTTCTCCAGGCAGGGTTTAATTGTCCTGTCACTCGAATTTAGGCCGGGCTTTGACTGAGACAGCTCCGTGCTCTTTTGCTCCATTTGGTTGATGTTTCCCATCGTTCTCCAAATGCTCCCTTGGGTTCTCCATCCCAGCTAAATCCACCCCACCGTGCACGAGCAGGCACGGAAAGGGGCAGAAATACAGATTTCTGTGAAGAACCGAGCGGCAGAGATGGAGCAACGCTGCTTTATTTACAGGAAAACCACGAGATTTCCTTAATCCTGAGGGGATGGGAGGGGCGTTTTCCAAGGATTTATTGTTCCCATTGCTTTTCCAGATTGATTCCTGGTGCAAGGAGAACAGCTACGTGATAGCTGGATATTACCAGGCGAACGAACGCGTGAAAGATGCCAGGTGTGTTGGGCCAATATTTCCTTCTGTTTGCTCTTTTAGCTTGTACCTTGGACTCTGCCAGCAGAAATCATCCCCATAAATCAGGCGTGTTGATTCCCTCTGACAACTGTCAGCTGCTTCCACATTGTCTCCGTGGGGCTGCGGGATGTGGCCTTTGGTCAGGTGCAGAAAGTCCAGGCTTTGCAGAATCCCTTCTCGCCCGTGGCTGCTATAAAAGGCCACTCTTTGAACGAGTGCCAGCCTCTTGAATTGCAGTTGTCAGGGAAAAAGCCAAAATCTGCAGAGCGTTTGCTCGTGCAGTATGGATCTTGTAAAGTCTGACGACTCCCAGCATCTTATGGGAAGTCAGGAGTGACCTGATTCTTTCTAAATTTCTTCGTTATCTCTTTGAGTTTTTTCGGAGCATTTGCTTACGTGGTAGAGAAGTGGAAGATGATGTCAGTCAGGCAGTGATATCTCTTATTTATCACTTCTTTTTCCTCAGGATTAGTCATTTTTTTTCCCTGCTGGCTGACTCAGATTACTCACTAAACAATAAGGGACCTTCCTGCTGAGCCACAGTTTCATTTTAGATCTGTGTATTCCATGTTTTCCCCTCTATCTATTGGACAAATCCAGGATTGGGACTAATTAGAATAGGAACAACTTATTTAAAGTATTATGCCCCATCCCTGGAAGTGTCCAAGGCTGGATGGGGCTTGGAGCAACCAGGGATAGTGGAAAGTGTCCCACCCATGGCAGGGGATGTAATGAGGGGATCTTGAAGGTCTCTCCCAACCCAAACCATTCCACGAGGATCTGATCCCAGTTATTTGTTAATGGATATTCAGACTCAATTAGGTTTTTTAAGGTACTCTTGTGACTTCTAAGGTATCTAACAGGGATAAAGGCATTATTTGTCCTTTCCTTATGAATCTGCTGGACACATTTTTACGGAGAAGACACTGTTTGTTCTCTCTGAGATTTGAAAGAACATCACAGGCTTGATGTTTTCTTAAAACTTCAGTTTAATTTCTGAAGGTAACTGGTGCCACACAGAGATTTGTTTAAGTGGCACCACAGTGAGATTGTCACCTTCGAAACGTGGTAAAGGTTTTCAAAGGTTATCTGATTTTGGTAGAGAAACTCGACAAGTTTCTAAGTTTCTCTTTTAATGGCCTGCCAGGGCAGAGTCTTTGGTCTGGGGGAAGAAGATAGGAGGCCACAAAATGTTGATTCCGTGTCATTCCAAAGCAGTTTCCTAAACACAGCTGAGGTTTCCTAAACACAGCTGAGCTTTGGGTCGGGTGCTGCAGAGCCCTCTATCAGCTGTGGCATCAGCTCCTTATCTCGTTCCTGTTTGCAAGCCCCCAGAGTCGCTCTCACATCTCTCTGAGCTCATTTCCTGCTGCTTTCAGCTGGAACTCGTGGCTCCCCTCACTCAGTTCCTTTTCCCTTCTGCTCCAGCCCAAACCAGGTTGCAGAGAAAGTGGCCTCCCGGATTGCCGAGGGTTTTATGGACACGGCACTCATCATGGTAACGAACTTCCTTCCCCTCGCCCCGCTGTGTGCTCTGACCCTGCTGCTGGACCAGGGAAATGCTCTTCTCTGGCTCCTTTCGTGACGAATTCAGTTTCTCTTCCCTTCCAAAATGCTCTGGGGAAGAGATGCAACGAGCAGTGAAGTACAAAGTCAATCCACAGAGAGACTGTGGTGAGCTCTCTGCCACCTCAGAGGAACTGGGGGCCTTGTCTGCGTGCTCAGGCAGCAGTTTCTGGCTCCAGCCCTCTTTGTGCAACTTAAATTCTCACATTTAACATCACAAACAGAGCTTTGCCTCCTCACTGCTGGGACAAAGGACATTGGCAGCTTAAATTTGGCAATTTGAGGGTAAAACAGCGGATGGGTGTAAAATCCTCTGATTTTACAAACTGATTCGGGGTTTATTTCATCTCTCGGGATGCTGAGGAGGGGACTGAGGTGGTGTTTCCGTGTCCCACCCCAGGTCGACAACACCAAGTTCACCATGGAGTGTGTGGAGCCCGCCATCCACGTGTACGAGCTGCACGAGAACAAGTGGAGGTGCAAGGACCCACACGTGTGAGTGAACTGGGAATTTCCTGGGGTTTGGGGCAAAACTGGCTGGCTGTGTGAGGGCAAAGCTTCATGGCTAAGTGACACCGTGGGTGCAGCTGGCAGGGATTTTAAAGCTGCTTCTCATAGTGGGAGGGAGCAGTTGGTTCCTGCAGCCAGGCCGAGCTATCCCCACCGTGTCCACGCCGCAGCCTGGCTTAATTTTCCAGAGTTTTTCCCGGTGATTCCAATGTATTCCGGATTCTTTTCCACCCTAGTGACTTCTGTGAAGATTGGACCGAAGCCCAGCGAATCGCTGCATCCCTCCTGGACAGCAAATCCTACGAGACACTGGTGGATTTCGATAATCACCTGGATGACATCCGGAACGATTGGACAAACCCGGAGATCAACAAAGCCGTGCTGCACCTGTGCTAGGAGGGATCCTCCTGACTCATCCACGGGCATTCCCACTCTGTACTGAAGAGAGAAAAATGCTATTTTTGAATGTAAATAGAATTAATATTCAGTACTTTGTGTGGAAAGCTGACTGATTAAAGAGGAGTGGCCTGTCCCGTGGGGCGGTGCTGTGTCCATAAAGCCACGGAATGTTGGTGACATTCCCTGGAAGAGCCGCCAGCTGTCACTTCCAGCTGTCCTCGTGGACACCATCCCACTTGTAGTGAATGTTGCTGTTCCTTGGAAACCAGAACTGCTTCTGCTTGGCCCCCACTGTTCCTATTCCAAAGTTTTGACTTCGGCTTTTCTAATCTTTAGAGAGGTTACTTTTTAACGATTTATTGAAATACCTTTCCAAAAAAAAAAATCAATCCCATCCTCAGATGGAGAGATTTTTAAGGGCAAATAGATCAAATGGGAGGTGAATGGGTTCTTCTGGCCTGGGTTGGAAATTGTAACTCACTTGGCACAGTAAAATGCAAACTGCTGAGGATGTTCCATGCTCGTGTGTCACCTGTTTCGCAGTGCTTTAGCATGACACAGCTACAGAGAGTTTTAAAGCAGTATTCCCAAATAATCCAGTGATTCCTGCTCTCCGTGGGCTTGCCAAGCACAGTTACTGCTTGAATGTGTTAAACCCAAAGTAAATGATTTATAAAAAGGACTGGAAGCACACTACTGAGTTTGAATCTGCACTTGGAGCCTACAGTAGTGAAATATTCGATGAATTTCATGCATTTTGGGGGGGGTTTTATCAGCAGATCTCATTTTCCCCATGGTGTCCATTTAAGTAGGTCCAAAATCCCTCCGAGTTGAAGGCAAGTGATCCAAGTACATGGAATCAAGGAGCCCAGTTCAGCTTTCTTTGCCTTTCCCATTAATATTTCTTTCCAAGGAGAAGTTTCCTGGACAATGAAGCTTTTTACCAGCCTAGAAGAGCTCTTTGTAAGCCCTCGTTGCCTCTCTCCTCGTGGTCGTTTGCCTAACTGTAGTTAAACACAGCCTCCAGCTGCAACAATTCCTCCAGATTTCCTTCTCTTCCTGCCCAGAAATGTTGTCACAAGGAAGATCCAGATATCCACAAAATGTCTGCCTGTCTCCAATCTTGGTGTTAAAATCACAGCAAAGTTTGGGTTGGAAAAGATCGTCTCATTCCATGGGCAGGGACACCTTCCCCTAAACCAGATTGTTCTGAGCCAGGTTTAAAATAACCTGGGCTTACTTTAAAACAATGGGACTGTCAGAATCTCTTCATTTTGATTCAACAAGCCCAAGTTTTACTCCTGGTCTTGGAGAGGGATGGGGTAAGGCTAAAATCCCAATTGCAGCAGGGAATAGAACCTGGATGCCTCCAGGCTGTGGAGTTCCCTCCAGGTGAGGTTCCACAGGGCCGCGGGGTGAGGTCGGAGGGAGGAGAGGAAGCTTTGGCCACTTTGTTTTTTATCTCCCTGCTGTGCCGGAGCGAGGTGTGATTACAAAAGAGATTGGCACCGAGTCAAGAACCTTCCCTAGGCTGAGGCAAGCTTGCAGGAGAGGGAAATGTTTTCACTTGTTGACTGAAAACATGTATTTAGCTCCCAAAAATCAGCGAGATAACACATTCCAGTGGCTGCTCCACTCCACGTCTGTAGGAAAAGATATCCTGGGAGCAGAGGCTGCAGGAAGAGGACTTTGTTGCACAAACTCCCAGTGAAATCCAAGGCATTGTTCCAGAGGCAGATCGTTATCTTAGCGAAATTCCTCGTGTGGGGTTGTGGAAGGAGCTGCTCTGTCTCCTGAGCCACGGGAAATGTGTTCCTTCTTCTTTGTAACACGATCTCCTAATCGAGCTTTGATCATAAATATGCAAATTCAGGCTAATCCTGCTGCCCCTGTAAGGCAGAGTGTGGTTCCTCAGTGTGTGACCCACTGGAATATTCCCTGGGACTAACCTGGGACACGCTGCTGGAAGGGGAGCAGCTTTTAGTGCTTTGTCTTCCCCTTTTTTAATCCTCCCTTTGCTCTCAGCTGAGGGTTTTTTGCCATCAGCAGAAGCCCAGGCTGGCTTGAAGCAAAGAGGACACAAACCCGCAGATCTTATCTCCCCTGGCCTATTTGCATTGAAGGCTGGACAAAAGCAGCAATTCCATAAATCCAGGCAGCCACCGTGGCTCTCCTGAAAGAATGAGGAAGCTGCAGGGCTCAGGGAAGGCTGTGTTCCCCTTTCCTGCTGATGCTGCTTTCCTGGCTGGTTGATCCGTTGGATTCAGCACAGGAATTCAAGGTAATTCCTTTTCAAACTTCAAGGGGAGGAAATCTTGGGGAAGGCATCACTCGCTGGAGCCCTCGTGAGAGCTGGGAAGGCAGCACTGGGAATGCGTGTCTTGCTCCATTTTGGTTTGTTAGCAATTAATGACATTCAGCATTAATTATTTTTTCTCCCTGTCCACCAAAATTTGGAGATTTGGCATTTGTTTTAACTCCCAAATTTTACCTCATCCACACGACCTGAAGCACTTGGAAACCGTAGAATACCTGAGTGGTTTGGGTGGGAAGGGATCTTAAGCTCATCCCATCCCACCCCTGCCATGGCAGGGACACCTTCCACTGTCCCAGGCTGCTCCAAGCCCCGTCCAGCCTGGCCTTGGGCACTGCCAGGGATCCAGGGTGGGCACCCTGTGCCAGGGCCTCCCCACCCTCCCAGGGAAGGATTTCTCCCTGATATCCCATCCATCCCTGCCCTCTGGCAGTGGGAAGCCATTCCCTGTGTCCTGTCCCTCCATCATCCCCAGTCCCTCTCCAGCTCTCCTGGAGCCCCTTCAGGCACTGGAAGAGGCTCTGAGCTCTCCCTGGATCCTTCTCCTCTCCAGGTGAACCCCACCAGCTCTCCCAGCCTGTGGCATTTTCTTTTCCCCCGCTCTCAACCCGATTTTTCAGAGCAGTGACAAACACCCCCACAAGCAGACAGGCGACAGGAGCCAGGGGGTGCCTGACAGCCCAACGGGGCACTCCAAGTGAGGTACCCGTTCCCAGGGAACGCCAGGTCCCACATCCTCCCTGAGCTCATCACTCTGTGCGTGCATACGAGGATTTGGGGAAGTTTCCCCTTCATCCAGCAAGCGAAGCAGCCTGCTGCTGGCGTTTTCCCTCTTCCCATCTGCTCCTGGGATGTTCCCTCCCCTGTGAAAGCGAGCAGAGATGTAACAGCTCCTGCTTTTCGAGCTGATGTGGATGGCGGGAGCAGGTGAGCGGCTCGGAGTTCACCTGGCACAGCTGGAGCCGGGAGCAGACAGATGTGCAGAGCCCACCCCAGCCGTGAGAGGCGGCCTCCTGCCCCCAAGAACTCCTTCTGCGAGGAGAGGTGACAGTGACAGATGCGGGAAGCAATCCCGGGTCTCTCAGCTCGCTGGCTCCAGGCCTAATCGCTGCACTCGGCGAGCTGGGAAGCGTCTGGAGATGCTGGCGGAGGAGGGCAGTGCCACGGGAGAGCCGGGATGGTGCTAATGGAGGAGAGGCTGTTAGCGGGGTGGGCTTGCGGCTGAGTGCAGCTGGGAAAATGGCCTCGAGGGGAAATGGGCTCGCTGTGTGAGCTCTGCTTCTCCTTCGAGTGGAATTCAGCTCCTGGAGCCGAGCTGGGGCACCCACACAGGCTGGTGCCTGTTGGGCTGATCCAGGCTGCTCCCCTCCCATCCTGCCCAGGCTCTGCTCTTCCCAGCTGGAGTTAAACACCTCAACACATCCCACTCCTGCACCACAACCCCCTCCTTGCTTCCCCCAGCGCCCTGACCCAGCCCTCCCACAGCCGGCAGTGCTTTCTGTGTGCCCAAGGATCCGCTGAGGACTTTATCGATTTCCCTTTTTTTTTTTTTTTCTCCCACTGTCGCTTTTAGACCACATTTTCACCCAGCCTTCTCCTCCGAAAGTACACCCCAGCTGCATCCCTTCCCTTTGGTTTTCCGTGGAAGGCGGCAGAGGCGGATTCAGAGAGGACGGAGGCGGGGGGGCTGGCAAGGGGGGCGTGTGGCACTTCCAGCCTGCCGGAGCTGGGATGAGGGAAGCAGGGAACTCTGCTCTTAAAAACACCCGGTAGGTGGGCTGGGGCTGAGGGGTCACTCGGTGAGTGCTTCCAGGCAGCGCCGCTCCGGCTGCAGCACTTTAGAGGGATGCGGGCAGGATCCGTGCCAGGCATGGCCCGCTCTGCGCAGAGCCAGCCCGCAAAGGCCGAGGGGAAAACGACGCAGCCCTTCCTAGAAATGCGCCCTGAAGCTTAAAGGATGGACCTAATTGAAAAACCCTATCGAGGCCGGAGCAGGGGATAAAAGGGAAAGCCGGGCCCAGATTAACCTGGAGCTCAGCGAGCCGGGGAGCACGGCAGCCGTGGCCAGGTCCCTAAGCCAATTCCCGGCCGTGGCCTCCCGGCTGAATCCATGCCGGGAGAGAGAGGTGCTTTGTTCTGGATGCAGGAGGTCTGTGCCTCAGGTACGTGCTCCCTTCCCTCTTTGCTCCCGACCCCTGCCACGGCAGCTCCCTCCTCATCCCAGTGGATTTTCGGGTTTTCTCCGGGGGTGCTCCCAGCCCACGCGGTTCCTGCCGGTTGCTCGCTCTGCCGGTCCTGCCAAGAGCCCGTGCTTGGGGAATGCTGGAGCCGCTCCAGTTTCCCTGGAGCCTGCACCTTCAGCTGCCTCCTCGTGACATCCTCCTCCCTCCCCACGCCTGGCATCCCCTCCGGGTACCGCTCGCCAGCCCTGGATGGCTGTGGAACTCCGGGAGGGAGTTTCTTCTCCCCTCCCAGCACCGGTTGCCACTTCCAGCTCCAGCAAGCCCCGGGCAGGACCCTGCAGCCCCTTTCTGGTGCAATTGCAGAGCCAGGCTGGGAGCAGCCCTTTCCCCTGCTCGGGCCAGAAGGGACGGGGGCAGGAGGGGACAGGTGGCCTCGTTGCTCCGTTAGCACGGAGCCAGGGTGACGTGTCACCTGCGTTAGCAGACCCTGGGACTCTGTGACCCAGAAAGCCGCTTCCTCCCCCTCCCTGCTGAAAGGAGCCCAGCTGGTGTTTGCAGGAGCAGCTCCTGAAGGGAGCCAGCAGAGCCGTCCCGGGCTCTCCAGCCAAAGCTTTTCTTGTGGCCAGCGTTTGCACAACGCGTCCCTTGTCCCTGCGGTTCCTCTGGCGCCTGGGAAGAGCCAGCTCTCCCTGCCCTGCCCCCGAATGGAGGTTCAGAGGCTGCCCTCAATCCTCACCCCCACCAGAGCTTCAGCCCTCCATCCCCCCCCCCAACAGGGCTTTAACGCCTCCATCCTCACCCCCACCAGGGCTTTAACGCCTCCATCCTCACCCCCACCAGGGCTTTAACGCCTCCATCCTCACCCCCACCAGGGCTTCAGCCCCTCCATCCTCACCCCCACCAGAGCTTCAGCCCCTCCATCCTCCTCTGTCCCTGGGCAGGATGGAGCTGGAGGATTGGGAAGCACCAGGAGAGGAGCAGCCCAGTGTCACGAGTTAGCAAAAGTTTTAATATTTAAGTTTTGTGCCTGCTTTGCTTTCTCCTAATTCTTATCTCACAGAAGGAAAATAAGTAAGTAATGGGTATTTTGAACCAAACCACTACACCCAGCTGCCAAAGGGACACAGCCAGGGCTGGAAACCAGGCAGTGACCACCTCAGGGGACAGGCAGGTGCTGGTCAGCTCTTCCCCCAGGGAGTGATGGCTCCATGCCCACCCACCCCCTGAGCCCATCCTTTTCCTCCCCGTGGCCAGCTGGCTCTGGTGGGCTTTGGCGACTTGCCCTGATGCAACGCTCAGAAAGTCGCAGCTCAGAGCCTTGTGACAGGAATCAGGAACTCCTGGAAGGGATGTGGGGGTCTCACAGTGACCCTGGAAAGGGGGTGTTGAGCCCACTGGGCTGCTCCTGTTCCTGGCACTCAGCTCTCCCCAACCTTGGTCACCCAGCAGTGACCAGGGCTCCACATCAGAGGGGCTCCAGTCACCTCAAGGTGGACAAACCCCCACTTTTTAAACCTTCGCAAAGGTTTTTGCTTTGCTCCCCAGCCCTGGGGAGGACAGGAAGGGGTGTTTGACGCTGTGTTTGTGCCTATCAGGTGTCGGCAGAGCAGCTGGAGCTGTGCTGCACCCGCAGAACTAACCACAGGTATTTTAGCAGCCTGCTGTTTATGTTTCCCACCCCTGCTGCAGCAAGACAATCGCTTTCTGTCACTGTTGTAGCAACAACTGCTGCTCCAGGCCGGGCTAATTCCAGCCCTCGTGGGTTTGGGGCTGTTTGTTCTCAGCCAGCAGCAGCAAACAGGTAGTTTTGGAGACAGGCAGTAAAATAGCTCAGTGTGGAGGCGGGATTTGTGCAGCTCTGACTGGATTTGTGCTGCCAGGGAGCGATCCCTGGCTCCATGGGATGCTGCCTGCTCTGAGTTTAGGATGGGATCTTGAAGGATCAGTTTTGCCAGGGCCTGGCTCAGACTTTGTCCTTTAACTGTTGGACTTTGCGGTTGAAGAGGGGAAAAATCCACGTAAGGCAGTTAATTTCTCTGTTTTCTGGGGGGAAAAAAAGGAGCTGTGGGTTGCAAACATCTCTGCCCAGGACTGTGCCTGCAGCTGCAGCCTTGCCCCGGTGCCACCCTGCCCGCTCCTGGAGCTTTGCAATAACTCCGTTATTTGACAAATCGGAGCAGTCAGATCGGGAAGAAAATCAGCTCTTCCCAGATCTGTGATTTTCATCAGACGTGGCGGGACCAAACCAGCAGAAAGAGGAGTAAAACCACCCATTTCCACTCCCCACCGCCCTTTGTGCCCATCCCAGCCAGGCTTGGTGGGGCTCTGATCCAGCCAGAGACCTCCCAAACTCTTGGGATCAGTTCGCTGCCGATCCCTGGGTGAAGTTCCAAGCCTCCCTTCCCTTCCCTTCCGTCGCTCCGGCAGCCGGGGGGTGTTTGATGTGCGGCCGGCGTTCCCTGCAGGCCGGCGCCCCGCGTTTGAACCGCTGCCTTTCAGCTCCGGCTGAAAAGGAGCCGGCGCGGGGCCTCGCCTCTTAATTGCGGAGGAGAGGGAACATGGAAAAGCCTCTGGCTGCTGCTAATGCAGGCTGCTCCCGAGGCACAGCCTTCTCAGCATCCTCCCAGCGGGGTGGGACCCGACCCGGAGCGCTCATCCTGGGAACGGTGAGGAACCCGCTGCTGTTCCCGCTGCCTTTGGGGCTGGGAAGGGGAAAAGATCCTTGCTGGAAGCTGGCGGAGGTGGAGGTGCTCCCAGAGGTTGATGGCTCTTGACATCAGGAGCACAGGGATGGCGATGGGTTTCGCCAGAGCTCGGTGTGGACCCTCACACCAAAGTGGCACTCGCCTTTCCGGGCACTTGGTAGCCCTCTGGCTGTTTGTAGGGATGTTGGATGCCCGGGGGCTTTGCCTGCAGCTTAGGGCACTCCTTCCTCTCTCTCTCTCGGCTCTGGACTGCCTTGTGCAGCAGCGTTTCCTCATCACCCAAGGGCTTTGCTGGGCATGGATGGGGCTGGAGTGGGGGCTGGATGGGAGGAGCCGGGGCTCCGCTAACCTGATTAACCAGCTTCCCAACCGACCTCGCCAAAGCCAAAGGCAAAGCCGGCCGGCTGCCACCTCCTCCCGCCCTGCTCGCAGGGCACGGCTGCTCCTGAGGGCACCCCCTCTCCCAGCCTCCGGCATCCAGGAGCAGCCGGGTGCGGCGGGAGGTGGGATGCGACCGCGGGCATCGCCCCTCCGGGCACCGGGTAAGTGCCACCCCCTCGGAGCCCGGGCTTCGTCCCCTTTTCCCCTTCCCTGAGTGTCCCCCCTGCCCGGGCAGCTCGGTCCCCGCTCCAATGACGCCTGCCATGAGTGTCTGGGGGTTTTTGGAGCGTGAATTCGTCGGGATGCAAACGTTTCTTCGGCCTGGTAGCTGGCACACGGGAGCGAAGTTGGAGCCCCGGCGGGAAGCACCAGGAGTCCCGCTGGAATGCTCACAGGGGGAATTCTCTACCCAAACTCTGGTGCTGGAGTCTGGCCCTCAGCGATGGGGAGAGGGCTGCTGTGTCCTGCAAGGGTTTGGCTGATCCCAAAGGATCAGAT
Source organism: Dicrurus megarhynchus (assembly GCA_013399195.1). Lineage (NCBI taxonomy): Eukaryota > Metazoa > Chordata > Aves > Passeriformes > Dicruridae > Dicrurus > Dicrurus megarhynchus. The sequence continues at coordinate 77,614 of VXAD01000352.1, read as the reverse complement.
CCCAGAGGAGACCCCCCTGTGCCTGGAGCTGGGTGTCCCCAGCATGACCCTCCTCTGTCCCTGAGCGGTGTGAGCCACCAGTAGGTGCCAAAACCCACAGGATTTGCCTCAAAACAGATTTCTTGCTATTTGGGCAGCCTCCAGGAGAGCTGCAAAGTGAGGTCCTGGGGAGGACATCACTCCCCAGCCCTGGGCAGGGGGGGGGCACAGCTCAGGCTGCACCTGAGGAACTGATAAAAATGCAGAATTCAAAGCAGAAATAGCAAATTTTCACTTCCCCTTGCTGGCTGCTGCCGACCCACCTCAGGGCTTCTTGGAGAGGCAGAGGTGGCAGGCAGGGGGAGCAGAGGCTTTGCTTGGCTCTCTGTGCAACCCAGAGCTTGGAAAAGCCAAAACGAGTCACTGACCCTCATCCCAAGAAGCTTTTCCCAGCAGCTGTGGGAGGAGGGGTGAGGATTTCCCAATAAAGGGACTTTTTTCACAGAAAACTTTTCAGCATCTTAAAAAAAAATGATGTCCCGCAGCGGGAATCATCCATGCAAAAGCTCTCAGGACATCAGGGGTGCCCGAGAGGAGCGGGATGATGTGAATTCCAGCAGTGCATCCCAGCAGCTGCCCCGGGACCATCCCTCTGTTTCCTGCACGTGGACTCGGGGTTTTCTCTGCAAGAACCAACCTAAAACCAACCCAATTCTTCCTCCTCACGACCTTCTCATCCCAAAATACTTTCAGCCCAGACCCCAGGAGCAGAGAAGCTGGGATGGGACCCCTCCCCCAGCAACAGGCTCCTTTTCCACCCTCCCAAAAAGTTCTTCCTGAACCTCCTGGGACAAGATTGAGTCACTGAAGTGCCGTGACATCACTCGTGGTTTTGCGAGCGAGCAGACGCGTTTCCTGTGGTGCTTGGGCTCCTCTAGACACAGCCAGGCACGGAGAGATGTGAGCTTTTAGCTCCTGCTCCTTCCTCCTTCCCAGGATCGCTTCCCTCAACCCTCTCGCCTCTCTTCCGCAGCGCCAGCGGCGAGGGCCGGCGGCGGAGCTGGAGAGCTGGATCCCGCTGAGAGGATGAAAACATGGGGCTCAAGTTATCCTGCCTGAAAGGTGAGTTTGGGATGGGGTTTTGGGGTGTTCCTGCTCTCTGAAGGCATCTGAGGGGTGGTGGTACCTGCAGGAGCTTTAGGCGTGGGCGGGGTTGGTGGAGTTGGGGAATGTGGTGGAATTCCTGAAGTCCCTCAGGTGACCTGTTGCACCTGGATCAACCCAGAGAGGATTTTCCCAGCCGTGTTTTCCCGGTCCTGTGCTTGTCCTACACCCTTTGCTCTGGAGAATCCACGGATTCATGCCATCCCTCAAGAAATCAGGTGGAAACAGGAAAGGGCCAGCATGGATGGGCTGCTCAGGGACACATGGATGGGATGCAGGGGTCAGCCCAGAGCCAGGGTCCCAGCTCCCGGCCTCCAGGCCGACTCCGAGCATCCCTCACTGCTCCACTCTCCCCAGGGATACTCCAACCAGGAGCTTCTTCCCCAACTTTCATTTTCCTAATGGATTTAGGCCGGGAATGGCGTCAGGGATGTCTGCACAGGGGGAAAGTGGGAGCTTTTAATGCTCCTGGCCTCGCAGGGCAAAGGCTGGATATCGCCTCTCCCATTAGCTCTGCATCCCACTGACTCCTGTTAATCATCCTTGGGGTCGTTAGGGATGGGACTTAATGAGGATCCCTCTCCCAGATGCAGGGCTGCCTCTGCCCCGGCTTTTCCCAAGCCCAGATTCTGTAGGATTCTGGTTGTGATGGGCATGGAGTTGGATGGATCACCCAAAAATGAGCACTGCCCCCTCTCCGCATCAGGGATGCTAGGATGGGGTGGTCTGGGGGGTTTGGGGGTCCCACAACCCCCCCAGTCCAACACAGGATGACTGAGGAGGAGAAGCAGGCAGCCAGGGAATCCCAATCCTGCCCCAAACCCAGGACAGAGCCCCAAAATATTCCCCCACGCCTCCAGACCCTTCAGATGAGCTTGGAGTCTGGAATAAAAGGAAAGACCCTCCCCCTTTTGCAGCTCCCTTACATAAGGCAGGGCTTTATCCTTAATTAAAAAGAGATTAAAAATATCAGTGTCTGTCCCCTCCGGGCATTTTCCTGCTTGGGAAGAGCTGAAACCTCCCTGGATGCCGCCTGTGCCGCACGGGGCTTTTCTCCTGATTAAAAAAGCAGATTAAAGTGATCTGCTCCCCTCAGGGGGGTGGGCTGGGCAGGTGGTCGGGGGAGGCAGGGGGGAAAATCCACCTATGAAAACCCCCAAAATCCAAAGTGGATCCAGGGGAGGAGATGTGAGGATGCTGTGGGTTCTCCAGTGGCTCGTAGAGGGTTGACACAGAGGAGGGCAGGGATGTGGGGATGCTGCAGCCTGGTGCCCGATCTCCTTTTATCGCCCTTTTTCCCCCCCCCAAATTTCCCCAGGCTTGAAGACGTGTGTGAGCAGCGGGAACGGCGGCGACGGGGCCTTGACGGCGGCATCCTCGGGACAGAAGCACCTGCACGTGCCCTCCATCATCGTCACGCCGCCCACGCCCACGGGAACCACGCTGTCCCGCGAGGGGCGGCGAGGGGAGGGCCCACAACCCTGCAGCCAGTGCTGAGCGGGGACACGGGGACAGCCAGCCCGCGGCAGCGCCTGGCCCCGCTCGGCCGGGATGGAGCCTCGGCCGGACGCGGCTCGGCGGGAGCTCCGCAGGGACACACGGGGCACCCGCCGTGCGGGTGGGTTCGGACAACAGGGACTGCGTTCTGTCCCCTTTTCCTAACAGCGCCGGAGAGGGCGACTTCCCCCGATGAATAAAACCCCCGGGGTTCCGCACCCCCAGTTCGGCTGTGTCAGCGCAGGGAGGGTGGGTTGTGCCCCCAAAACATCCCAGCGCCAGCCTCTCGGAGCAGCCATCGTGCCCGTGGGTGGCTGAAAGTGGGGCCCCCCCACCTCTCCAGCCGGGGTTGAAGAAGCCATTTCAGCAAACAGCAGCGGGAAAATGAACTCGGCGTCACCTGCATCCCGCCGGCTCGACCGCATCCCGGGAGGGAGCCGGGGGCGATGCTTCCCGGGGAGCGGCGGCACCCGGAGCCGGCGGGAGAGGCGGGAGTGTGAAAGCAGATGGAAATTTAATTTTTTAATGACAGCAGCAGATGGCAAAAGACACGCGAGGGGAGGCGCAGCGTGGGGGAGACGTTCCCGGAGCGCCCGGCACGTGCCGGCGGCACCGGGGACTGCTCCGGGAACGGGGGCTCGGGGACCCTCCTCGTGCCACCCATGGCGGGGGGTGGGCTGGGGGTCCCCAAGGCTTGGCTCCCACCCATTCTGGGGGTAACACTCATCCCAAGCGTCGTGGTTGCTCCATGGGTGGTCCCAGGGCCGAGCCCGAGGTGGTTTGGGAGAGGGACTGGGGAGAGGTGGATTTGTCTGGTGGGGGGGTGGTTTTCCATGGGGACTTGCAAATGGGATGCAGCCCCCCCAAATCATCCAGAAGCCACTTGGCCACTTGGGCTGGGTGTGGGCAGGTGGATGGATGGAGAGATGGATGGATGGGGGTGGATGGATGGATGGATGGATGGATGGATGGATGGATGGACGGACGGACGGACAG
>VXAD01000352.1:46586-65425 GCA_013399195.1 Dicrurus megarhynchus | reverse complement strand
CTCAGGGCAGGGCTGGGGATGCTCAGGGCAGGGCTGGGATGCTCGAAGTGGGGCTGGAGATGCTCGGAGCGGGGCTGGAGATGCTCGGAGCAGGGCTGGGAATGCTCAGGGCAGGGCTGGAGATGCTCGGAGCAGGGCTGGGGATGCACAGAGCAGGGCTGGGGATGCTCGGATCGGGGCTGGAGGTGCTCGGAGTGGGGCTGGGAATACTCGGGGCAGGGCTGGGATGCTCGGAGCGGGACTGGGGATGCTTGGAGCAGGGATCCTCTGGCGGTGGAGAAAGGATTCCTTGCCGTCATTGTGGAAGAGTTTATTTTGGGTTTTTTGGGGTTTTTTTGGGGGGGGATGTTTTCAGGAATTACAGCAATATATTCATAAATACCTAATTACTACATTCAACAAATAATATATTACATTACAATTAATTCCGACGAGTACACTTTGAACATGTTTAGGGTCGGGTTTTTCTCCTTTTTTGGGGTTGTTTTGTTTTCTTTCACAGCATCCGACCTGCCCCCAGCAGGCTCTGCCTTCCTCTCCTTCCTCCCAGCCCTTCCAGGCTCTGGCACAGCTGCTCCAGCAATTCTGCACGGGCTGTGCACGGACACAAACACTCACCACAACCCCGGAGGGGGGGGTGGAAAATGGGTCCAAAAACCCTGAATCCAGGCTGGTGAGGAGGCAAAGTCAGCACAGGAGCTGCTACAAAGCGAGGCTGCATCCCAGCCAGGCTCCTCAGCGCGGCGAGGGATAAATTGCCAATGATTTTTCCATCCCTGGCTTCTTCCCCCTCCCTCTGCCACGGCACACGGGAAGGGAGCAGAGCGGAGCAACGAGCGTTATTTCACCGTGTTCAAATTCCCTGCGAAGCCCGGAGTTGGCAGCGGGCGAGGCCAGAGGCTGGCGAGGCAATTGGGGATTTAAAAAAGATTAAACTAATTTCTGTCACAAGGGCATTTTGCTTTTTAATCTTGCCCAGCTTTTTTTTTTTTTATTTGGTGAAGCCAATGAGAGAGCAGGGAGCAGGGGGGGCGTGGGGAGGGGGGGTTAATGCTTTTCTTTGCCAGTGCAACGAGGGAATTTAAAGCAGGAAGCAGAGGTCACCTTTTCCCAGAGATGCGTGAGCTCGGTCTCGTGGCGAATTAAGAACAATTTCTAAAAAATAATTTAAAAATAACAATCAAAAAAAAAAGGGGGGGGGGAGAGATGGGGCACGTGATGGATTTTTAGAAAGTGGCTGAAAATGGCACCGAACCTGACCCTGGCACCACAGCCTGGTGGCACCAGGACATCCCTGCCCGCCTGCGGGCACAGCTCCACCTGGATCGTCCCCGAGGTGCCACCAGGAGACCCCACAGGGCCCCCTCTCCCTGTGCCCAAACTGCCTTAGGGCCGCTCTGATTGTCTTGGGGGGGGGACAAGGACACCCCAGTGCCACCCACCCCCCAAACCCTCCACCCTCTCGGCGCAGTTTTTTGGGATTTTTCCTTTGGCAGATGGAGCCTGGGCAAGGCTCAGACACCACCCGGCACCGTGACACCCACGACGACCCAGCTGGAGCAGAAAGAGCCCCAGAAAGCAAAGAAAAAAGGGTAAAAATAAATTAAAAAAAAACCCCACAGGAGGGTGGAAGGGCTCAGTTTCCCGAGGGAGCAGTGGTGGGACAGGGCCTGCCCCAGAAGAAAAGGGGATTTATTTTTCCTGGGTTTTGATTCTTTTTAAAACACTTCAATATCTTTTCTGGCCCGACCAGCAGCAGTACAAACACGAAAAGCCAGTTCATCCTTTTGCCAAAAAACCAAAAAACCAAACTGGAAAGGAAATAAAAACAGAGAGGGAGAAGGGAGGGGAGGGAGGGGGGCGGTGGAAAAGAAAAAAAACCAAAAAGCAGAAACATCTTAAAAAAAAAGGCAAGCTTTTTATAACAATAATTAAAGCAATAAAAACATACAAAACTTTGTTGTTTTTTAATATATATACACAGTACAAGGCTGAAGCACCTTTTTTTTCTTTTTTTTTTTCTTTTTCCCCCGCCTGCTCAATCCCAAAGCCGGGGTGACAAAGTGACCCCGCGCGTGTCCCTGCCCCTTCCCCGCCGACCAGGAACAAAAAGGGACCTTCAACCAGTTTATTGACTTTATTTTTTTGATAGCCAAGTGCATTTCCAGGGGAAACCCCCGGGATGGGGGTGCCGTGCCGGGAGCGGGATCCGGCAGCACCCGGCCCCTGGGGCCCTGCCTGGGTTTAGTGTTGTTGGTGGAGTCTTTCATTGTCTTTTTTTTTTTTTTTTTTTTTTAGAAAAAAAACCCAAAGAACCAACAAAAATGAGAGTTATAAAGTGTGGGTGGGTGGAGGTGGGGGGGGGCTTCAGCGCCGTGGCCCCCGGAGGAGGGGACAGGAGGGGACATGCCGGGGGGCTGCTGGCCGTGGGATGGGCTCCCGGCTCCTCCCGGCTCCCGTTTGCTTCATGCATGGCACATTCTCCATTTATTTATTTCTCTTTTTTTTTTGGTTTTTTTCTGTTTTTTCTTTTCCTCCTTTTATTATTAACGGTTTGTCATCGTCGTCGTCGTCGTGGTGGTGGTGTTTTGTTTTGTTTTTGTTTTTTTGGTTTTTTTTTTTTTTTAATTTTATTTTTTTAGCTTCAAACCTCCCAGTGAAAAATATTAAATATTCAAGGTAATAAAATAGATTATTATTTCTAGACTATATGTTCGGCCTGGCCCAAGGAGCGTCACCTGGGATACCCCTTGAAATAACCCCTAGACCACTGCATTGCAGGCAAGGCAAGGCACTTCCGCAGGTGATCCAGCTCGGCTTGCAGGCGCTCCCGCTCCGACACCATCTTCTGCTTCTGGGTCCTCAGCTCCTGTGGGCAGCCAGGGAATGGCACCGGTCAGCGGGCACCAGACAGCTCGTGGAGCAGGGAAATAGCGGGGGAATAGGGTGGGGGTGGTGCAGGGAATGGGCACTACAGGGGATGGGCAGTGCGGGAATGGGCAGTACAGGGTTTGGAATACAGCAGGGAACGGGCAGTGCAGGGAATGGGCAGTGTAGGGGATGGGCAGTGCGGGAATGGGCAGTACAGGGTTTGGAATACAGCAGGGAACGGGCAGTGCAGGGAACGGGCAGTGCAGGGAAGGGGCAGTGTAGGGGATGGGCAGTGCGGGAATGGGCAGTGCAGGGATGGGCAGCGCAGGGATGGGCAGCGCAGGGATGGGCAGTGCAGGGAATGGGCACTGCAGGGAATGGAATACAGCAGGGAATGGGCAGTGCAGGGAATGGGCATACAGGGATGGGCACTGCACAGGATGGGTGCAATGGAGGCAGACGGGTGTGCTCTGGGAGGGTTGGGTGCCTCGAGGTCAGATCCCAGGAAGGCTGGGTGCCCACAGAGCCTGGTGCCCAGGGGATGGGTGCTCAGGGGATGAGGTGCCCAGGGGATGGGTGCCCAGAGAATGGGTGCCCAGGCAATGGGTGCCCAGGGGATGGGGTGCTCAGGGGATGGGTGCCCAGTGGATGGGTGCCCAGGGGATGGTGCCCGTCCCCACTCACCGCCATGCTGTGTGACAGCTGCTCGGCCGTCAGGCTCAGGGTGTAGTGCTGGGCCTCCAGCCGCCGGCACTGCGTCTGCAGCACCTGGCGCTCCAGGTTTTGTTCTGCAACATCCAAAGGACAGGGGCTGAGCACCGGCTCCTCCGGCTCCCTGTGCCACCCACAGAGGGTGCCAGCCCTGCTCGAGGCTCTGCCCAGCCAGCAGTGATTGCCCCCAGCATCCCAGAGCATTCCCAACCCCGGCACTGCCCGTGGGGCACCTCCAGGTGCCACTGGGAGGACGTGGAGCAGCTCTGAGCACACCAATTGCTCATGCACGCATCAATTTTTGCAAAAACCACAACGGTGCCTGCTGCTTTCACGCCGCTCCTGCAGTGCTGGAGAACCCCCAGGGCTTCCCAAACCCATCCCAGCAGGAACCAGCGACACCTCCCAAGGGAAAACAAAGCCCAAAGTGGCGTTTTACCCTCCCTGCCCAACCCCCCTGCACCCCCTACCTTCTATATGTTCCTGGTAAGCTTCAAAAATTGCCTCGATCCCTTGCCACTTGGGCCTGGGGTAATCTTCCTCCTCTTCCTCCTCCTCTTCCTCCTCCTCCTCATCCTCGGAGGCGGAGTCCCGGGGCAGGGGGGGCAGTGGCCGGAGCGGCCCCTCGGCCGTGCCGTTGTGCGGGGGCCCGGCCAGGCGGGTGGACGCCTGCAGCTCGGGGATGTTGTAGTGGATGGAGGTGTCCAGTTTGTGGTTCTGCTCCGCCGTCCCCCCTGTGGGCAGCCACAGTCAGCCCCTGCCCCTCAAGGCATTAATCCCACCCTCATGGATGTTTTTGGGGGGGGTTACAGCATCTCCCGTGGGGTTTTTGTCGCTCCTCGCACGCTGGAGTAGTTTTTATTTATCTCGATCGCTCAACTGGATGACTTTGGAGGCTTTGGAGCTGTATTATCCCTAATTCTTAGCTTCAGCAATGAGCTCATGGGATGCCCCAGAAATGAGATTGCCAGTGCCAAACCCCAGTGGGGGGGACAAGGGGGTGAAATCCCAGTACTCAGCCAGCTTCCTGCATCCCTGCTTGTTTCTCTGGACATCAGGGAGAATTGCTTGACTGAAATGCCCACTGGAATGGGCTGCCCAGAGAGGTGGTGGAGTCCCCATCCCCGGAGGTGTTCAGGAATGGCTGGATGTGGCTCTGGTCTGGGTGACAAGGTGGGGATCGGTCACAGGTTGGACTCGACCTTGGAAGTCTTTTCCAACCCCAATGATTCTGGGATTCTGGGATCTGTGTTTCTGTGGTGCTGTGTCCCTCCTCACAGCAAGAGCTGGGAAATGCTCGTCAGGCCTCGGCCTTGATGAGCAGCACCTGGGCTCAGCTCCTCTGGAGCTTATCACAAACCCTGTCTGCTTATCCCAGGCACTGCTGCTGTCTAACGAGCTCCTTTTTAATGAACAGCCTTCGAAACTTATTTCCCTGGCCTGAGCAACCCAAGCAGGATCATCACTTTGTTATCAAACTTCCACAGAAAGCCACTGACCTGAACTGGGGCCAGGATGGAAAATTCCTGTGACTAAAGCCCTACAAAGTCCCTGAGTGAGACCCCAGGAGCTCTCCTGGACCGCAGTGGGCTGGGACCAGCAAACTCCCTCCGAGTGGGGCCTCTCAGAGCCAGGGAATTCTCACATTTCCTGCACTTGGAGGATCCCCAAACCACAGCAGATCCTGGGCTGATCCCCCCACTCCTCAAAGCTCAACACTTCACTCGTTAAGAAGATGCAAAGACATCCAAGGTGAGCATTTCACTGAATTCCAGGGGAATTTTCCTGGGTACCTTGTACAGACTTTTTATGTCCATGTGTGTGGGTGAACATGCCACAGCAAATACCCTGGGAATCTTACTCCTGGATTCTAAAGTGCCTTAGATTTGTAAGTTAGGCCTGTAAGGAAGTTACTGTTGTGTGTAAATTCTGTACGGACTCCTCTGCTCGATTGTTTCACTTACCAATCAAGTTTAAGCTAAGTTTAAATGCCGTTAAGTCTAAGTTAAGTGTTGTTGGGCCTTTAAACATAAACCTGTTCTCAAGTCCAGGCTCAGTTTAGCGCAGTTCTGAATTTGTGACTCAACACGAGGGTCTTCCTTATCCCTTTTTGTCCTCATCCTTTCCCATCCCTTTGTTTCCCCCTCCTCCAGCCCCCACACAGATTATTTGGGGTTTATTTATTGACTTTGGATTCCTGCTTGCTTTTTTCAGAATGCTTTAACCACCCAATAAACAGGAGAGTGAACCTTGCCGACGAACTTTGTCACGATGCTGGTTTTACACTAAGCCTGGCTTTGCTGATGCTTTTGCTGGTGATTCTTTAAGTGACTTTAAAAACACTTAATTCCCAACTAATCCCCATTACCTTTGTGCTTCTGCAGCGCCTTCTGCGTGGACTGCAGCACCGACTCGTGGAACTGGTGGGCAAACTCCTCGGCGATGAAGGGCTCCCAGGGCTTGCTCTTGCCGTTCATGCTGTGGGACAGCGGCACCGGGATGTCCTTGGGGAGGGGACCCCTGACGTAGCTGAGGATGCTCAGAGCCTTCTTCCCGGGGTGCCCATCGCTCAGCCGGGGCTTCTCTGGCGCCGTGCCTGACTCCTTGGGCCTCGGCGGCTCCTGGGGTCTCAGCTGCTCTAACCTGGAGGCTTCCGCCGCCTTCGGCACCTCTGGCGCGGACACGGCGATGCCCACGGGTTTATCCAGGTCCAGCAGCAGCGGCGGCATGGGTGGCTCTTTGGGAAGAGGAGGAGCAGTTGGATACAGCCAGGACTCAAGGCAAAGCCCCATCCCGAGACCCAGGGAAGGACCTGGGGTGCTTACCGGTGCTGGGGGCACCGGGGCTGTCCCGCGGGGAGCTCTTCACCACCACGGCGGCCGGCGTGGTCTTCTGCTTCATGGCCTGGAGCATCTCCACCAGCTTCTCCTTGTCTGCGGCATGGGAAGCTGAGGTTTAGTGTAGCCTCTGCTCAGCAGAGCAAGCTCGGGGCCCCAGGCAGGACCCCCCCACCCCGTACCCCCAAAGCCGAGCGTGCGCGGGCCATGGCTGTTACCTTTCCTCTTCTCGGCGCTGATGTGTGTGAGGTTGAAGATGGTGAGGAAGCGCTTCTTCTCCTCGAAGTTGGGGCTGTTGTTCATCTCGTCGGGGCTGTAGCGGGTGGAGAGCGGGAGGCGCGGGGAGGGCGTGCGGCGCTTGTTCTGCACCGTGGGCGGAGAGGGGCTCCGCTCCCGCAGCATCCGCCGGCGCTTGCGCCGCTTCTGGCTCAGCAGTTCCTCCTTCTGCTGCTGCGTGGTGAGGCCGAAGAGCTGCAGGAACTCCAGCTTCTGGGGTGACCAGGGGCAGAGCAGAGCAGGGTCATCCCCCATCCTCATCTTCATCCCCATTCCCATCCTCATCCTCATCCTCATCTTCATTCCTGTTCCCATCCCCATCCTCATCCCTGTTGCAATCCCCATCTCCATTCCCATTCCAATCCCCATTCTCATCTCCGTTCCCCTCATCCTCATCTCCATTCCCCTCATCCTCATCTTCATTCCCATCCCCATTCTCATCGTCATTCCCGTTCCCATCCCCACCCTCACTCTCATCCCACCCCCATTCCCATTCCAATCCCCATCCTTACCCCCACCCCCATCTCCATTACCCATCTCCATCCCCATCCCTCACCCCGCAGTGCCTCTGCAGATGTCTGGGGACGGTGGCTGTTCTGGGCACTGGGAACTGGTGTAAAGGAGGGGCTGCTCTCCCAGGGGACAGCAGGGGACAGGGAGGGGACAGGGAGTGCCATCAGTACCTCAGAGGACGTGTCCAGCTTCAGCGGGGGCTGCTCGGCCACGCAGCGGAGATGGGCCCGCACCTCCTCCTCGTCGCTGTCGTCACAGGAGTCATCCAGGTCGTAGTAGTACCCTGGGGATGGGGAGAGGCTGGCATGAGGCTGGGGACACCCTGGGGGCCTGCTGGGACCCCCAGGAATCTTCTGGGACATGCGGGAACCCCACTGGGAATGGGGGTGCAGCAGGTGGGATGTCAGAGAGGAGGTGATGGGGATCCAATGTGGGGCCCAGCAGGGTGGGGGGTGCAACCCAACAGAGCCCTGTCCCCCCTCCAGCAGCTGTGGGACCTCGGAGGGCATCGCCCACCCCTGTGGATCCTCTTGGCATGCAGAGGGATGGGTGCCAGGGGGTCAACAGGGCACAGCCTGGGGAGGCTGTGGCTGAGTCCCCATCCCACTGGAGTGGGGACAGCAATTCCAGCCCCCTCCAAGCTCTCCGTCTCCTCCTCGCCTCTGTTCACATCCCCACTCCAGCAGCCCCATCAATATTTAAAACCCTCTTATTAGCTCCAGTTCATCATTTATTAATGGGGCACGTCTGGAGCGCAGGGTTTACCGAACCACTCGGATGCGGGAACGTCGGCATCCCCGGGAGACCCCCGGCCGGGTCCCGGTGCCAGGGGGGAAATCCTCGGCCCCTCACCTTTCTCGCGGGCCTCCCGCCGCCGGCGCTCCTCCAGGTCCAGTTTGCTGACCAGCCTGCGGTGCTGCTGCACGAACTCGTCGTAGATGTACATGGGGTCCTGGGCGCGGGGCTGGGGGGGCCGGTAGGGCGAGCTGGGCTTGGTGGCCTCGGGGAACGGGGTGGCCGGGGCTCTCTGCTGGCTCAGGATGCTCTGAGTGGACTTTTCCAGCTCAGCTAGGAAGGGGGTGTGGGTGAAGGCCCCATGCTCCGGGGCGCCGGGCTCCCGTCCCGGGGGGTATTTCTCCAGAGCATCCCTCTTCCTCGGCCCCTCCTCCAGCTTCTCCGGGCAGAAGACCCTCTCCACCTTCACCAGCGGGATGCCCTGGCGGCTGGGCTCGAAGGGTGCCGGGTGGCTGTGGAGGGCGTGGGGCTCAGGGAGGCGCCGGGGAGGGTCAGGGGGGCTCTCCATCAGCGAGACGGGGTTCCAGAGGGACGTGGTGACGGGGTGGTGCTGGGGCTTGGGGGAGATGAGTGGTGGGGGCCCACCAAAGTGCTGCCCTGGCTCCCGGCTGCTTGGCTCGTGGCGGCTCGATCCCAGCCTGCAGGGAGAGGAGAGCACCGCAGAGGTGAGGAGCTGGCACTGCCGGCGGAGAGCTGGCAGCGCTCCAGCACCGGGGGATTTTGGGGAGAAAAGCGCCTGCCAGGAACACCCAGAGGGGTTCGTGCACGTTGGGCTGCCACTCTCGTCCCCTCCCTGCCACCAGCCTAAGGGATGGGGGCAGAGTTAAGGCTGTGCATGGGTGGGTTGGGCAGGGATGTGGCTGCACCCCACGAGCACCGGGGCTGGAGACCCCAGCCTTGACCCCCGTGTGGGGACAAGCGAGCCACCAGCCCTGGCACAGCCCCGTGGCGAGGGCAGCGCCCCAGTGCAGCCCTCCTCCGACAGCCGGAGCCAGAGCCAGCCCGTTAGCGGGATAAATATTTTATGTGCCCAAGCTGTGCATTTAACACTTTTCCGCTCCAGCGCCCCAGAGCTCCGCGCACGGAGCAGCGGGTTCAGCCCGGCGCCGCCATCGTGTCACCGCCGGCGGGGAGCACCGCCTGCCCCCCTGCATCCGTCCCTCTCCCGCCCCGCTGGATGCTGGAAAAGGATGGGGACGGAACAACCCCGGCTTGCAGGTGTTTCGGGGTGACCTTGCTGTCTCCTCTCCGCTTTGGGGTGGGAGGAGCGGATGGGGAAAGGAGTCTGCGGCGGGCGCTCGCCTTTGTGCCGCCCCGTGATCCGCTCCTTATTATCCTCGATGAGCCGCGCTAATCCCCTGGATACCCAAAAATAACAAAGGGAGCAGGCGGCAGAGCTGGCTGGATGAGCCTGCACCGCTTAAGTGCTCAGCCACGGGGGCGAGCAAGCCCCTGTCAATCACTCCGGGGGTGCGGGCACGCTCCGCTGCCCCCCAAACCGCCCCGCTCGGTGCAGGTGCCCCCCAAGCGAGGCATCCACCGCCCGGCCCCGCTGCCTGCGAGGGGGGAGCTGCAATTAGCGGTGCCGGTGGCTGGGCAGCACCTGGCCACTCGCCGCTGGCCCCCGGCCACCTCCCGGGCTCGGCGCCTGCCGCCGCGCAGATGTCGGGCACCGGGAACGCCGGGCACTGCCAGCACAGCCGGCCTGGCTGGCACCGCGTGGCAGGAACCCGCTGGCACCGGCCAGGCACCGCAGATTCGGCTCGTGGGATGTGTGAGGGGCACAGCCAGGGGGTGATGGATACCTGACGGGGGGCAGAGCTGGGTAACGGGGTGGGCACAGCCACAGGTTGGGGGGAAAATCCTACAGATCATCGTATCATGGCATCATGGAACGATGTGGGATGAGGGGACCTTAGAGGTCACCCCATTCCAACCCCTGCCACGGGCAGGGACACTTTCCACTAGACTAGGTTGCTCCAAGCCCTCTCCAATCTGGCTTTGGACACTTCCAGGGATGGGACAACCACAGCTTCTCTGGGCAACCTGTGCCACGGTCTCCCCACCCTCACAACAAAGAACTTCTTCCCAATATCCCATCTAACCCTGCCCTCTTTCCATTTAAAGACATTCCCCCTGTCCTATCACTCCTTTCCCTTGTCCAAAGTCCCTCTCCAGCTTCAGACACGGATATTCCAGCAAGGACAGCTGCGACACGGGAAACTGCAGCTCAGTTTTGGGGGAAAGCTCCATCCCCGGAGCAGGGCTGGCCCCATCCCTACCTGGGGTGCTCGGGCCGGTGCTCGGGCTCAGCTTGGCTCGGGGCACGCCCTATGTCCAGGTGCTGCTCCAGCACTTGCTGCCGGAACTCCGAGACTTGGGATTGCCGATCCTCCTTCTCCTGGCGCAGCCGGCGCTGCCGGGCCAGCCACTTCTCCTCCTCGTTGGTGCGGTGGATGAGCAGCGCCGTGGCCGCGCTGCTCCCGGGCAGTGGGAACACGCTGTGGTTGGGGATGAGGCTGGGCACGGGGTGGTGGGAGCCCGGTGGCGGGTGCAGAGGGTGCTGGATGGGCTTCGGCGTGGGCAGCACCGAGTCCTTGAGTTTGTCTGCATTGGGAAAGGGGTGACGGAGAGTCAGGGTGTGGAAGAGGGAGGGTGTTTTGGGGTGAGCATCCCTGGGGCAGCCACCGGTCAGAGCTCAGCACAGGGGGCTGCCCACTCGCTGCCAGCCCAGCTGCCCGGCATGCACCGGGCACGGTGCCACCCCGGCCCGAGTCAGATAGCACCGGCACCGCGCCGCCGCTCCGAGCCACCGCAGCTGGGCTCCTGGCAAAGCGAGCTGGCAGCCAGGACAGCCCGTCCCCGTCCCCAGCCACCTCCCAGGGCCACCGACCCCCTCAGCTTTGCCATCTGGAGGGGACAGGGAACCAAGGCAAGCTGTGGAAGGCGGGCGTTACCTGCTCTGCCAGGCGCCAGCGGCTCCACCGGCTTGCCCCGCTCCTCAGCCGGGTGCCCCCGCAGCCCGTGCAGCTCCGCCACGGGGAGGAAGGGCCCCTCCATGGCTTTCACCATGCTCAGCTCCTTCTCCCGGGCACGCTCCCGCTGCCTCTCCAGCTCCCGTTCCCGCTCCTTCTCCCGCTCGCGCTCCAGCTCCTTCTCCCGCTCGCGCTCGCGCTCCCGCTCCTTCTCCCGCTCCCGGTCGGCTTCTCGCTCCCGTTCCTTCTCCCGCTCCCGCTCGCGCTCCCGCTCCCTCTGCCGCAGCTCCTCGTCCATTTGCAGCCTGCAGAGAGGAAAAGCCAAAAATAAAAGCACCAACTCCAAACATCCCCCATGAAGCAGCCCTAAAATCAACCCTGGATGCCTGTCAGCAGCTCCTGGAACACCCCTGAACCTCCAAAGCACCCCCAAACAACTCCTGGGCACCTGCCAGCATCCTCTGGAGCACTCTCAAATCCCTACTCACCTGTCAGCATCCCTGGAGCACCCCAACACCACCCCAGGCCCTCTGTCAGCATCCCCTGGAGCGCCCCATCCATCCCTCCCCACCATCCATCGGCCCTTCCGTACCTCTCGGCGGCGAGGCTGGAGATGCGCTCGGACTGCAGGGCGGAGAGGGACGAGTGGGAGAGCTCGGGGGGGTACCGGACCCCCGAGAGGTGCAGGTGCATGGCCGAGGGGTGCAGGGGGGGCAGCGAGCCCGGCGCTGGCAGCGAGTAGAAGGGGGACCGCAGTGCTGACAGGCAGTACGACTCATCCATCCTGGGAAAACAGCGATGCTCAGGCAGGCAAGGAAACCCCCAGTTCCCCTCCCAGGAGCCAGATGGGAGCTGCCTTCTACTGGGGGAGAGCCCCAAAACGTCCTCAGTGGATCGTGCTCCCACCTCCCCAGACCCCAAAGCTCATCCAGCAGCAACTCCCAGGGATGCCAAGGCTCGGAGGTGCCCACCTGAAGGCAGGATGAGGGAAGGGGTGATGTGTCAGGTAGCTGGGGTGGTAGTAGGCGGCGGCGGTGGCCGGGTCGAGGCCGAGGGGCGGCAGGGAGGACATGCGGAGGTCCTCGGCCGTGTGGTAGGGACGGAAGCTCCGCAGGTAATCCTCGGTCACCGCGCTGGGAGGCACCACGTGGTGCACCGGCCGCTGCAGGCTGGGAGGGCAAGGAGATGGTCACCGTCCCTCGCTGTCCCCCTGGGGAGATGTCACCTCCCCCAGGGTGGGACCAGAGCTCGCAGGGCACAGCCACATCCTGCAATTTCCCCCCCACCCCCATCCATTCCGAGCAGACTCACTTGAGAGGCGGGAAGCGAGAGTCCTGGACCACGGAGCTGGGGGGCAGCCCGAAGGAGTAGGGTGTCCCCAGGAGGTGGGAGGGCACAGTGGGACCCCCCGCTTTCTCCTGCGTCAGGGGGGGCTCCGAGATGAGGCGTTCGCGGCCGGCGCTGCTGCTGCTGCCTCGCGACCCTGCTTCCTGCTGGGAGGCAAAGGGGCAGGAACGTCAAGAGGGGCATTAAAGGACGGCAGGAGATGGGGAATCCCTGCTGTGTCCCCACCCCGAGAGCCTCGGTAGGTCCCCAGAGTGCCCTGCCTGGCACCAGTACCCAGGAGAGGATGCATCCAGCAGAGCATCTCCTGCATCCAGGCTTTGGAAGGGCAGCTGGAGGGGGTGGGAGGGTCTGGGAGGCTACACCGGGGAGGGGGGCCCCAGTGGGAAAGGAGGTGCTGGAGCCGGGGCAGAGCTGAGGGCAAGACACCCATTACCTGTCCGGAGATTTATGGCCGCTTTGTTCTCCAGAGCTATTAATCATCCGGGGAGGAATGACACGGCCGGGGGAAATCCAGCCGGCCTTTGATAAGGGCCATAACCCAGGGGTCAGCCCGCCATCCCCCCCAGCACCCCCCGGCAGCAGCACCCTCCCTCAGGGCCTCAGCCGCTTTCCATCAGCTTCCGCCCCTGGTGTCAGGATGAAGGTCACTCCCTGGCAAGGGGGAACCGCTTGGAGTGACGAGAGACCCCACAGGATCTGACAATTAGTGGGGTGGCCTCCAGCAAGGCACGGTTTGGTTTAAATATTATTACTTTTCATTGTGCCTTCTCCATTTAGCAGCTCAGGAGGAGGAGGAGGAGGATGGCGGCACCCGCAGCATCCCCCACCCCGTGTGTGCATCCCATCCCATCCCATCCCGCTCCCCAGCCCCTCCAGGGCAGGGCCAGCCCCCAGGTCACCACAAAGGGTGCGGTGTCCCCCCTGTGCCGCCTGCACGGAGCTCGCTGTGCGTGCCAGGCTCTGCTCTAATTACCTCCCGTCTCAGGCACCACGCTGCGAGCGCGGCTCCGCCAGACAATCACCATGCTCGGTTAACTCCCGCACCGGGGGGCACACCGAGGGGACACGGGGGTGACACCGCGCTGGGGAGCACCCGGACACCCCACGCACCCCTCCGAGCTGCCAGGGATCGCGGTTCCATTTATTTTCCCCCCGCTCCGCCCCCGGCGTTTCTCATCCCCTACCCTCGCCTCTCCGCTTTGTGGTTTAATTAGTCTTTCCAAGTGGCATAATCCCCCCGGGAATCTGCTTGTAGCATGCGGAGGAGAGGAGAACCACTAACGATGCTTCTTAATTAGCTGCTTTCCCCCCACCCCTCCCCTCCACTCCTCCTCCTTCCTCGAGCTCCCCTCCGGATGGCAGCCTGGGGACGATGGCAGCCCAGGGATGATGGCAATGGGGGGACGATGGCAGTGTCAGGACGATGGCAGTGGGGGGAAGATGGCAGTGTGGGGATGATGGCAGCAGGGGCATGATGGCATCCTGGGGATGATGGCATCCTGGGGATGATGGCAGCCCAGGGACGATGGCAATGGGAGGACGATGGCAGCCTGGGGATGATGGCAGTGTGGGAATGATGGCAATGGGGGGACAACAGCAGCCCGGGGATGATGGCAGTGTGGGAATGATGGCAATGTGGGGATGATGGCAGTGGGGGGACAATGGCAGTGGGAGGATGATGGCAGCAGGGGGACAATGGCAGCCCAGGGATGATGGCAGCATGGGGACGATGGCAGTGTGGGGACGATGGCAGTGTGGGGACGATGGCAGACCAGGGACGATGGCAGCCCCGGTGACAACAGCAGCCCGGGGACACGGCAGTTTGGGGAAGGGACCAAATGTGGGCAGCCCAGTGATCCTCTGGGAGCCATGCACGGCACCCCACGCCCTCCATCCTTCCCCCCAAACACGGCCATACCTGTCTGCCCTCGCTCCTCCAGACCCCGTTGACCGTCTTGGTGGGGGCGATGGTGACGACGGGCGGCGTGCTGGGCACGCTGTGCCCCCCCGGGGGCACGATGATGGGGCCCATGGGGCCGCGCTTGGGCGTGCTGGCAGGGGAGCTGTGGTTGGTGGCCGGCGAGGACACCGGGGACGACTCGCTGCTCAGTGAGGAGCCTGGGGTTAAACAAAAAATGGAAGTAAGTTAGGAGGACACAGCAGTAACTGGATGGAATCACCCTCTGGAGGAGCTGGAGCCATTCCGGACAGGATGCCCCACTGCAGGGAGCAGGGGTGGGGCACTGGGATGCACTCAGGGTGGTCAGCGTCCTGCCAGACCCCCAAGCTGGACCCCCATCCTCCCATCCCAGAAGGGAGGTTCCCCGTGGTGCCAAAGGCTCCACCCAGCACGGTGGGAAGGGGCAGCCTCCTGCTCCCGTCGAACAGGGACTGCCAAACCCCCAGTGCCACAAAGCCCCTTGGCACAAGTGACACCGATGTGACCCCAGCCCCAGATGGCCACATCTTCCCAAGGCAAACCCAGAGACTCCTTAATCCAGCTGCTAAAGTTGTCAGGGAAAAGCCAGGGCCTCTGGAGACGCTGGGATGAAGGAGTGACTCCCTGAAACCCTTGGGCAAGGCTTTGGTTTCATTTGCATAATACATCTGTACTTTAGCTTATCCCCACCCCAGGGATGCTGGCCATATTTCCAAAGGAAAAATAAAAACGGAGCAAAAGTGGAGAACAGGAAAAGCAGAGAAATACAAATTCCCCATTAAGCAGGGCACAGGGAGCCTGGTGTCTGCTCCACAGGACACTTCCCATTCCCCAAACCCAGCCGGGCAGCCTGGGGGGCTGCAAGCCCCCCAAACTCTGCTCCTCCACCCCGGAGTCTGGGTCAGAGGGAGATTCCAGCGTGCCAGCAGGGATCAGCTGTCGGGAGAGTGAGGAGCGTTCCGTGGGCACAGCAGGATGAGGTGACAGTGATGCTCCAGGGCAGTGAGCAGGGCACAGAGAGGGGCCCTGGCTCCCCTGAGCGTGCAGGGTGTCTCTTCACCTTCCAAGTGTGCAAGGCCACTCCCCTGAGTGTGCCAGCCAGCTCCCGTCCCGCGGGCACACCAGCCAGCTCCCGGAGCGTGCCAGCAGCTCCTCACCCCGCACCCCACCTCCCTCCCCTCGCCCTCTCCTCACGCCACACACCACCAGGAGGGAGCCAGGCATCTGGGAACGTCGAGGGGAAAGCAGGAGCAACCCCAGGCAGCGGGAGGGACGCTGGGAGGGAAGGATGCTCCACGGGAAGGAAGGATGCTCAGCGGAGCAGAGGCCGAGCGGAGCATCCCGCTGCCGGCCGCCCTCCCTGATTAATTATTCCCGAGTCGCTCCGAATCGCTTTCATTTGAAGAGCAGCAAGGCTGGGGGAAGGAGAAAGGCTGTCCCCGACAAAGGAGGCCGATTTGACACCCACTGAAGTCTATCTTGTCAGCGCAAGGCCAACAACAATTAGCAGCCTAATCCCCTCTGAGCTGGGAAGCCATTACTCACCACGCGATAGCGTTAACAATCAATACCATCACAATGAGCCCGGCAATTAATGAAGCTAAAGTCTTACTTCAGAACCTTAATTCTCGCTGTGTGGCTTTAAACGGGAGGGTTTGTGATCGTTATAATTAACTGGTGGTATTCAGCCAGGAGTTAGTCAATGAAACTAATCTGGATTGGAGATGACAAGAGGCACAGTGTGATGGTGTCACCTTTGTTTTCTGACCTCCCGCTTCCCGCTCGGCGATAGCAGATTAGCAGCCCGGGCTGACAGGCAAATGTAATTAACAGCTGAGACCCTGACGGAGAACTGGGAAAAAAGAAGGCAAGGGGGGGTGTGGAATCAAACCCACCCTGCGGACAGCCCCGGGCAGGACAAGAGGCAGCAGCCCCCGGGCAGGCGGCAGCTTTGTGGGGCTTTGCTGGGAAGGGGTCGGTCAGGATGAGCCTTGACAGTTTGGGATGCTGTGGAGCAGCAGGATATCCCTAAGAGTGTCCCAGCACACCTGTGAGTCCATAAAGCTGGAAAAAAATACAGTGATCCTGCATGGATCTGGCATCTGCCACGGCGGAGCAGCTCCCATGGTGGGAAGGGAAGTGGGGTGAGCATCTCCCGTGGTGGGAAGTGGGTGAGGATTTGAGGGAAAAGCAGTTCATTTCCTGGTGCTAAAAACCACAGCAAGGAGAGAAACTCCCTTCCCAACACACACCCAAACCCACACGGATCAAAAACCTCTGGGATGGGCCACGTGAGGCACCCAAATGGGCAAGGGAGGGGTTTCTGCTAACAAACCACGCAGGTGTTAAGGGGAAATCCAAAGGGAGCGTGGCTGCTTCTCTCCAGTGCCACAAAATCCATGCCCAAACCTGCTGATGTCCCTTGGGATGGGTTGAGCAGCACAGGGAGGGCACAAGCTGTGGGGTGAGAGGGGGAAAAAAAAGCAAAATAATTCCCCAAACTCAGTCAATCGCTCCAAAGGAAGCAGATGGGTTCCAGAGGAAGCAGCTGGGAAAAAACAGGAGCTTCCAGTGAGGATGAAGCATCACCGAGGCCAGGTTCCCTCAGAGTTACAGGGGCCTGGTATCCCCACAACATTTCCTTGGGAGCAGCCAATGCTTCATGTCATGGCTGTGCCAGAGATTTTGGGGCTGCAAGGAGGGGCTCGCGGAAGATGGTGCTTCCAAAAGGGATTTTCCAAAAAAGAGCCTTGCAAAAGGGGTCTTGGAAAAAGGATTTTGCCAAAAGGGCCTTCAAAAAGACCTTGCAAAAAAAAAAAGATCTTGCAAAGGGGTCGGGTGTCTTCTCCAGGGATCAAAGCGCCCAGGCAGTGGGCAGAGATCCAAGGGCAGCACCCACCGATGCAAACAGCAGGGATAAAGACTTATTTCATCCCAAACTGAGGATACCAGCAGTCTCCTGAAACACAGCCCACCCTGGGGACTGGCTGCCTCATCCTCGGGGTGTGGCAGCCCCAGCAATTCCCACAGGGTGCTCCAGAAGCAGCTCACACCCAGCATCCCATATCCAAGCAGAGAGAGGGGGGTGTGATGGAGGATGCGGGTGACAAGAGCTGGGGACCTCCTGGGGCTGTTCAGTTGGGAAATTTGGCTGGGGAAGTAGCAAACTGGAGGAACCTCTGGAAAAAGCAGCGTGGCGGGAGGGAGCAGGGCTGGTCCCTGCCACGCCGTGCTCTCCCAGGGCACGGTGAGTGATACAGGACTCGGATTACTCCGGATGAACTGAATTCCCAAACTGCCCCCTCGAGAAAAGACATCAGTTGGGAAATGGCAGGAAAACACCGGCTCCAGCTCCCGGGAAAGGCACCGGTGTTTGTCACCCCCCTGTCCCTGTCCTTGTCCCCACCTCTGGGCTCCTCGGCTTGCTTGGCGAGCTTGCGGAGAGCGGCGGCGAAGCTGGAGGAAGGTGCTGCCTGGACGGACAAAGTGCTGCTGGCGGCGGGGCTGCCATTGGGAACGATGGAGCCGTTCAGGGGGGACGGGGTCAGGGGGCTCACGGTGGCGGTGGTGCGGGTGGCGGTGGAGAGCATTCCTAGGGACGGCGACTTCGGCTCATGGCTCATGCCTGTGAACGAGAGAGCCTGGTTTAGACGCGGGGAGAAAGGATCCTCGATTTCCCCCAGGAGCTGGGACCACCAACACCTTTCCTCTACTTCACCATCCCACCCCAAAATGCACCCCGAGTTCAGGCAATGGGGGAAATCCGGTCCCACATGCCAGCATCCCACAGAGGCACTGAATCCCTGGGTAACGGAGCAGGGGGGCTCAGTGGAGCTCTGCAGGAATGGCCAGGGTGTTTTGGGGGACACAGGGACTTCGGCATCCTGATGGAGGTGATGGGGAGGGGTGCAGTCCCCTGACTCACACGATGCTGCCAAAACCCAAAGCATCGCTGCTGCACCCCTAACTGCCACCACTGCACCCCCAAATCCCAGCCACTGCACCCCAAAATCCCCACCATTGTACCCCTAAATCCCCAACAGTGTATCCCTGGATTCCCAGCACTGCACCCCCAGATTCCCATCACTGCATCTCTGGATTAACAGTATTTCATCCCTGGGTCTTCAGCATTGCACCCCCAAATTCCCAATAACACATCCCTGGATCCCCAGAACTGCACCCTTAAATCCCCACCACTGCACCCCCAGATTCCCAATAACACATCCCTGGATCCCCAGAACTGCACCCTTAAATCCCCACCACTGCACCCCCAGATTCCCAATAACACATCCCTGGATCCCCAGAACTGCACCCTTAAATCCCCACCACTGCACCCCCAGATTCCCAATAACACATCCCTGGATCCCCAGAACTGCACCCTTAAATCCCCACCACTGCACCCCCAGATTCCCAATAACACATCCCTGGATCCCCAGAACTGCACCCTTAAATCCCCACCACTGCACCCCCAGATTCCCAATAACACATCCCTGGATCCCCAGAATTGCACCCTTTAATCCCCACCACTGCACCCCCAAAACCCCAATACTGCACCCCCAAACCCCCAGCGCAGCA
>VXAD01000352.1:34469-46385 GCA_013399195.1 Dicrurus megarhynchus | reverse complement strand
AGGTGCAGAGCAGGAGGGTGCAGCCCTCCCCGAGCCCCCCCAGCTGTCACACCAATTGCTCCAGGGCTCTCCACCTCCCAAAACAGCAACTGCTGATGTCAGGGCCCTTAAAATANGCCCGGAGGCAGCTCGAGGCATTGAGACGCCGGAACACCTGGAGCATCCACTGCAGAGGGCGGATGGAGCATCCCCGGAGCATCCCGTGGCAGCGGCTGGCCGGGGAGCGCGGCAGGAGCCGGGGGGGCACGGGGGGCACTCAGCGTTGATTAATCTTTGCCCCCCGGCCCCAGGAGAGGCGGCCGGCGCGGCGGCGCGCTCCCCTCTGCCCTCATTATACAAGCATTTATTAACTCCGCTGCTCTCAACCATTGACTGCCGCCTTGTCGACACGCTCGGCTCATGTAAATTCATTACCAGAACAGCTGGGAAGCCAACCCGCCACGCCAGCCTGGCCCCGGCACCCCCGGGCTCTGCGCTGGCACCCCCTGGCTCTGCTCCAGCCCCCGGGGAGGGGTCGGTGCTCCCCCGAGAGCGGGGCACCGGGATGTGCCTGCAGCGCCAGGCACCCACGCGCCATCCAAAGGGGACGCAGCACTCCAGGCACAGCCTGTGACTCCCTCGCACCCCCTGAGCGTCACCCCACATCCACCAGGCACCACCCCGCATCCACCGGGCTCTGCCCCACATTGCCCGGACACTGCCTGGCATCCCCTTGGCACAGCCCCGCATCCCCCTGGCACTGGCCCGCAGCTCTCAGGCACAGCCCCACAGTGTACTCGGGCACAGCCCTGCACCCCCTGGGCACTGCCCCACATCCCCCAGGCACTGCCCCACATCCACCGGGCACAATCCTGCATCCCCAGGCACTGCCTGGCATCCCTTTGGCACAGCCCTGTACCTCCTGGGCACTGCCCCACATCCACCAGGCACAATCCTGCATCCCCCAGGCACTGCCTGGCATTCCCCTGGCACAGCCCTGCACCTCCCAGCACTGCCCCACGTCTCCCAGGCACTGCCCCACATCCACGGAGCACAATCCTACATCCCCAGGCACTGCCTGGCATTCCCCTGGCACAGCCCTGCACCTCCCAGCACTGCCCCACTGCCTTCAGGCACAGCCCCGCACCCGCCCAAGCACTTCCCAGTGCCCCGCAGTTCCTCCCCACCTATTAACCCCAGCACAATCCCCGCTTCCAGCCCCAATCCGGGTCCGGAGACGCTTTTCCAACCATCCGGAGGGATCAGCGGGCTGGCGCACGGGCACGGGGCTGGCGGCTGGGCATCACCCGTGTGATGCTCAGCTGATCCCCGCGGCCCCAAACGCCTCTCGGTCAACTCATGATCCCGATGGGATTTGCCAGGCGAGCGGCCAGGCAGCGTGCGGGGAGCTCGCGTGCCCCCCGGGCTGAGCCGTGCCGCTGCCCCAGCCACGCTCCAAACCAGTTCTGCCGCTCCCTCCCGGTGATAAAATCGGCGCCTCCGCCCCGGCTGGGGCCCGAGCAGCGCCGCTCACCCGCCGTGCCCCGCCGGCGCTGGCGTCCGTCTGTCCGGGCGTCCCTGGGCTGCTCCGCGGGCCAGCTGCCAGCTGGGGAAACTAAGGCACGGAGAGCTGGCTGGGCGGGAGCATCCACACGGCGATGGGATGGGAAGTGGGGCTGCCGTGCTTCGTCCCCCCATCCCTCCGGCATCCCGTCGCCGGCACGGCGTGGGTGCCACTCACCCCTGCGGGTGGCTGGGGACGCCGTGACGCCCCACGGTGAGGTGGGGCCCCCCCAGCTCTGCCCCTCCCCGGCTGCTTCTCCCAGCAGGCAGATCCGTGCGGAAAAACAGGTCAAGTTTGGTGCCTGGAGCAGTCCAGGGTCATGGCAGCGGTTGCCTCACCAGGGCGGGGAGATGAAGCCCAAAACAGGACAGGCTGTCCCTCCGCTGTCCCCAGCCCTGCGCGGGTACAGGGCTGGCACTCCCATCTACCCCCTCCCTGGGAAAATGACGCCTGTACCCCCCACACACACCAAGGCAGGGGGGCTGTGGGTGCCACGGGACACCTGGGTCCCCCGCTGAGGCCACGAGGGAGGTTGGGGACCGGGGAGCAGGCGATGTGTCACCCTGACCCCATCCCTCCCACAGCATGTGCCCGGGCACAGCAGTACAGGGAGTGTCTGGCATTCCCGGTGCCCGCTGGCTGCCTGCCCGCGGGAGCAGGCAGCTCCCTGCCCGGCAGGAGGAGGAGAGGGGATGGCAGGGTCACTGCCACGCTCCCCTCACCCTTCCCTGCGCCACTCCTTCCCGCAGTGCCGCACATGGCACCCGCCATGGGGCTGGCATCTCCGCCGGCACAGGACCCCAAACCCCTGACTCCCGGAGCGGTGCTCCCGCTCCCCCCGAACCCCCGCATCCCTAGCTCAGGGCTGGGAGCCGGGAGCTGGGAGCGTGCCATGTTCTCTCCATCTGCTCCTGATGATGCTGGCGGGTTTTTTGGCAGCGGGAGCCTCCTCCGGCAGCGAGAGCAGAACCAGTCTGGCTGCCTGGTGGGGCTGGAGACAAATAAAACCCCTTGGCAGCCGCCGCGGGCAGGCAGGAGCGGGCAGCGAGGGGCAGGGATGGGCTCCCAGCGCCCTGAAATCTCCGGGCACGGGGTAGGGCTGTCGGGAAACGGGAAGCGGGCAGGTTTAGCACCTCGGCTGCCGATTGCCCCCTTCCCAGCACCTTGAAAGGCCTCTAATGAGCGTGGAGTGCCCTTGGGAGCAGATTGCCATTGAACTCGACCTGCACCAGCCGCCCGCTCTTACAGCAGCTATTTTGAGCTCCCGGGCTCCCAAGTGCTGGAACTAATAATTTATTACCAAATACGATCAGGCAGCAGCTCCAGCCCCTGGCAAATGGAGCGGAAAAAAACCCAGTGCGGCGGGAGGCCGAGGGAGTGGGGAGAGACGAGCATCCTGCATCCTCCTCCTCCCCCGGGGTGGATCTGCACCCACCCACCCCGCAGGACCGCGGCTGGGACGGAGCCCACTTGGCCAAGCCCTCTGGAAGGCTCGACGGCGCTCGCTGTCGCTGGTTCCCCGAGGGATTTGGGGTGATGAGGTCCCCCCTCAGCCTCTCCCCCCTCTCTCAGCGCCTCTGCTCCCGCTCCGGAGCCGCATCCAGCTGCACGCTCCAAGCAGGAACAGCTGCTCCGCATGGATTTTCAACGCTAATGGCCTCGCATTGTCAGCCCCCCCACCCTTTCCCTCTGCCTGAATGCAGCGGGCAGAGCCCCAGGATGGAGGGCAGGGGGCCAGGGCCAGCGCGTGCCCATCGTCCCCCCACCACCCCCTCGGGCAGGGGACAGGCAGAGGGGAGCAGCTCCTCTCTCGGTGATGTCCTGCCGAGCCGCCTCACGTTTTCCATCCCTCATTAAAGCAGCTCAGCCGCCGCACCTCCAACACGCTCCATTAATTAATTAATTGATCGATCGGAGCCCGCGCTCCTGCCCTCCCTCCCTCCCCACCCCCCAGCACGCAGCTGAAACGAAGGGAGGTGGCCAGGCTTGGTGTCCCCAAATGTCCCCGAGCGCGGAGAGACGCAGGTGCAGCCTCTGTCCAATTTTAGGGTGCTCAGGGCACAGCACCCAGGGCCCACCCTGGGAACATCCCCCATCCCCTTGGAGGGGCCTGGATGGGTCCCCCATGGGTGAGGAGCACCTTGGTGGCCAAGGATGGGATTTGGGGCTCCTCATGGAGCCTGGCACGGCACCGAGCATCCGGCACGGTTATCCGGCTGGGCCTCCATCGATCACTCCTCCATGGACCATTGATCTGGCAAACGACAACAAGCAAACTAATAAGAGCTAGTTTGGAGGGCGCAGCGCTGGGGATGGAGCGGTGCCGGCTCGTTTTTCTCCCTTCCTGGCCTTCCTGTGCCCAGCCAAGCAGCCCTGGGAGCCTTGTCAGCCCTCAGGAAAATCGAGCCAGCAAAAGATTTACTTCAAAGCAACTTTCTACCCTGTTTCTGCCCTGTTCTGAAGCTGGGGGCTTGGAAAATCAAGCCCCTGTGGCCCAAGGGTGCTGCTGGGCCCTGAACTCCCCTCTGCAGCTCCAGGGTTGGGTTGGCAGCTCCTCTTGGCTCGTCATGCCCAGATCCAGGTGCCAGATGTCTCCTGAGGATCGCTCTGCTTTGGAGCAAGGTGGGTAGAGCCCTCACCCCTCTGCACTGACATCTTCTGGGGCTCAGAGGCTTTTGTGGGGTGCTGGGCACCCCATGGGGCTGCTGGGCATCGCCTGGGAGAGACTGGGCATTGCCCTGGGATGCTGGGAATTGCCTGGGGGAGATCTGGGCATTGCACTGGGATGCTGGGTATGGTCTGGGAGAGATTTGGGCATTGCACTGGGATGCTGGGTATCACCTAGGAGGGAGGTGGGCACTGCACTGCTGGGCACTTAGTGGTGCTGCCAGGCATTGTTTGGTGTTGCCGGGCACCGGACAGCGGCGTTAAATGGTGCCCCATGGCCATTCCACGGTGCCGCTGGGCATTCCACGGCGGCGGCAGCACCGGGCATTCCCGGATGCCGCGAGGCACCGCACGGTGGCACCGGGCATTCCACAGAGCCGCCGGGCAACGCCTGGGTCGGAGCCAGGGGCCACACGGCGCTGCCAAACCTTGCACGGCACTACCGGGCACAAGAGTGGGCAATGCCCGGCGCGTCCAGGCTGCCCTCCCATGCCCAGGTCCCTGTGCCCCACGTCCCCAGGCTGGCGCAGGCGTGCGGCAGCGGCGCATTGTTTTGGGCGCAGGATCCCTTGCCCAGCAGATGGCAGGTATAACAAAGCAGCTTGCTGCGGCCAAGCCAATTATTTATCTAATTATGATTTACCACTTAACCACATGATCTTTCTGCAGAGTTGTAGGCAATTAAAACCAGGGTGATTATGTGGATTATGCAAATCGGCTGGAGCCGAGCGAATAAAATTGGAGATTAGAGTTTCACACAGGCTGGATCTTGCACGGGGCAGGTCCTGGAGGGACAGGAGCAGGGCAGGGGGGTGCAGAGAGGGCCAAGGGGCTGCAGGCAGGGCAGGGGCGGGGGGAGACAGGGCAGGGGAGCTGCCAGGACTCAGCCAAGGGAAGGGGCTGCAGGACACAGCTGGGAAGTGCCAGGACAAGGTGAGTGGATGCCTGGTACCACCCCACTGCCTTGCAGCTGCTGTAACCCCCTCCAGCACTGGGCCCACAGCCAAAACCTGCCCCCATCACGGGGCTGGGTGCCCACAGATGGCTCCCGCTGCTGGTGGGTGACTCTGCTGGCACCTGGGACTCCCCAGCATCCGCCCTGGCTGCACCCCAAAAAGCAGAGAGGGGTTACACAGTGCAGCCCCCATCCCTTACCCCTTCCGCAGGGCAGCTCATGCCAGGCTCTAAGGGGCAATTAATAACAGGTGCTAATAACAGGTATTAATAACGAGTACTAATAAGGGGCATTAATAACGAGTATTAATAAGGGGCATTAATAACACCGCCTGGCAGATTACGCCGCCCGCCCGGCTTGATATGAGATTTATGGATGGCGCGGAGTCCGGAAATACGGGAGCATTAATGGTAATTCCTCGTGTCCTAGCAAAGGTCACGGACAATCTCCATCAATCCCACTGCAGAGCCAGGGGTCCGGGCAGGACGGGGGGCTCCAGGCAGGATGGGGAGGTCCTGGCAGGATGGGGGGCTCCAGGCAGGATGGGGATACCCCCTTCACTCCCGGGATCCCCCCGCGGTTTCTGGAGGTGCAGACGGCCCCAGCACGGGCCAGAGCGAAGGTTTTACCTCGGGATAAGAAATTATCCCTGGCAAACAGCGAATTTGCCGCGTGGATTTTCATTTTCATTTTCCCAATACCGGTGCCATCTGCTCCCCATCAGTGCCCCAGGTCCCCGGCGTTGAGCTACGAGATGCTGCGGAGGTCTTGGAAAGACCTTGGATTTCTCCAAGCCTGGGAGCACCCACAGTGTCACCAGGGCCACCCTGATGGGTGTTTCCCTTTTCATGAAGCCCCTCAAAAAAATGAGGAGAGCTTTGAAGGAGCAGAGACGTCCCTGTAGCCAGACTCTGCTGGGGATGGGCACACGCTGCCAGCACTGGTGGGACAGATCCAGCACGTTCCTCATCGCAGGGAAGATCAACCAAAGCCCCAGCAAGGGCAGCAGACCCCTCTTCTCTTCCCACGCCGGGATTTAGGGTGATTAATAGCGGTGATCCCAAGTACCGGTGCTGGGAAGGCCGGGCCGTGCCCCCACGAGCAGCATCTTCCCTTTTCGCCTACGGTAATCCTCAGCCTTTCGAGCAAATTATTAAAATTCACTTATATTTAATCTGCCTGCTGGAATTAATTGAATTTTTACGCTTGGCAAATGTCAGTGGGTGCACGCTGCCTCCCAACGGGGACCCGGCTGCAGGTGCAGCGGGCGCAGCCCCCCGGCTCTCACCGCTCTCCAGGGATAAATCCCACCCCCCGGAGCAGGGGACAGAGTGCCCACAGGCCAGCGGATGCCAGGATGCCAGCACCCTCCTAGCTCCGCAGCAATGCTCAACAGCACCAGGCGTGCATCCCCCAAACCTCCCCGTGCAGGGAGGCTCCCCCAAATCCCACGGGATTCCCACTGGGGCGGCTTTGCAGGGGACACAGGGAGCCCCTCTCTCCCTTTCCCACACCCGTGCTGGAGATGCCAGTGCCCTGCCTGGCATTGTGGTCGCCCTCCGGGTGACAAGAGCCTTCCTCCCCTCCCCATCCTCCTCCTCCTCCTCCTCCTCGCAAATTGCCAAAGCATCTAATTTGCCCGCTGGGAAGGCCGAGGGAAAAGAGCCTCTATTTTGCCGGTAATAAGCCCTCCAGACAAAGGCGGGATGAGCCATTCAGCGCCGGGAAGGGGGAAGGGTCCGGCCCCACGCCGGAGCGGTGCCAGGGGCTCGGGAAAGGGAGAGATTCCCTCCTTGCCAGCGCTGGGACACACACACACAGAGCATCCCGGCCTCACCCCAGGATGACCCCAGGATGATCCTGGATGGGCGGTGGGATGGGACACAGCAGCCACGGCGCTGGGGACACTCCGGCCCCGCAAAGTGACACCAATTCCCAGCCCCACGTGGCCTCACTAGCTGTCGTCCCCGGGAACAGCTCCAGTTCCCTGCTCCGGGATGTTCGGGGATGCTCGGGGATGCTCGGGGATGCTCTCCCCACCCACCGGGATGGAGAAGTTCACGGTCGAGCGAGGAGTTCACGGTCGGCAGGAGCCACGGGGGACCCCCGGGCCCCGGCGGGCAACTTCCAAACTTGACTGGCGCTTGTCCCCCCACCCTCCACCGCCCGCCCAGGATTATCATAAATTAAGACGTAATTACTCCATGGAAATTTACAGCACAAAGCTGCGGCGCTAACAAGTGTGTTTGGCGGCACCGGGGGGAGATACAAAGCGCTATTGTCTGGCAGGCGCCAAAAAAGCTGCTCTGGCCCCAAACCCACACATCCCGGGGATGGGGATGAGGGTGGGGATGGGGATGGAGCGACACCACAGCGGCAGAGCGGGGAAACCACGTTTGCTTGCCACAGAGCCCCCAAAAGGACGGTCCCAGCGGGGAGGGGTGGGTGAAGGCTGCCCAGGGTGAGGGCTGCCTTCCAAGCAGGTGCCAGGGCTCTGCTCCCCAACAAAGGCACCTCCTTTATTCCCCTCAAACAACTCTCAGCTGCCACCCATGGGTGCTGCACCCAGCAACCCCCCAAAGCCCTTTTCCCCAACTCCAGCCCACACGGGGTTAAAACTAAACCCCCTGGGGAACTGGAAGGAAGGGGGGGGACACACACATGGGGACCAGTGCCAGCGCTGGTGTGTGCGTGTCCCCCCCTCCCCCGGTGCTGCCACATTCCCCCAGCTGTCACACGCATTAAAAAATAATAATCATCAACGTGGCAAAAAAAAAAAAAAAACCAACCTCAAAAAAAACCAACAAAACAACCAACAACTGAACCCAACAAAACAGTGCGAAAAAATTCAGGCGGCTAAAACAAATCCAGCAATAAAGGAGCTGGGATCCTCGGAAAGCTGGCTGTGCAATTAAGCAGTTTTCTGCTGTACGCCGATAATCACCTAATTATACTATTAATGACAGTTCAACCTGCTCGGAAATAAAAGGACATTCTTCCATAACAGGATGCCAGCTGTTTGTTACAGATGTCAAACATCTTTAAAGCATTATTATTAAAAGAAGGGGGGAAGGAGGAAGCTTGGGGATGCTGAAGCACAGCCGGCTTTTCCCCCCTCAAAGCATCTTGCAAGGGATGGTGGGGGCGGGGGGGTTCAGAGCATCACCCCCAGTTTGAATCCGGGGGGAATAATCTGTCAGAGCGGGGATTTTTGGCGGGGGTCGATGTTTGGAGTCATAAATCCCCCACGTCGGGCTCGCGGCGAGAGGCGCCTGGGTTTAATTAAGCGCAGCGTTTGGGAAATAAAGTTAAAAATCAGTCATAAAATTAGAGGGAGGGGATGCTCCCGCTGCCAGGCTCGGGGCAGGGCTGGCCCCGTTCCCCCCCGCCATCCCTCCCTCCCTGCCACCCCCGGCTGCCACCGCCGGTGCCTTGAGCGCGGCTGCCACCGGCGGTGCCCACGCACGTGCCGCAGTGCCGTGCCAAGGAGCATCCCGGCAGGTGCCGACAGCCGGTGCCAAGGCGAGGGAAAAGGGGGGGACACGCCAGAAAGAAAGGCAGCACCTGCTCCCCCTCCAAACCCCGCGGTGCGTCGGGAGGTTTGGAGGTGAGCGGTGCCCGCTGCACCCGCGGGGATCGGGGTGCGGCGGTGCCAGGAGAGGGGGCACGGCGGCAGGGTGGCAGGGTGGCCCCGAGTCGCCCGCCGAGATCCCGCTGGGGTAATTCCACCTCTCCCCCGGCAGCTCCGTGGCTCCGTGCTGGCACGGGGGGCAGCTGGGTGCCCACCCGCCATGGGGCGATGCCAGCGCTGGCGTTACCCACCCACCCACACAGACACCCGGCTTTGCACCCTGTCCTACATAGCTACAGGCAAATCTGCCTGTAAAACCATCAGGAACCGGGTTTAGCCTGGGAATAAAGAGATTATGGGGGGAGGGGGAGGGTGAGAAAGGAAGGAGGAAGGAAAAAAGGGGGTGTCTGGGAATAATTCACCCCCTCCCGGCTACTGATGTCCCGGGTGCCTGCGGGGCCCTGGCACGAGCAGGATGGCTGCAGAAAGGCACCGGATTTTGGGGGTGCCCACCCGCCCACTCAGAGCTGGGGGGCTGTGATGGAGCCCCCTCCCCAGGCCAGGACCCCTGACCCCTTGGCACGCGCTGGGCTGGCGCGGGCCNTGGCGAGAGGAGGAGGAGGAGGAAGAGGAAGATGGTGGGGTGGGCAAGGGAGGAAGGCAGGAGGACTTCCTGGCACCCCAACACGGCTTGGAACCCCCCGGCATCACCCAGCCCCCCCTCAGCACCCCACAAACACCTCCTCGTGCACCCCTCGACCCCACACGCGGCAAGGATGAGGAAGGGGATCCCCAAATCCCAGACCCAGCCGGGGGAGATGCCAAGAGTGGGGCTCAGCCCCGAGCACCCCAAACCCAGCCTGAGGGTGACTGTGCCCGCCCAGCGCTGCCGAGAGCCGCCGGTGACTCAGACCCCGCGCCAGCGGCACCCGCCGAGCGGGTGTTTACGCGGCATCACCCAGCTCCTTCCATCTGCTTTGATCCAGGGGCTAAATATTCCCGGCCCCGGCATAAAAATAGGAACCATTTGGGAAGGTCCTGAGTCAGCAGCATCCGCTGCCGGCACCCACCGCCATCCTCTCCGGCACGCCAGGCACCCGCCGGGGAGCCCCAGGGCCCCTCTGGCACCTGGGGGATTTGCCGGATTTGGGGACACCCGTAGGGAGGGGGGGGCCCCCAAAAGGCTGGGTGTATCCAGGTGCCACCCTTGTGCCTGCTGGAGCAAACAGGCAGGCCCTCCGGGGATGCTCTGTGTCCCCGAGGGGTGCCGCTGTCCCCAAAGGAGGGTGGTGTCCCCAAGGGACGCTGACACCGGCCAGAGGGTGTCAAACGCGCCCACGTTATCTCAGGGAAGATCAGCCTGAGCGTGGTTCCCATATGGACCAGCAGGGAACGGGGTCCCTTCCCTGTCCCCCGGCTCTCAGTGATGCTTGATGGCAGGTCCCCACAGCGCCCGGTGTCCCTCTGCAGCCGGCTGAGCCCCGTGGCAGAAACCCAGCCTCATGACCAGAGGGACAGAGGGGACAGAGGCATCGGTGACCACAGGGATAGAAGGGGACAGAAGCATCAGGGACCAGAGAGACAGAGGTGACAGGAGCATTGGTGAGGTGACCAGAGGGATCAAAGGGGACAGCAGCATTGGTGACAAGAGGGACAGAAGCATCAGTGACCAGAGGGATCAAAGGGGACAGCAGCATTGGTGACAAGAGGGACACAAGCATCAGTGACCAAAGGGATACAGGGGACAGGCGGATTGGTGACCAGAGGGATACAGGGAACACGAGCATCGGTGACCAGAGGGGACAGGAGCATTGGTGACCAGAGGGACCGAGGGGACACAGAGGAGCCGGCTGGATCCCGGGCCAAGCCACCGAGGAGGAGTGTGTGACACGGGCCACGGCCAGGCAGTCCCTGAGGCGGTGACAGTCCCCAGCAGGACTCGCGCCGCTGAGTCACCGCCACCAGCCCCGCGCTGATGAAACCCCCGCGAGCCCAGGGCGGGGGGAAGGTTCCCGTCTCCATTTGCTCCCACCCGACCTGGCCCACCGGCATCTCCCAACGCCCGGCAGCTGCCGCCAGCGATCCCGCTGCGTGCCAGCGCCTCCAGCATCATTCCCCCTAATTGCTTTAAATCTCGCAGCCTGACACTTCCATGTTCATCTCCGTCTTGCTTTTCTCCTCCCGGTTTTATTATTCCCCCTCCTCCGAGGCGGCTGGGGAGCCGGCCGGGGCAGGGTTTTCCAGGGCACAGGAATTAGTGCATCAGCCACGACGGCAAAACCAGAAGTTTCACGCAACAGGAGCTGCCGCCGGGAACCCCGGCTCGACCGGCGCGTGCTAAATATGGAATTTAAGGGGGGGGGAAAAGCCAACCCCAAACCCGTCTCCCTGCACCTGCAGCCCTCGGAGGGGTCCCCACCTCAAGGGACGGCTCCGAGGCCGGGCAGGAATCACCCGGGGCTGCTGCAGGCAGCGGAGAAGAGCAAGGAGCGGGCGAGGCGATGGTGTTCGGGGGGAACACGGGGAGCGGGACCCCCACAGCCGGCACGGAGGAGGGCGCAGGGTGGGAGCAGGGTGGGAGCGCTCAGGGCGGCACAGGAAAGCAGGTCACCCACGTCCCCACCGCGGCACAGCGCTGGCAGGGGATGTCACAGCGCAACCCCTCCCAGAGTGGGGGGGGACCCCCAATTCGACCCCGGTGCCCCTCGGCCGCCCTTCCCGGCTCGCCTTCGTGCGCTCCGGCGCAGGCGCGCTGGGAGAGCCGCTCGCTCCGGTAAGAACGGCCACATGCCAAAGCCATTTCCTGAAACAAACAACCATCCGCGGGGGGACGGCCACGCGTGGCCACCGACCCCCGGAGAGGGGTCCTGCCACCGCCCCCCAACTCTGGAAGAGCGCCCCTGAGCGCACGCCCTGAGCCTGCACCGCGAGCCTGCACCCCGAAAGCGCCTCGAGTTCACGGCCGGGGCTCCCAGCCCAAGGCTGCACCCCGAGCGTGAACCCCGAGAGCACCCCGAGATCACACCCTGAGCTCACAGCCCAAGTGTGCCGAGTCTGCACCCCAAACACGCACCCTGAGCCTGCACCCCCAGAGCACCTCCAGCTCCCACCCTTAGACACCCCAAAGGCCCCCCCAAAACACTCACCCCGAGCACACACCCTGCACGCACCCCCCAAGCT
>VXAD01000352.1:13196-25482 GCA_013399195.1 Dicrurus megarhynchus | reverse complement strand
CCGCCTGCTCCCTCCCCACCCGGTATTTCAGGTCTGGCACCCAAGCCGGCGCCTTCGGGAGCCAGCGGTCCCGCAGGGACATCACCCCTGCCCGGGGCCACCGCCGCGGGGATGACAGCAGCCACGCCGCGTAGGAGCAGGATTAATTCTCCAGGTTATCCCAAGCGGTTTTGGCTGCATCCCCTTGGCACAGAGAGGGTCAGAGCCCGGCAGCACCAGGTTGAGGAGCCACCATGGCTGAAAAAGCCAAGCCTGGTGGCTGGATCCAGCCCCTCTGGGAGGAGGGATAAGCGCTAGCAGGTCCCCTCGCTCCCCCCCAGGCCCCAGCAGGACCCCATCCCAAATCCCTGCCATCAGCAGAAGCAAAGGAGCGGGGCCGTACGGAGCGAGGGTGATAGATAACAGCCCTCTGTGCCGGCGAGATAAATAGCCCCAGCAGCGCCAAGCTGTACTCGGCCAGAAGCTAATAGGGGCTGTCAGGGCGGTTTAGAGGAGCAGAGCATCGTTTCGGGGCCCGGCTGGGAGGACGCCGAGGGGAAGTGACAAGGAAGCTGAGCAGAAAGCGACAGGCAGTACACAAAGAGCATGTCCTCTGTAAGTGGTGATAAACCTTGGAAAAAAAAAAGAAAAGCTAAATCAGTTGTTTAGCTGATGTACCACATGCTGACAGGGCAAATGTGAAGGCTTTTATGGCCACATGGGTTTTCATTTGCAGTTATTCATAGCGGAGCCGGGCGCTTTATCTCACTTTACATTATGTGCAACCACAATGCAGACACTTGCACCGCAACGCATTGCCTCCCTGGAAAATATTAATATGTAAATGTCAGGCTCGGAGGGCAGCGAGGGAACGGCAGGCAAGGAGCAGGCCGGGAGATAAAACCTGCCCTGGAAGGGAGGGGGGGGCGAGCAGGACCCCCAGCCCGCACCCAGGGGTGTGCAGGAAGCAGGAGGCACAGCTGGGATGGAGCGTGCAGAGAGGAGCTTGGGGCTGCGTTTGTGTGTGTGCACTGTGCACAGCCTCAGCAGAGAGAGATGGGTGTGTGTGAGCACAAACACGTGTGCACAACGTCCCTCAGCAGGGAGGGATGGATTCACATGTGTGTGCATTCACACACGTGTGCACAATGTCCCTCAGCAGAAAGAGATGTGTATGTGAGCACAAACACATGTGCACAACGTCCCTCAGCAGGGAGGGATGGATTCACATGTGTGTGCATTCACACACGTGTGCACAATGTCCCTCAGCAGAAAGAGATGTGTATGTGAGCACAAACACATGTGCACAACGTCCCTCAGCAGGGAGGGATGAGTTCATGTGTGTGCATTCACACACGTGTGCACAACACCCCTCAGCAGGGAGGGATGAGTTCATGTGTGTGTGCACTCACACATGTGTGCACAATGTCCCTCAGCAGAGAGGGATGAGTTCATGTGTGTGTGCACTCACACGTGTGTGCACAATGTCCCTCAGCAGAGAGGGATGAGTTCATGTGTGTGAGCACAAACACGTGTGCACAATGTCCCTCAGCAGGGAGGGATGAGTTCATGTGTGTGAGCACTCACACACGTGTGTGCACAACATCCTTC
Source organism: Dicrurus megarhynchus (assembly GCA_013399195.1). NCBI lineage: Eukaryota > Metazoa > Chordata > Aves > Passeriformes > Dicruridae > Dicrurus > Dicrurus megarhynchus. Next base: position 23,892 of record VXAD01000352.1, on the reverse strand, counting down.
AGTAGGGAGGGATGAGTTCATGTGTGTGTGCACTCACACGTGTGTGCACAACACCCCTCAGCAGGGAGGGATGAGTTCATGTGTGTGTGCACTCACACGTGTGTGCACAACACCCCCTTTGCAGCACAGGATGTGCACACGTGTCACCTCTGCAGGAGGACAGGCAACCTCGGTGGCCTGACAAGTGTCACACATCCATGGACGACCCCGCAACTCCACCCCACGCACACATCAGCACCCCCGTGCACCCATGACGATCCCCATCCTGGCTTCCCTGGGAGCCGTGCCCATCCCGAGGGATGCGTGCCGAGGCCCTGGGCCACCACTCCGGGCTGGGAGGCAGCCCCGGCCGGGCAGAGCGCGCCGGCGCGGCGTGCCAGCGCCTGCACAGCCCCGGCGGGCAGCGCTCCAGCCATGCCTGCTGTTCCCGGGCTCCGTTCCTCTCCAAGAGCCTCCAGCCCCGGGGTAGTGCCAGACTGACAGCCTGGAGGCTATTTATTCGCAGGCAGAGGCAGCGGGAGCTGCTGGCGGATGCAGCCGCCTTTGTCCTACAGGGAAGTTTGCTCCCTGCCTCCTGCCTGCCCCCCATCTCCCCTGTTTTTCCACCTCCACACCCTGATGCACCATCCAAATGCGGGGAGGCATTTGGGCGAGTTCCCAGCCCAGGGCTCCCAGCCCTGATGCCCACCGTGCCATGGCAGGACTCGCCACAAGGCTCTGGCACACGGGGACACCAGGCAGCTGCCACGCTCCCCCCACCCCAGCAGCCCTCAGCATCACCCAGCCAGGGCAAGGCGCTGGAGGTGGCACCCCAAAGGTGGTGGGGGTAGGAGGAGGGCGGGCACCCACCCCTGGGCTTTGCTCCTCGGCACGGTGCCCGCCGGGGTGGGGGGCACCTCCGAAACGCGGCCCCCTCGGCCGTTACCAGGAGAATCGCTGGCAGCCGGCGCTGGCACGGGGACAAGCCTGGGAGGGAGGTGGCCCCCCAGCACCTCGGGGAAGGGAACAATCCCTGGGCATTTCTTTTTTGGCAGGCCCCGGGTGCCCCCCCTCTGCACCCCCCGTCCTCCTCCCGCGCTCGGGCGCGGGGACACAATTAAATCAGTGTTCTGCTAACAATCTGCCGGCTAATAAGACATTTTCCTCCCTCTCCCTCCTCCCCCCCACTCCACCCCAATCCGTGTGTGATGGGAGCGCTTTGATATGAGAGTGGACTCTAATGGGTTCGGTGTAAGGGAGCCTTAATTTATTACGTGCCTGTAATTGATGTTTGTATAAAGTAGCTCTTACAGCTCCTCAGAGCGGGAGATGAAAAGCAATCAGTCAGCCATTTGCCTCCAAAGGAAGGAGAGAGGAGAAGACAGACAGTGAGAAAGAACCAGACATACTCATCAAGCCTGGAGAAAAACCCAGAAAACGAGGGAACAAACGAAATCACCCCCGCGCAGCCTCACCAGCGGCTCTGGCATCGCATCCCAGGGTACCACCACCAGCATCTCTGGATATCACTGCCAGCATCCCTGGGTATCAGCAGCAACATCCCTGGGTAGTGCTGCCAGCATCCCTGGGTACCACTGCCAGCACCCTTGGGTATTACTGCAAGCATCTCTGGGTACTGCTGCCAGCATCCCTGGGATTCAACACCAGCATCCCTGGGTATCAATACCAGCATCTCTGGGTACCACCGCCAGCATCCCTGGGTATCAATACCAGCATCTCTGGGTACCACCGCCAGCATCCCTGGGTATCAACACCAGCATCCCTGGGTACCACCCTGGGTACCAGCTGCCACGATCCCGGCTACCCCACCACCCCCACATTCCCAGGGCCACATCCTGGTGGGAATGCCAGGGGCGGGCAGCCTTGCGGAGCCGCGGCAGGGCAGGATGTGATGCCAGGGCAGGATGCGGCCCCCTCCCGCGCCGGCCGGGGCTGATTAGGCGGCAGCAGCCGGTGCTGAGCTGCTCTAATGACGGCGGGCGCTGGGGAGTCACGTGCCGCCCAGCGCCGGCTGGGGAGCCGTACGTCACCGGCCCCGGCAAAAAATCGGTGCTAAATTGAATCAATCCATCTTGGAAATGGCTCTTGTCAGCCGGTGTCAGGGAGAACGTCTGCAGGAGCGGGATCAGGCGGGGGCAGGCCGGCGAGGGCCGGGCGGGCGGCTCTGCTGCCGCGGCACTGCCGGGTGTCTCCTGACCCCCCCCCCCATATGCTGGATATGGGGGGTCCTTCTGCTGTCAGTGGGGGCAGAGCAGGATGGGGATCCTCGACCATCCAGCAGGGAAAGCAGAGCCTGGAGCAGACTGCATTGCCTCAGTTTCCCCACACTCCGTGCCCCTCTGTCTGGTGAAGGAGGGCAGTTCCACACCAGGAAAAACACCAGGAGTGTTGGATACCCCCCCCAGTGCCCACGTGCACCCCAAAACCATGACCAGGGCAGAGTGTGCCAAGCTGGGAAGGACGATTCCACACCAGGGAGACAAAGACGCCGGCACTTGACACAAATATAGATGGATCCTCGGAGTACGGACCCCGCAGCCTGGCAAATTAAAACGTAGCGCGAGAGCAGGGATGGAAACAGCCCCGGTGATTGATTTTCCATCCAGACATTCAAACCAACCGAATATGTCACCCAGACAAGCCCTCGGAAAGCGGCGGCAAGCCCAGATTTATCCTCCGCTTGGACCGGAGACCATCAATCCCTATCCAACCCTGGCAAATGGCTTCACGCCCCTGCCTTCCCATCACGGTGCCCATCCCGTGGCCAGGCCAGCGGGTGGCATGGGCACCACGACGGGAAGATGGGGCACAGGAGCCGTCGCCGTGCCAGGAAAGAGGATCCAGGCACAGGGACACATACCCAGGCTGCTAACGAAGGCAATTAGAGGGGAAAGCATCCCTCGCACCGCTTCTCCTAATTAAGAACCATCCAATTCCCCAGCCCGCCTGTTCCCCGGCTCCGGTACAGCCTGTTATTTACCTGCAGCTAATAGGTTGGGCGCAGCTAATGATAGTCTTGTATCAAATGGCTGGATCTTGGCTTCTGACAGCTTTAAAGACCCGTCTCGGGGACACGAGGGTTTCTAATTACGGGGTTCGTCACGGGAAGGCTGGGTTCAACGCCAGTCTCTCTCCCCGGGTGACATTTCTGCCCGGATTGGAAATCTAAACACAGCCCAGCCAGTTAAGGTTAAAAATACGGCGCTTGACAAGACAAGGGATCATAATTTGGGTCACCGCCGGGTTTAATTAATTGGAATGGAGCAATCAAAGCACAGCGTGCGGTAATTACAGCCCGGGTTGGGGCAGGGCTGGGGGAGGCGGGCGAAGGGATAGGGGGGATGCTCCCCACCGAGGGGACGGGCAGGGAGGCATCGCCCTCGCCCCGGGGTGCAGGCAGGCATCGCGTGCAAGGAGCTGGCAGGGCAGGCAGGGAGAAGGCGAAGGAAGCGAGCTGGGATCTTCCAAGCACGCCATCCCCAGCAGATCCCACGCCGGCCCCACAGGAATGCTGGCCAGGGGCTAAGCGGGTTCCATCCCCAGCATCCCCATCCCCACAGTGCCATGCGGCTGCAGCCCAGGCTCCCAGGCATCACCGCGGCTCTGCCGGGGCCGCGCGCCGAGTGATTTATTCTCACCAATTACCGGGGCACTTTTCCCTTCGCCAGGACCACGCTTAATTGATTGGAACCTATTGAAAACAAATTAACCAGCACCGGGGCGCAGGGACCTGTTTATGGCTCCTCTGTGGGGCAGCGGGGAGGACACGTGAGTGGCTCTGACACGTGGGTGATGCACAGTGGGATCAGGGGAGGAAGGTGGGACAACCCCAACATCCCCCTAAATATCCCCAGCGCTGCTCACTGGCTCCTCCGCGATGGTTAATGCTGGTGGCGAGGGGAAACTGAGGCACGGAGCAGCATGGAGCTCACATCCTGGCACTTCCTTGCTGGAAAAGCTGTCCGTGGTATGGACAGGACCAAAACGTTCCTCGCCACCGCAGCCCCCCGGAGGAGGGATGCTCACGACAGTGACCCCATTAAGCGAACCCAGCTAGCATTAATTTGACCCCATCCGCCGCGCACTAATCAGCTGTAACCGTGGCACCCAGCTCAATCCAAATTGATTTACCGAGGCTGGAAATGGATACAAATGTGATTAAAGGCTTTTTATTTTCCATAGGTCCTCTCTAAAATGATTTAAATCAATTGCTACGTGCAGGGTCCTCTTCCTCCTCCCTGGCCGACCCCGTGGCGCCGCGCCGTCGGCTGGGGCGGGGTGGGGGGAATAACACCCCACTTTCCACATCTACCCCACAAAACCCACCCGGAGGGGAGCAGCACCCTGATTTCCCCTGCTGACCCCCCGGCACCCCTCGCTGGACCCCTCACATCCTTCATGGGCGGGATGCCGGCGCGCCGGGCGGCCCTGGCGAGCGATCAAAGCCCATTAGGCTGAGCGCCGATGCGCGCCCGTTGTTCGTCAATTATTCAAACAATAATTGCACCCTTATTTAAAGTCTAGTCTTGCGTGCGCGGCACTGCAGGCTGCCAAGGCCCACGTTAGATTTACACCCCCGGCGCGCTCCCGCCGCCAATTAATTAAGCAAACACATTCCTCCGCACGCTCTCAGGTGTGCAACCTGCCCGGTTCAGGTTCAGCCCGGCAGCACTGACACATCCCCACCTGGGCAAGGGGTCGCAGCCCCTGGGGGGCCTTATTAGGGCTCCCTGTTTTTAGGATTTCCCCAGGGATGGCTGCTCTCGCCTTACTCCAGAGCTGATTAAAGATTAAGCAGTCCCTTCATCTACTTCCCGAAAAATTTTCCCAAATTTGGGGGAAAAAAAGCGAGGAGGAGGGGGTTGACACCAGCATCCGTTGTTAGGGGCCCCCCTCATCCCCAGCAGTCCCTAACGAGGGGGGAGGCTGGGAGTGACAGTCACCAAGAGGTCAATTCATTCATCTGGCCACGTTATTGCAAGTCCAAATTTATTGTCACCGGGCCACGTTAGCGCTGGCATGGAGGACGCGAGGTTGCACCCCTACTGAATAAGCAGATAAATGAAAGACATCTGGAGAGCAGAATGAAGGGGCAGATTATTAATGCTGAAATTTAGAAGCCAAGGTCTAAGCCACGAATCCATCAGTGCAACCAGTTATGTCCAATAAATTAGGAGAGATAAGGATTGAAGGATGGTATATTAAAGGCAACATTCATTTCTGAACTGGCACGAGGGCTTGCAGGCATCCTGCCTTTGCAGGGTTAACCCTTGGTGGGCAGGGATGTGGGATGCGACAGAGCTGGAGAGGCCGATGGTCCCTGCACAGAGCCCACCCTGCCGCCAGCTGCCTGCTTTGGGGCTGCCAGCAGTGCTCACAAGGGGCTGTGAAGGAGGGTGCACCACAATGGAGTGGGCACGATGATGGAGCCTGCCAGGTGACAATGGAGAGGCTGGCACGGGGGCACAGGGCATCCCATAACCACTGGGCAGGGAGCGCAGGGGTCCCCAGCCCTTCCCGCAGCCCATCCATCCTCCCCAATTAAGGGAGGCCTGGGGGTCTGCGTGGCTCCTCGCAGCATCTGTGACTTCCGTCCCTGGGCTGAGGTTCAGCTGGCCCGGATGGTTCTTTGGGGACTCATTGCCAAGGGTGACAGGTAAGGACTGAGGGGACAGAGCCCGTCCGGCCACCCCAGCCCCAGGCCAGACAGCTGTCACCAGGAATTGTCCCCCTGTTCCTCGTCCCTTGGCTGCCTCCCACCCACAGCCCCCATCGCACCCCAGATCGCAGGTCCCACCACACCAGCACCCCCTGGCTGTGCCTGCCTCAGTTTCCCTTAATGGCATCACAACGGGATGGCAGGATCTGGCTACCCAAGGACTCTTCAGTCCCTATATCCTGCTGGACTTAGGGGTGAGGCTGCAGCCTGGCACCCCGAGTAGACGTTTTTCCTTGGGGAAAGCAAGGGGACACGGCAGGCCAGGGACCTGTGACCTGTTTAGTGGCACAGGCCTGGGGACAAGCTATCACCTCCGTGTCATGACACCTGGAAGGGGGGAAATGGGGATTTTTTGCTCCCAAGCAAACACTTTGGCTGAGTGACTGCTCAGCATTGGGGACACCCACCCATGTCCCCCCTTGGCACCCCACAATCGGCATTTTGGAGGAGAGATGTGCTAAAATGTGGAGATGATGGTGAAACGGGGGGGTTCCCTGATGCTGATCCCTCCTGGCCCAGCAGCACAGGGATGTAGGGCAGGAAGGCACACAGGGCCCCCCAACACTGACCTGGCCCCCACAACACCAACTGAGCCCCCTGCCCAGCCCCAGGCCCGCCCAGCACCCACACAGCTCCAGCCTCCCCAGCGCTCCCACTGGTTTCGGCCTTCCCAGTGCTCCTGCCAGTTTCAGCGTTTCTCCCCCTCCCCACAGTGGCTCCCGAGTAAATTTCGACCAGCCTCATCTGGCATCTGAGGGATTTGGGATTTGTTTAAGCTCTTTTCACCCGCCGGACTTTAATCGGCGCGTTTGCCTGACCTCCAGCCCCGCTGCAACCCCGGCTGTGCCGGCGCTGCCGCCTGAGGGTCCCGGCTCAGGGCGATTCCCAGCGCCAAAGCCCGGGGCTGCCCCCAGGATAGCTGGGATTAGCTATCAAATAACTTTGCATTTAAACCCTTTTTAACAGGGCTGGAGGTCGGGAGGGTAAGGGCAGAGGTTAAGCCTGGCCGCGGCCGGGCGCTGACCCTGCGGCCGGGGGACGCCGGAGAGGGGACGGGGCGGCACGCGGGGCCGGGGGGTGCGGGACCCTCGCCCCGGCCATGCCACCCACCCTCTTCCCCTTGCACGGTGGGACCGGGGAGGGGACAGCTTGTGGGGACCTTGCCGTGGGGTGTCCCCACAGGAGGGGAGTCCCCACAGAAGGAGGTGTCCCCACAGGAGGGGTGCCCCCACAGGAGGGGGTGTCCCCACAGCCCCCAGCCTCGCCACTCCCGTCACTTACTGAGGCTCTGCAGCAAAGACGACCAGCTCTTCATCTCCANGGGGGTGTTCCCACAGGAGGAGGTGTCCCCACAGAAGGGGGTGTTCCCACAGGAGGAGGTGTCCCCACAGAAGGGGGTGTCCCCACAGGAGGAGGTGTCCCCACAGAAGGGGGTGTCCCCACAGGAGGAGGTGTCCCCACAGGAGGGGGTGTTCCCACAGGAGGGGTGTCCCCACAGAAGGAGGTGTCCCCACAGGAGGGGTGCCCCCACAGGAGGGGGTGTCCCCACAGCCCCCAGCCTCGCCACTCCCGTCACTTACTGAGGCTCTGCAGCAAAGACGACCAGCTCTTCATCTCCAGCATGGCAGGGTTCCCGTGCCCCCCTCCCCAGGCCGGTGCTCAGGCTGCTGTGGGGGCCCAGGACCGGTCCCACAGCCCGGCAGCCGGAGGCACAGCCCCGGCGCTGAGCCGCTGGTGGGTGACAGCGACCATTTTATTCCCTTTTAACTCTGCCTGCGTGGCTCCGGCAGGCTCATCCTCCCCCCCTCCCCGCCGCCCAGGCTGGTCCGGAGTTGGGGAGCTCTGCTTTTCCCTCCCTTCCCTCCTCCTCCCTCCTTGCACTTGATAGCAGCCTTGTCAAGACCGCCGAGCTGTGCTGACCCCTGCCCTGGCGCTGCTAATTAAGGCGGCACAGTGACAGCCCCAGTGCCTCGCCACCGCGCCGCGGCACCGCTGCTCCTAATTGGAGACGCTTTTGAGTTCTCAAAAACCACCCCAGTCGGGGCTGGGGGTCCTGGGGGGGTCCTGCACCCATGCCAGGGGGTGGTGCTGCAGGGGGATGCGGCCCCCAGCCTGCACCCATCAGCATCCCGGATAGTGAGATGCCAGAAATTATTGAGAAGCTGATGCAAAATTGGATAAAAAAGACCCTGAAGTCAGGAGGAAAGTGGGACTGGGATGGAGGAAGGTGAGCAATTCCCTCGGGAACATCCCCCTGCATGAGGGGCACCTCGTGCTGGGGCCTCCCGAGGTATTTTTGGATGGTGAGGAGTGAGGGCAGCGGGCATGGCAGGGAGCCAGGACACGGGGCTGTATCTCCCTGCGGCAGAGCAGGGGCTGGCAGGGGTATCAGCTGGGACACCTGGGTCCTGTCCCTGTCCCTACCCCCCTGCTGAGACCCTGAGCACCCCGGGGAGCCCCAGCATGGCTGGGGGGGTCTCTCAGGCGCACCCCAGCACGCACCCAGCCCCGGGGCCGTGTCCCCTGGGCCGTGTCCCCAGGGCCGTGCCAGCAGCCTGACGGATCTATTGTGTCGTGACAGACGAGCTGTTTTATCGCGGCGAGGGAGCCAGCGCCAGCCGTCAGGCTGACCCCGCCGGCGGGCTGAGGAGAAACAGAAGAGGGCTTGTATCATCCGNGGGACAGACACCCCCCCCCCTCAGCACCCCCAGTCCCTGCGCTGCCAGCCCAGCCTCCCCTTGTCATCCCTGTAACATGGGGACTGTGCCCTGAAACAGCGTCCCCAAGCTGTCGTGTCCTGTAGCATCCCTGAAATGGTGTCCCCAGCTGCCCCATCCCACTGCAGAAGCTGCCTCCACAGGGGGACACAGACAGGGACAAGGACGCTCACAACCACCCCAGTGTCTCCCAAGCCAAACCAGCGAGCAGAGGGTCACTGCTTTTCCCACGCCACCCCAAAATCCGGTGTCACCTCCATGTCGGGGCTCCAGTGGGACAGGCAGTGTGGGATGGCGAGTGCAGCCACGATTCACGTGGAATTAATTGGAAAATGCATCCCCAAGGCCGGAGCAACGTCCCAGCATGGTGAGATGGGGATGTTTGGTAGGACCCCACTCCCAGCAGCAGGAGTTTTGGGCAAGCACTGAGCAATGCTGTCTCCCCCCAAAACTGCCCCCAAGACTGCGATCAATCCCACTGGGCTGGCATCCCTGGCATCAGGCATGGCCAGGCTGTGGGGGCATGATGGTGCCAACCATGTGGGTCAGAGCCTGTCTCTGCCTCCTCACCCTGGCACTGGGGGTCTGTGCAGGGCAGTGGGGAGTAAATCACCCCCTGGAACCTCTCTGAGCTCCCCATCCCTTCCTTCCCTCCCTTCCAGCAGCCTTTGTGCCACCGCCGAGCCAGCACCTCCAGGGTGGACGCATTAAGGCAGCACAAAGCAGAGCCGAGAGGCATTTCGGGTGCAATTTTCCCTGCTCCATTATTGACAAACAAGCTGCTTTGTGCAGGTGATGCCGAGGCCAGCGCGGCAGCTGGGACACCGTGCCACGCCGTGCCGAGCCGTGCCAGCTGGACAGCCCCGCTCCTGCCCCACAGCCAGCCTCTCTGCCCTCCCATCCGCCACATCCCGGGTCACCCAGATCCGTGTCACACCTGAAAACCAAGGAGGGAAGAGGCAGGGGGAGCGCTCCAGGCTGAGCACTGGTGCCCGGGCGGGCGCTGGCGTCGCTGCCGGGCAGCCCCTTTCCCCCGGCCGGGGCGGCTGGGCACAGTGTGCGGCGAGTCTGTCGTTAGCGCCGTGCCAAACCCAAAGTGGCTGCTTCGGAACGGCAATCCAATAAAAGTGCTACTTGTCTATTTATCATCCTCAGGGCTTTTTATCACAGTGCAGATGGCTGCTACCTTCGCAAGGCACAGCAGTGTGCTGGCACGCGCCCGCCGCACAGAAGCTCGGGCGCCGCGGAGTCTGTGCGTACACCTGCGAGGAGCCGGCGGCCGCCTGCTCCGGAGAAGCCGGCCGGGAGCTGGGCAGTGCCGCCTGCCAGCACCACGGCACCCCAGGGCACGCCAGGTCCCCGCCTGGGTGGTGTTTGCACCGGGCATCGGCACCAGGGATGGGCACTGGGCATTGGAACGGGGCATTTGCGCTTAGGATGTCCACCGGGCGTTCGCACTGATCATCTGCACAAGGTGTTTGCGTGGCGCATTTGCATCAGGGATGGGCACTGAGCGTTGGCACTGGGCATTCTCCATCCCTGGAAGTGTTCAAGGCCAGGCTGGACAAGGCTTGGAGCAACGTGGTCTAGTGTAAGGTGTCCCTGCCCATGGCAGGGGGTTGAAACAAGGTCATCTTTAAGGTGTCTTCCAACCCAAACCATTCCACAACTCCATGATTTGCACTGGGGATGTTCACGAGGTGTTGGCACAGGGCTGACGGAGTGGGCACGTTCACTGGGCACTTGCAGGGGGTGTTTGTTTGCACTGGGCACCTGCACCGGGCATTTGCAGCGGGGGTTATCAGCGGGCGTTCCACCGGGCACCCGCAGCCTGTCATTACCCGGCTGGGCGGGCTGTGGGCAGCAGCAGCGGCGGCAGCAGCGGGCACAGGGCAGTGGGTGGGAGCCGCTGGAGCAGGTGATTAAAGCTGTATTAAGTGTCTGTCTGCACGCGGGAGAAAACACACCTAATTATCCACCGGAGCCGGCCAGGAGGGAGGAGCAGCCCCGATCGCAATCGCGTAATGAAGTGGAACGCGGGGCCAGGCCTGGCGCGGGCGGTAATTAAAAGGCAGCAAAGCCAGAATTGCAACGGTGGCAGGCAGCGGGCAGGATCCCAAACCCGGAGCTTCTGACTTCTGTGGGAATCCCTCCTCAGGGAGCCCACTCACATCCCCGCTCCAGGACATTGGCCCGTGCACCGTGCCGATGCATCGAGCCCCAGCTGCTTGCACCAAATCCCCCCTGTATGGCACAACAG
>VXAD01000351.1:0-10272 GCA_013399195.1 Dicrurus megarhynchus | reverse complement strand
CTTTTGGTCAAGGGATCATGATAGATGGGTATCGGCCAATCTTTTACTGGCACACCGACTAAACAGGTTGCAAAAGGCATTTCCAGGTTCGAATTGGACAGACATATGGTATCTGAGCCTGCTGCTTTGGCTAAGATGACCTAAACATTTGGTTTTGGTTGTACCACAGGGAAATCTGCATTGCAAAAAGCAAGCAAAGCTAGCAAGCTCCAATAAAACATTGGATTTTGTTCCGTTCTTTTTGAGAGCTACCTTTTGGCAAAAGACTTTCTCACATATTTCAACTCACAAATTCTGGTTTTGTGCCTTCCCGAAGTTGCTGGGGAATCGAATGACAATGGATACCACGCTTTTGCCAAAAGAGCTCTACGAAACCAACAATTCACTCATTTATCATGGACATGAAATCAAGGTTTGCAAATTCCACAGGTGAGCAAGGGACATCAGGCGTGACTTGCAGTCTCTCTGTTCGTCTCACGTCTGCGTGCCTGCTTCTTCCCACATGGAGTTGTCAGAGCATTCTCGTGTGCGATATGGTTTGATGTTCTTTGCGGGGACCCACTTAGGTCCTGCACCTGTGGAAACACAAGCATACCCTTTGCCCCAAGTTATTAGTCAAAAAGGACCTTCAATTTGTCTTGTCACAGGATTTCTAATTAAAACAGGGGCATTTTGTCTCAATTTTGCTTGTGTGTTTTTGAAAAATGCCTAAAAATTGGTGGATCAGGTTCTGCAAAAGAGCTGTGGAAAAAAATTAAAAACATATAAAGCTTTACTCAACCTCAGCTGTGGTGTCGCCTCCACTCCCCGCTTCTGTTGATCTAGAATACGTTTCAGGGTGTGATGTGTGATGAAAAGCCTTTCTACCTTTTTTTTGTCTGTTTCCCATAAATCACAACCTTAGCACTAATTACTTATTAAGCAGCTAAACTGGGCTGAATTTATAAACCTGTTCTCCTAACCTCTCAAAGGAAGAGACACATCTATTACCTTTTTTTAGCAGGCATGTGGTAACTTAGAGCATTACTTTGTTTTCTCTTTGTATCATCCTTTTGCTTTTAACCTTACATATAGAAACCTAAAGTATCTGGCAGAAGAAGGAAAGAAGGCAAAGAAGCCTGGAAGGGGCAAGAAGTTGGCTTGACAGGACATAAGAAGAGTTCTCCGGCCTTGAGTTAGTTTTTTTTCCTCCTCTCAGCAGTTGTTGGTTACTGGAGCTATGAAATACACTTGTTTAAAGAGCCCTGAGACCATCCTTCCTCCTGGGGGTTTGGCTGCCTCAGGGCTAATTTAGTACTGTTGAGGACTATCTCCTCTCTCTGATAAGCTTGGGGAGATCCATCCAAGAGACACCCCTTCCAGACAGCACTGCAGAAAGTCCTTAGCCTCCTGTGGGAACTGACCTAAGGTGCTGCTGTAGAGATTGGATCCTACCTGAGCTGCAGCTGCTACTACATCACAACTCTGTCTGTGCCTGGCCTTTAGCCTACTAATCTGGGTCCAGATCCTAGGCCACAGGATGATGTCCCATCCTGGCCTTGGACCTTACTCATCACTATGGCCCTGCCTGGTGACCACTCGTTAGCCTCACAGGGCCTGATCCTAACTCTGAATTGCTGGTTTGTATTCCTGTCTTTCCCCAGCCCTGTCTCATGACCTCGAACTTGCCTAATGTCCTGGGCTTTGGGCAAGCTTTTGGCATCTCCTTCAGCTCTCAGCTCCCCTCTGTTTTGAAGTAGCCAGCCTGTGCAGCACGGCATCCTCAGACCTTCTTGAATTCACAACCCTGGTAGCCAACCTTCTGTGAGGAGGGATGCACTTACTGTAGTTACGTTTGCATACATTAGTGTGTGAGTTGACACTGGCAGGCAGATAGAACAACCACAAACTTGGGGCTTGAACTTAAAGAGTGAATCAATTTCCATTACCCTGTGAACTGGGGTATCCCCAAAGCAACACCTGGGCAGAGGTATACAAGTGGACATGCAAGCACTCTTATGTTGCTATTGTGCAGCCTGTGTGGGACACATGGGCTGATTTCCCATCGCAGGACTGCTGCCCCCGAAGGCAGACAAAAGGCAGAGACCATAGCATAGCAACATCCCTTGCATGTCACTCACAGAAGTTTCAAGTCCTATAACAGGCCAGTGTGGTTTNGGGAACAAGACTGGCAAGCAGCAACACTCTTAAACTCAGTCCATGCTAGGGGATCACTGGCCTGGTCTTCACATATGCTTATCAAGAGTTATTCCCAGCTGCAAGGTCACTTGAGCAGTTTACAATCCTCCTCTCCAGTCTTCTGCTTTTTAATCTATTTGCCACAATAATTAGTATATATACATGTGTAAAAATTTGATCTTTATTTTGGTGTTTGAAGCAGTCATGCTGCTAGGTATCCTGGGAGAAAATTGTCCTTGTGAACACGCCTAACAGTCGGCACAATGAAAGGTGTCTGTCCAGACCCAGGAAATTAGGAACCAGATTTCAGTCTGGTTATAGAAAACTGCTGACAAAAGAGGGGAACTACAACAGTCTGTAACTGGTACCAAAGGCACATATGCCTTCCAGGAATATCCAAGATCATCTAAGAAAAGATATCGAAAAAAAAAAAATCCACTTGCAGCTTCACCTGGCATTAATACACTCCCCAAAAGAGCCTGATGGCTTTGATCATTCCATTACATTCTTCCCTTTTGTAGCCACCCTTCTTTGCTCTTTAAGTGTTCCCTTGTAGGAATGGAAGATGCAGTTCCAACAAATGATGTTGTTCTGTACACATAATTCAAGTTGGCTTTACTTTAGTCCTGGAACATCTTATGATCACAGTTTCACTGTCTTACGGCAGTTTTTTGTAGGCTCAATACCTATTGTTCATTTGGTTACAGAACAGGGCTTTACAAAGGTAATATCTCGGTACTGTGCCAAGCTCTCATTCCCACTGTCTCAAAATTAAATCCTAGGAGACTATTCATGTATGAAATTATACTTTGGTGAGAATGTAATTCTTCCAAGTTCTCTTCTGTGATTTTACTGCATGATTACAGTATTGTACAGGGGAAATGCAGCTTCTTTTTGTTTCACCAATGCTGGTAGAACAGATTGTTATCCCCTACTAAGTTACACAAGTTTCAGATCTAGAAGCTGATTTAATGTGTAAATTATTCATTCATTAACCCATGTGAGGCAATGTGAGATGACTTAACAATGTTATTTAAGCTATCTGAAATAACCAGGCTTAATTTGATGGACATGGGTTGGGGAGTATTACGCAATTGTCTCCTTTGGCAGATTTGAGAAGGTGTTGACATCTCCTCTATCTGCAGAACAGGAGATATCTGGGAAAAGTTAAAGTAGCAATTTCTTCTCCATTTCTTTGTATCCTTTTGTCTTTGCATTTAACCTGCCAAAGCTTTAGAGAAATAAGAATTTAATGGTTTTGTTGATTAAAATGCCTTTTGGTTCCTCTTCAGTGAACTTTGACAGGCTTCAAAATATTGTCATCATACCTTGAAACAAATGTGGTTGCTCCTCTCCGTAACAAATGAGAGATTATTATCCATTAATTATTTGTGAACTTGATACAAGTGGATACATTAAGATGGGTAGTTGCTGAGCTATCCAAAGTAATTCTGAAGGCTCATGAGTGATGGAATCCTGCCCTAGTGGGCACATGGGAAAGAAGACCAGATTCTTTAAACCTTCAGAATATACTTAACAAAATAAAGTCTAAGTACTGAACTTCTATCACTTTCAGAAATTCAATTAAGTCTATGGAGATACTATTTTTTTTTCTGTTATAAGTGCTTTTCTTCTCCTTCTGGACTCCATTTCAGTTTCTGTTACATGTTTGGACCTTTGTGGACTTGGTGATGTCTGTACTTCTGTTGTTTTAAGTGGAAACAGAAGCTGGCAAAGAACAACCTTCAGCATCTGCCTGTTTTACTAACTTTCCTTGAACTTCAGGGCACAGAACATTGAGAAACATCCTACCACATCCTCATGCAAGTTGCTTGTAATCTGTCTTGAACCTGTCAAGGCGAGCTTAGCTAGACTTAATCTTGCCAGAAGTAAATTAAGAAACACTCCCAGAAAGTCCTTTGCCAATAAATCTAAGGAAGAAGTAACATACAGCAAAATGAAGACAAAGAGCTTGGGAAAGTAACCTTTTCCACCTGCTCTTAAAAAGCTGAATGTACAATGTCAATGAAGGTACAGGTTTCACAGAAATTTACAGATTACCTATCAGGCTTCTTACACTATCTTACTGATATGAAACCTACAAATATTTTTCCTTCATTAGGATTTTTAGTTAGTTAGTTCAGATGAAGAATACTTTCTTACTCAGATTAAGAAAACTTTCCCCCTCCTGTTGTAAGATAAAGCTGTAAGAGTGCTAGATTAGATACAGTGCATAAAATCACAAAATCATAGGATAGTTTGGGTTAGAAGGGACCTTAAAGATCATCTAGTTCCAAACCTACATAGGACTACAGATCAAAACTTTCCCAAAGACTGAAGGTCACCGAGCGCATCCCATATTTATTTGTTAATAACAAAGTGAACTCATCGTTTTAATTTTACAATTGGGAAAATTAAAGCATGAAGAGCTAGAACTCAGATTCTAAGGCAGCCTGGTTTTAAATGTCTGAGTTGGACATGCCTTTCAGAGGCACTGAATATCTGGAAACTCCAGTCAGAGATGAGGAAAATTTGCCCTTGGGCAAAGCCATGTTAGCTACCTGCCCAGGCTTGCCAGTTTGAAAGAAAACACTACTACATTATAAAGCACAATAGGATATGAATCTGAAACCAGTTATATTAGCATCATTGATTTATTAAGTTGACTTTACTGCTGGTTTTGAGCACTGGGGGTGTGTGGCTCTGTTTCTGAATATAAGAATAGCATTCAGAAGTAAACAAGCAATTAAACAGAAGTAAAGAGCAACCCTGTGAAAAAGATTTTTAAATTATATGGAGAAACAAAGTAACTAGTTATAAATTTTGTAACATAGGGTAGGTCAACACTGATGAGCTCTGTTTCCACAGACCCATGCTCCAGTTTGACTGGAAGCCATGCTCCCCTGTTAACAAAATGAGATACCTAAATCTGTTTCTAGCTGGAGCTGGTGAATTTGAAAGGAATGGCATGCTAACGTAGCAATAAAAACTTCTGGATCACTACTTTTGTGTTTAGCAAGTAAGAGATCTAGGAGAGACCCTCAGTTTTACCAGTGGATTTTGAACCTTGATCTGCTGCTTTTCATTCCCCTGCATCACTGACCAGAATACATAATCTTGTGTACACATGGAATAATCCTGGCATTTTATGCATGTGTTGCACAATACAATTAAGCAAGCATCTAACAGCCTGATTTAATAGTAGTGTTTGATTTAGAAGGCTCGTGAAATCTGAACTGCAATAAAAGATGAGTCATTTCCATTATGGCAAAACAGTCAAGTGGACCTTAACCAGGGTTTCTGAACATTTCCATGCATGAGTTGTATACCAGTATAACATATTCAAAGCAAGTATCTTGTCAAGAGGACAATTTCCAGTGCTACCCAGGGGCTCCAAAATGCTTCTAAGAGAAAGACATTAATCTTGTTCAAGAAGAAAAGTCACTCAGGTGAAGAGCTTGTGGAAAACTTAGAGTATCAAGAGTATCCTCCACAAATGTGGAAGCCTCTTTGGGTTCCAAAAGAAGAATGTCTTTCACACTGTCAAACCTGAGACTTGATTCTGTCTCCAAAGACTTTTGCAGAAAGATCTTTTGCAGCTAAATCATGATAGAACCCATGAAGTCAGTAATGCTAAAATGATTTCCAGCAGCTGTCTGTCTGGCCTTCTTTTCTCTCTTTGTATCAAGTAAAGGGAAATGTAAGTAGAGAAAGCTTGGATGTCTTGTAGTGCACTCATCTTAGATTTCTATGTAGTATATAAGAATAAACGTACATCTAGTAAGGAACCTTTTGGAACTTATAAAAGGAAACTCTCAGATGTGGATGAAAAAGAAATAATTAGTTGCTAATAAGTGGCTTGTTGCTAAAACATAAAAAAGGGTGTGGTTTAGGTGGAGAATTCCATGAAGTATCTCAGGTTTTGTGGTGGGAAGATCTTATAGTAGTTATATAGTAGCCATATTTTAATACTTACATTTTAATTAGTTATTAATTATATTAATAGTCCTAGAAGTATTCCCTAGTTCTAGAACAGAGCCTGGATATTTTTGTCCTGTGTGTTTTGTATCTACCAACAAAATCCTTACCCATAGCTGCACGTCCTGACTGTTAATGAAATACAATTAAACAATTACGGGATCTTGTTAGCATAAATATAATACTTGGTGTACTGTTTAATTGATGGTACGCAGATAACTGTCAAACTCTTCGGACATTTTTCTTTCTGATGGTAAGTTATTATGAAGTAATTTGTCTTTTAAAAGAGACTGCTTTATTGATAACTTCTGTTATAGCCTCATGTAGTGTGTTTGACTATGTAAAGGGTGAAAATCAAAGGGGTACATGTGGGCTGATGGGAGTTACACGTCACATTAGACATGAAGGCCTGCTGTTATCTTTCTGAAGCTGCTGCATGACACTACCACCACAACAATTGCTGCCTAGCCTTTTGAGGACATCTGGCAGGGTTATAGACAAACTGTAGCCAAATGAAAAAAATTCCTGTACAATATGTAAATATGTATAATTGACTCCCTGTCCTTATCAAGCCAGCATGACTTAGTCCCATTCCTTCTTCTTCTGTCTTAATTAAACACGCCACATCTGTTGTGGGGGTGGGCTTATCATGCCTGTCTGCCTGTATTTGATGATACTGTTGCTTGTTTTTGCCTTTTTTCAAGTATTCTGAGGAGAACTAAGTTTGACCCAGTTAGTCTCTTTTGAATCAGATGT
This sequence comes from Dicrurus megarhynchus, assembly GCA_013399195.1. Taxonomy (NCBI): domain Eukaryota; kingdom Metazoa; phylum Chordata; class Aves; order Passeriformes; family Dicruridae; genus Dicrurus; species Dicrurus megarhynchus. Next base: position 3,360 of record VXAD01000351.1, on the reverse strand, counting down.
CAGATTAACTCTGTTACAGCTGAAGAGGTAAGAGCAAATGATCTTTGGAAAGCTAACAAAAGATAAGACACATTGAAAGATAAGTACATCCCAGAGAAAATGGAGTATGTTACAGAGAAAATCTGCAGATTGTGTTACTCAGAAACAAAGGTGGGAATGCTTTACTTTTGGGCAGAGCAGAATAAGGCTGCTATTCTTTCTAAGTACAATTAGTGTGGACTCACAAAAGGAGGATCAGGCCACACAAATCTGATATCCTCTTCTGGAGACAGGAAAACTAAGTGAGTCACAGCAGGAAAACTATTGACATGATTAATCAAGACAAGGGGAAAGCTTTTCATACAGGAACATAAAAAAAGGCTTACTGTTTATTTGCCCAAAGAGTAAGGCAAATAAACAGTTTAAGTGAATAAGAAGTTAGTTGCAAGTTCAAAGACAGAATGGTGCAAGACAGGATTACAAAGACTAGAAATGAATTACTGTGAGATTGGAAAGAAAGGGGAACAGTGAGAAAGCTGAGGGAAAATAGCCTTTCACAATTGCGTTATTTCACAATTAACGGTCTCAGGGTGTCGAACACAAGTATGTTGATTCCCAGTTCAGTAGAATCTCTTGCATCTCACATGATAAAGCAACATTTATACACATGTAAAAGAAAAATGTTCTTTGAATATTAGACAACTTTGAGGTCAGATGAACCTGTGTAATGAATTGAATTGATTATTTTTGTTATGGACCCTGAACCATCCATCCTTCACAGCTATAAACACCTTCTTTTCCTTTGTGTCCCTAAGGCAATCCTGACTGCTGGGAATACCTCAGTGCTGGTGCTACTGGCAAGAACTTGAGAGAGAAGGCATGTCAGTTTTCTTGTGCTTCAAGCTCCCTACTGAGAGCCTCAAACTGTGGCTGGAGGCAGTCCTTCAAAGCCTGCCAGCTTCCTAAGGCTGTGACTGGACATAATTTGTTGACAGCTCTGAAGGGCCACCCTTCTCTGCTCTCTGTTTGCAGGACAAGGACACAGATAGTTTCTCATAACATGGTTAGGAGTATGACCCCACTTCACCATTTGAACAGTCGTCCTAAAGACTGAGAAAGGCTATGGCTGGCTATCTCAACATGCAAGCATGACTACTTTTAAATAAAAGTAGCTTCAATCTGTTGGAAGGGCTCTCAGTCCCCCATTTTTTAAATTCCCAAGATATCCCTCCAGCTGTGAGGCCAGGTGAAGATCCCTGTATCAGATCTGGTTAATGCACTAGCACTCTAGCTGTCAGTCAGCCGTACATCAGCATATTAGACTACACCTGTTCCTAACGGAATATCAGCAGTCTACTCAGGTCCCTTCGGACTTAGCACTGCTCTCCCCTTTGGCCTTTCTGTCACCTTGTTAGGGAACAGCTGATACCCCGGTCTCACAACAAGTGGAAATACCTGTCCCCAGCTGGAATGATTGGTCAGGGCCACGATGGCATGGACAGGGCTTACTGTCCCTGTCCAGCCTTCCCTAGAGCCTCCCGCATCCTGCCATTTCAGCTTCCTGGGGCTCCCAGCCCCTGCCCCAGTGATGCCACAGCAGAGTCGCTCTCTGGCTCCCCTGAGCCCTGCTGGGCCCAGGGGTTGATGTTCCAGCAGCTCCTCCACTTGGCTGTACTAAGATGGTAAGGAAAGCTGAAGGACCCATGTTATCTATTGCTGCTATCTCTGTCAGAGCTGTGTTACAGGGCTAGGAGGCTGAAACCTGAGGTGTTCTGTATCATGAAGGATATTATAATGAGTTTAAAAGAAATGCACCAAAGGATAGGTAGGTTTATTTTCTGATTCATTATCTCATATCTTTAATTTTTGTTTTGTGTGGTTAAGGATAGGTAGGTGGACTTATATTCTAAAATGTTTAAATGGACTTGGACGGATTAATGTGCTGATGTGTTACTGTGCTACTTCTTGAAAGAATGAAACTTCTTTCATTAGATGCATTAAGTGACTATAAACATCTGCCCTTACCTCAAGGAAGAGAAGGGTAGGGTATACTATTATTGCCCACCTCTTTTAGCAATGGCTTATGTGTCATGCTGTTGTATTGTCTGTTACTACTGCTTTTCTTGATGCTGTCCTGCCTTCCTCTTCTTTAGTCTTGACAGAGACCACACCACTGCTTTCTCCGTTCAATGATATTTGAGGAATTTGGTCCATTCAATGGATGCAATGTCATCCTCTTCCCCTTCCTCCCCCTGCCTTCTCCCTGTCTGCCTGCCCCTGTAACCAAGGCAATGTTCTCAAGGGCGAGTTTCTAGATTTTCAAAACTTCAGATAAGCCTCTCTGAGTTTACAAAATACAGAAGGGCACCTAGTTGTGAAGAAAAACATTACCATAATCTACATTCTTAGCCTGCCAAGGACTGTCAAGGGGTTGATACTATCTCTAGTTACTGCATTCTGGCAGTGTGTCACTGAGCTGTGTGAGTCTCAGGTGTTTCTGTACTGCAAATAATGGTGCTACTTATTAGTAAATAAATCCCTGGAACAGTCTAGAATTCCCAGCAGAGACGCCCCTGACAAAGGAGGTTAATTAATTTTGTGGTAGCCATGGGTATGCTGAGTGGCTTACGCTTGAGAAGCCACATGACTGGGAAAAGAAAGAGAGAGCTCTCAGATGACCACAATGTAATGAAAAGAGCAGAGTGCCTGTAAACGTTTGGTATGCATGCTAGCAGAGGTGTAATAAATCTGTTCTAAGAAGTGAAAAATTCTGGTTTGTTCCATTTTTTTCTGCTCTGCTGTCAGGGGAAGTTTAAGTTGGATATCAGGCAAAGGTTCTTCACCCCGAGGGTGGTTGGGCACAGGAACAGGCTCCCCAGGTAGGTGGTCACAGCACCAGCCGGACAGTTCAAGAAGCGTTTGGACATCGGTCTCAGGCACATAGTGTGACACTTGGGGATGGTGCTGTGCAGGGCCAGGGGTTGGACTGGATGATCCTTGTGAGTCCCTTCCAACTCAGCATATTCTGTGCCTCAGTGAACCGGCCTTCCGCAAGGCCAGCTGCACACAAGCTCCCGTCACTAAGACGCTCCCGGCCAGGGCACTGCCCTCCCGCTGACCGCCGGTGGGGTCAGTATGCGTCCGGCCCCGCCCCGCGGCGGCGGTGACGCGCGGCGGCGGTGACGCCCCATAAATAGCGGGGCGAGGCCGGCGCTCCCCATTCAGAGGCGGCGGCGCCCGTGCCCGCGACCCTGCCCCTACTCCAGTCGGCGGCGGCTCCGGCTCCTCCTCCCAGGTGAGTACGGCCGGCCCGGTGCCCCGGCGCGGCTCTCGGCGGCCGCGGGAGGGCCGGGCGCCTGCCCGCCCCGCGGGGCTGACTCC
>VXAD01000278.1:2553592-2579317 GCA_013399195.1 Dicrurus megarhynchus | reverse complement strand
GGTGCCGGCCTGCCCGGGCTCGGGCCCCGCGACACGCACCGCGCTGCCGCCAGCCCCGCAGCGGGGGTCGGGGCCCTGCTGCCTGCCCCCGCCGCTCCCAGCCGGGGCACACAGCGAGTGCCCCCCGCCAGCGCTGGCTGCCCGCCTCTCCCAGCGCCGCTGTCTCGGCCGAGGCCGCGGAACGGCATCGCTCCCCGGGCCGCGGGGGGCGTTTGAAGTGCCGTGGCCCGGGGTCCCTCCGCCGCTCGGTGCAGCCGCGGCTGCTCCGCACAGGATCCAGCTCCCGAGGAGAGCCAGCCTCGCTGGGGGCAGGCACTGCAAAGCCACTAGATTTCATGTCAGAAAGGATGTTTTACTGCACGAGTTTGTTCTTCTGCTTGAAGAAAATGTTAATCAAAATGCAGAGGAGACACAATAGCTGTACAGATACATTAAATATCTAGTTACTACGCAATAAATAATTAATAAAGTTAATCTATTTCACCATACTCTGGTCAAGTAATACCCTTACAACCAATCAATAGCAATAAGGCATAACATTTGTATGAGCCTTCTCTTTGCTGTGTGATCATTAATAACCAACAGCTGAGCACTCCCAATACCACAGTCCCGCAAAAACTTCAGGAAGTTTCGATTACATCAATGATTCTGCTTTTAGTTTGTGAAATGCTTCTGAAGCATCTGGCATATCTAAGAGGCTGGGGTTTCCCAATGAATTTAGGGAAGCTAAATGCCAAGCTCCTGTTCACTTTCAGTGGAAACAAATTGCCAGCAAATTCAGGCCTTTTCAAAAACTTAGCATTCATATTTTGAAAGTTACACATAGATAGTACCAGGTTTTTACCACTTTCCTAATTTTAGCTGGGAACAGGGTCCTCTCCTATATAAGAAAGGGGGGAAAAAGAGAACCTGCAGAAGATTGCTTATTCATATGAAGTTTGCAAAAGTTTGTATATAAAGTTTACAAAACCATCACAATTTCTCTTTCAGCATTTGCAGACATCTGCACCTGGCAGAGCTCTCAGCTGGAGGCTACCGCAGGGCTGAGTCATTTCAGAAGGTAGCAACAACTGTCCTGATTTCCTCAGGAATTAAAATAGTTCCTAACACACAGCAGTTTGTTTCTTGTCCAACGATTTGGAGAGGGAGGTTTGTCCCCCACAGGGTGAGACATGGTGTGGGGTCTGGTGCTCCTTCCAGGCCACTTGCCTCACTGCCCTGAGTGGCCACACGTGTGCAGGGGTTGGAGCCAGTCCCTTGGAGGAAGCAATGCTGGCTGCTGTCTCAGGCACTGCCATGGCAGGAGGAAAAAATGGCTTGTACCTCTAAGGGTCAGTGGCACCAGCCCTGGGATGGGTCCTGCCTGGGGGTCCTCATCCCCGTGCTCTGTCCTGGGAGTTCTGTATGTTCAGGTGCACCCTGTCCAGCACCACCACAGGGCTCCTGTCACAGTCAGGGTGGCATCGGGACAGGGGTTGTTCCCAGGCACTCTCTGCAGCTCCTCCAGTTCCTGGGAGTTACTAACATCGGTGTGAACAAGGAAGTTTGCCTCTTCAGGGTATTTTTAGCAGCCTCCTGCCCAGTGACCACGAGATAAAGGCAGCCTAGCTGGATGAGAATAGGTCACTGAGACACAGTGACACCTGGTAACAAACCAAGGCTTGCCAAGTGTCAGAGCTAGCCATGGCCTAGACTGCCCCTAAACCCCAGGCCATTGCCCTGCTTCCAGCCCACCCTTCCCTGCTGCAGTGAGCTCCAGCAGTGTGAGGCCCCCAGTGCAGCCAGACTCACATCAGCCCATCCCGGCTGCGGTGCTGAGCTTGCAGGGTGTGGATGGCCACCCCAGGGCCAGGCTGGGGCGGCCAAACTAAAGAGCCACAGGAGGAAGAACAGAAGAGCTTTATAGAAATATGTGTTTTTACATCAGAGTCCTTTGTATATACAAAAAACCCACCCTGCTGTGCTAGGAGAAAAAAAGTCCTGTGGGCATTTCAGACCAACCTATTTTATTAATGCAAACTGCCAGATTCAACATGCCAGCCAGCCTGAAAAACAAGAGGCTGAGAACGAGGAATGTATCCATGGTAAGGACTCGGCAGGCCCGTCAGTCACATCACTCCTAGCTGGGAATCAGGAATAGAGGCAGGCAACTGATAGTGATGCAAAACAAAGGTGTCTGTAATTTGGAGTGGGTTTTGCCAACTCTGCCAGGGGCTGTACTGTACCTGCCTTTTCCTTACTGTCAAATGACCTGATCATTAATGGACAAAACAGTAACAACAACATGTTTTAGATATGGAAAATATTTGTGCCAACTGCTGCCTATGTTTGCACACCTGAGCGTGCAGACTCAGTACACAGCTGCATGGGGCCATGGATGGGGCTGGCTGGACTCCTCTGCAACACTGTGGGCTTTACACAGACAGTTGTTAACTGCCCTGTGTGGCATCGGTGTGAAATATTCATTTAGGAGTCCAGGGTGCAATTTCAGGAGATTTCAAATGATATAAGAATAACTGCATATCAGAAAATGTCTATAAAATTAAGTCTCAGGAAAAGACATGAAAAATTTAAACCCCAAGTCATTAAATATTCACGGTGATGTATTTGCTCAGCTCTAATCAGCATCTGAAGAAGGCTGATAAATGCTGCTTATGAGCAGTTCAAATAGCAGGATGGGTTAAAGTAAAAAAGAAAGTTAAGTCCCAGGATATCAGCAGTCAGTAGAGGGAATTACTTGTCCAACAACAGGATAAAAAAACAGGTTAGGATAAAAGACTTTCCCAGATAAATACAATGGGCTCATTCTGATGGCTATCTCTGGAGGTGCAGACACCAATCTCCCAGGAAGAGCCAGAACTCCAGGTGCTCTCTCCAGGGACACACAGCAAGGAGACACCCATCTGTGTTCTCTTCCACCCTCCACCTGAAGAAACTGGGTGCCTTGGATGTCACTGCCTCTCTAATGCTGTTAGAAGTTGGTACAGATATGCATACACAAAAGAAGGCTGCAGAGTCCTGTTTCACTATGAAATCACACTGCAAATCCCTCCCTCTCACTATTTTTGTTAGCAGAACATATGTCCATGAAGGCAGGGCACAGAGGACCAGAGCAATACTGGCAGAGACAGGAGCTGCAGCAGAGACAGAAGTTAGGCTCTGCAGTCAACAGAAGTGTGGCTGGGTTTTCGGTGAGTATTCTATGGCCTTGGGGCAGTGCCTCTCGGGCTCTGTGTCCACAAGAAGTGAGAAGTGCAGTTACCTCTGAGAACTGCACATTTGAGCATATGCCATGAGGAAAACAATGCTCTTGAATCACTCTGCCTCAGTTTCACCAGGAGCAAACCGAGCCAATAACTGCTATGTCTCTCTGGGGAATGCTCTGTGATTTAGGCTGTATTTGGGTCATAAGAGACTTCAAAGGTCCTTTGAGCAAAAGCACTAAAGTGCTGCAAAATATGACAGGCACTGGTAGACAGAGGCCTGGCAGTAAAGCATGCCTGAGCTACAAAATTCTAATCTTTCCTCCCCAGATGATTCTGTCAGCCCTGCAATCACTTTTGCAGCTCTTCCTTGAACTCTTCCTTGCTCTTGGTACTTTTTTTGTACAAAATGGGATGCCCAGCCCCATGATGCTCTGACCCTGCTGAGACCCTGACACACCTGGCTGGTCTCAGAGGGGTGCAATCCCCAGCCCCATGGGAACCCCCTTCTCCCAGTGCCTATGAGCTGTGATGATGAGCTGTGTATCCCTCAGGAGCCCAAGACTCCACATGAGGAAGAGAAAAATCTAAAAATTATAGAAGAGGCTTAGACACTGTCAGAAGACAAGCCATGGAAAGAGCTGGCAAAGAGAGTTACTAAATATTTTAAGATCAAATAAACCTGACATTTTAGAGGGCTCTGGTCCATTATTGTTGTTCAAATTATATGTGCATCTTCTAATAAATACCTCTGCAACCATAAACACAAAACATGAGAGGGACAGAGAAAGAAAAATCTTGCTGAACAAGGGAGTTACATACTGTAGGAATGCAGGAGTCTGTGATCTGCATTATTTCTTTGCTTAAGGCCACCTAGCAACAGCACATAGGTTAATCCTCCACAGACTGAACAGACAGCATCAGCCAACAGGAAAACAAAACATCCCTGCTAGAAAAAAATCAGAACAGGGATTACCCATTTGCAAGAGGGTTGTAGGAACAGACAGGAACAAATATGAAAGAGGTATACATGATACTCCTGAAAAAGGAAGATTTCCCTGTAAATAGAGTTATTGTCCACCTTGTTATTAAAAATACAAAAAGAGCTTTACAACATTTACAGAAAACCTCTGTGGGAGCTGCAGGAGCCCTGCTCTGCAGGGAGCTGGGAAGATGAGCTCTGGTCAAGGCTGGTTGCCATCTTAGAGAGCACTTTTAAATGATAAATAGAGTGTCCTCTAAAACAAAAAATAAACGTCTGGAGCCATAACCCTTCTGCCAGGGGTTAGCAGCACCTTCAAGGGCAGGTTCAGATCTCTACAAGCTTTTCTTGGATGTTAAGACATACCATCACTTTCTTAAAAGCCATTGTTTGCAGTGACTCAGCCCACTCTCTTTGCAGCTCTGCCAGGCTCCCCCACACCAGGACATTCTGCTAAAGGGGCCTGGGAATACAGAATTAACTCACCAGGAGATTCCTGCCGTGCCAGGGCTGCTCCACACAGCTGCTGTGCCCTGGAAAAGACACCCTGGAGGGCTTGCTGGCCCCAACACCCGCTGCGCCTGCAGCGTCTATGCTTTGCAGCACATGGAGTGGCCTTGGCAAAGCTGCAGCCCAGGAGCTCTGCTGTCCCCCTGACATTGCCCCTGCCTTTGCCATCCCTGCCACTCCCCTGAAGGACAGCCACCAGGGATGGGATTTTGGAGGAAAACAAGGTGCGAGGCCACCGCCGCTCGCCAGCCTGCTGCAGCGCTCTGCCTGCATTCCCGCTGCCCGCTTTCCTCTCCGCCCCAAGCTGAGTGTCACCTGCTGCTCACCAGTGCCAGCACAGCCGGCACTGTCCCCAGGGCAGCTTCTGACCCAACTTTTCCAAGGGGTCTTTGCAGCACAGCACATCTTCCTGTGCTCGCAGAGGGATGACGGCCAACGTGGTGCCACGCGTACCTGCGCATCTGGGATGTGATTTATTAAGGGTTTATTGTTGCTCCTTTTCTGCTGTTCACCAACAGATGGTAGCAGCACCGCTGCTGTCATGCCAGGCCTGAAGCTGCTCACAGCAGGAGATGACTTCTGCTCTGAAACTTTTCCTACTTGATGAAAAGTCAGGCTTGCCCATCTCCTTGCACCTCATTAGCTGCATCTGTAGCGCAAGTTCAGAGAGCAAATTATCTCCCAGCACATCATATTCTCAATTCAAAGCTCTAGGGAGAGACATGGGCAGTTGTTGGGGTTGAATCTCTGTTCACAGAAGCTGGTGAATCAAAACATGCTCAAGTGCACCAGCAATGCCTGGGCTGAATGCCTCAAACTTCCTGTTCTGCATGGGGCTGCAGCAGTGCATCCTACCTGGCTCTGCCCACAACAAGCTGTTCCCAAATTGTGACCAACAGTCAGCTCAAAGATGGGCATCTGTAAGACCCAAATTAATTAATTAATGTATTATTTACCAATTTAATTCTTGGGAAAAGTCCAAGCATTTTATGCCACTGGTTGCACTGGCCACTTGCACTGGATGGGGTCTGAGCCACTCACTGCCTTTGCTGCGTGAGCACTAAGGCCAGTGGAAGCTTTGGCTAAGCAAGGTCTCGTTAAGATGGAGCTAAGTACAGACCTCAGGATTTGATCTGCAGCAAAACTGCTCTGCAGAAGAAAAACAAACTAACAAACAACAACTCTGCTCTAGAGGCTTCCCCTAATTCTGTAAAGTGCTTTGAGGCTTGTGAGCAGCTCCGAATAATCAATAATGCCATTAACAAAAAGGTGGCCAAATGGCAGCTACCTCTGATTAAAATAGAGCCCTCGGTGTATTGCAGCAAACAGCCATGTAGCCATTTCTCTGATCAGGAGCAGGTCTTTCCTAGTGTCATATAATTCATGTTAAAATCGCAGCAATAAGGCAGACTGCCTTGCAGCTGTTCACAAGTCTTTGGAGGCTGCCATTACACTTCACCTTTTTAATGCTTTATGTATTACAGTTTTATTTTCACCTAAGGCTGTGATCCTAAGCTTCCTCACAGCCTTATCTACAACTCATATTTCAAAGCCTAATTTTCCTGCCCCCAAACGTAGAATAAAATAGCTTGCAAAAAGGGCTGCAAGGAAGCTGCAAGTTCTGCGGTTTCACAGCCCTTCTCCATCAGATCTGTATAGGTACTATTCCTCATGGAGCCAAAAACTTCCCAGAGAAGTACTGTAGCTAGAAGATATTTCTTGACCTGGCGTACACTCTGTCCACCCCAGCTGGTGGAGAGATTATGAAATTTTAATTGGACTGAGAGCAAGATATCACTATAATTGGAGCCCAAGTGCCTGCACGAGCCTGAGAGCTGAGAGTTGCTGGAAATCCTCGACAGTTGCCAGCGGCCCCAGTGCCTGAACATGCCTGCGCCACTGCACAGAGGTGATACCCATCCTCTTCTCCACTCATGCTGCAGCCACTGGTTCCCTTCCAGAAATAAAAGGTTTTGCAAAGGAAGAACACCCAGGCCCATCCAGGTTTCCACTTCCTCTAAGGTGACACTAGCAGCAGCACAAGAAACCATGAGAATATCCCGGTTCATCCTATCACAAGCTTTTGGGAACATATCCTTGTCACAAAAATGTCTCTCTGCTGCAGTGCTGGCAGTGGATTCTCAGTCCAGTGAGCTGTGATTCCCTTCTACCCTGCCGGGCTGGCTGGACAAGCCTACTGTGGCTGTATGAACACAGTGGTCCCATGGCAGGCACAGCTTGCCCTGCAGCACAGCATCTCAGGTTAATGCACTCACTGGTTTTGTGCCACCATCTGATGAGACATAAACCAAGCACTGACTCCCACCACCTCCAAAAGGTAGGCAGGGCCATTGGTTGGAAAAGCAGGCGTGCTGGAGGAATGCAAACGGTGGCATTATTTATTATTCATATAGGTGCTCAACCCTTAGCATGTTGCCTGGCTCCATGTAATCATAAAAATTATTCAGCTGAGTCAGTGAATTAACTGTAGGCCCCTCAGCCCAGGAACTCAAATTATCCCAGAAGGCCTGTGTTTAAACATTCATGCCCAGATGACACTTGCTCCCACATATACTTTTTAAATCTTGCCAGACATGATGAGAGATCATCCTGCATATGTCATATATACAATAAGATCTCAGTTTTCCTAGGAAGCCCACATTGAAGAATCTTCAGGAAAACAAGGTGCTACTACAAAATAACAGTCTGAATGCTTAGCAGAGATTGTCTTTATCTAAAGGTCAAAGCAAACCTCCCTTGCATAACACAGTCTTTTGCCTAGGGAAGTACAAATCCAATCTTCGAGGTAGCCAAGTGCTCCCCCTTCCTAACAGGCATCTACTAACAGAGCAGCCTGCTGTGCTCCCCACTCTGGCCATCCCTGCTGTGACGGGCTTATCCCATTACTGCTGCTCTGGGAATCTCGACTCCTGACACCAGCACTATGGAGGCAGCTCTGGCTGAAGCACTGTCACTTTATGGTGCAGCTTAGCAAAAACTCTGACTTCTTTTCTACCTGCGATGCCATAAAACGTCAGTGGGCAAAGGGCCCCGTGTTAGGGCAAGGAACCAGCTTTGCCAAGTGATTTGGTTGGCAATGGTCTTCGTTTATGCCAGTGTGAGACAGGAGACCAGAAACACCTTGTCCCCTGTGGTTGCTGTACTGAGGCCCTGCTCCACATGGCTGTCTGGTCTGTGCTCTTTGTGGCACAGGCGCTGCCACAGGAAGGCTCCGACATTATTGATGGGCTGTGTGGGTCATTCATTGTGCTAAGAAAAGGAGTATTTCTGAAAACACAACAAAGACCTGAAGAAGCAGAAGGACAATTTAAAGCATTTGTGTTGGGCAGAGGTGTCCTAGGGGACATCTGAACACCCTTTCTGTTGTTTTGAAACCACTGGACAAGCTCCTGGCCCTAACTAAAGGAAATGGCACAAGTGGGGTTGGCTTCAGTCAGGTCTCCAGCACCAGCAACAGAGCATGCTTGGAAGACTAAGGATGAAATTTAACTTGGCTTATGTGCCTGATCTCCATTAGTATCAGGATTGCTAAAGAGAAGAAAAATAATTAGAAAAAGAAAAAGGACTTGAAGAATGGACTATTTGCCTCATATATAGCATTCATTGAAGCAGAGCTGGGAACAGCATGCATGACCCCAAGGGTTGACCCATCGTGTTTAGTCTTGGCTTCCTCCTCACAGTCTCTCACCTCCCTGTGGTTCTCATCTCCCATTACAACCCAGGAGAGCTGCAAACCTGCACCCCAGAAGCAGGCATAGCTAGGCCATGCTCTGCCTGCCACCCCCAGCCAGTCTTCAGCCCACCTGTGTGGGAACCACAGAGGGAAAGCAAATAAAATAACCAGTAAGAAAATGCTTTGCATTTTAGTTGCAGTTTTTATCTGAACAAAGCATTTTGCAAGCCATGGTGAATTCAAATTAACAAAGCCTTAATATCTTAATTCATTAAAAAACAGAGTCTGCTTTATGATCTCATAATTGAAATCAAGTTGCAAGACACTGAATAAATTCAATTTTTTCTCATTTTGTGAGAAAATTAATAAAAAAGTGTGTTAAAAACCTAAGTCTGTTTTGAGTGGGAAGGGAAGGAAATCCATTTCTTTGTTATAATGAGCTATCTATATTTCTGCTAAAACATTCTCCAGTCATGCCATCCAGCAGGCATACTCTGCGAATCTGAAGGCAGAATGAGGTCCCTGCCCTGGGAGCACAGTACATCATTTGGGAAGAAAGCGGCCTGGAAGCTCTGATGTGCAGCCAGCGCTCATCCCACAGTGTCAGGGTGGCCCCAGAACAGGCCTGCCCAAGCAACCAGGGACCAAAGTCAAACAGTACCAAGCCCCCAGTTAGCATAAATAATTGGCTTTTCAACATGAAGGCCCCCACAGTGACTTTCCCATCGAGGAACTATGTGCTACTAAGAGAATTAAAGGTTGAAGGTTCATTACTGGGACAAGTAGAGCACGAACTTTTGCAAAATGCCTCATCGATTAGCATCATCTCTTGACCTAAAAGAGAAATTCTAAAGAGAGCTGATAGCAAGTTGATTCCTGCTGGGGTTAATTGCTATTAAGTATTATTATTATTATTATTATTATTATTATTATTACTACTACTACTACTACTACTACTACTACTATTGATTTTGGCTCATGATTTTCCTTTATTATAGGAAGAAAAAAGAAAACAAAAAAAGAGGAAAGAAAAAGAAGTTCAATGAGCTTTTCATCAGTCTGGCTCCAGGTAAGGCTACTCACATTGCGAGGCAAAATAGAGTTGCACATAGAGATGCTATTAATACTTCCTTTCTAATTAAATTCCACAAGAAATTGTGCAGGATATTTCTGTCCCCATACTCATTCTAGTCCCATCATCTCTTGATTAACTATCCTCATGCACTAGGAATTAAGGTGTGACCTCTAACTTTTTTTGAGAGAGGTGTGCTGTTTTTAATATTAACAGCTCCATCTTTTCATTGTTCCTTGAGCAGGGTTGGGAGGAGAAATATAATTACACACAATAGGGGTATAATTCATACATTAAAAGTGACATTAAAATGATAGGTAGCAAAATATAACAATGTAACAGCTTGTCTGTCACTCTTACTGATTGCTGGCACCCTCCAAGCCCATTACAAACACATCCCTGGAGGGAGCGCAGCAGGAAGACGTGAGTGAGATTAGCACCAGCGGAGACCTCCCGGTGCCCGGTGCCACGGGGCTCCCTTGGCAGGGATATCTAATTTAAACTCCTGTCGGGTCTCTGCTTCCTGTAGGTGCCACATCCTCGAGCTGCCTGCCACTGCCCGCACCACCAGCACCCGTGGGTCCTGCTCTCCCAGCGAGAAACCGCCCCAACATTGCAAACTCCTGAAGCAGAATCCCAGGGCTTCCATGAGGAGATAACGTTATACACTTTGATGTATCTGGGGCATGGGAGGTCCTCCTAAGTAGCACACAGGAGAGCAGCTCTGCTGTCTGCAACATTGCCTCCTTGCCAGAAAAAACGAGCTGGCCCTGGCAGTGAGGAAGCCAAGCACCCGTCAGTGGGGAGGCACATCACAAGGACCGTTTGCATGGTGCCAGGCTGTGGGTACCAGCTGCCCACGAGGCAGGGGATGCCTGGGTTCAGCTACAGCTCTGCTGCAGTGACACGTCTGGCCTGGCAAATCGTTTGAGCTTTGCCTGCCTGCGGAACCTGCAGCCCAGTTTCACTTGCACTGCTTATACACAGCTGGAGAGAAACTGGTGCAAACCCCCAAGCATGCAAATCTGGGGATTTTTTTCCTGCTTAGCTGCAGGGTACTCCCTGTCAGCATAACCTAAATGCATAACGCTGTTTGGAAACTGAATTAGGGCATCATCTGCTGAACACACCAATGTCCAGCGTCCTCCCCTTCCACAAGGTTGCCAGGCACCCCTCTGGGGTTCCTGCACCAGCTCTCAGGCAGATGGGTTCATGCTGATCTGCCCTAATGTGACATGTTTGGGCTGAAGAGAATTAGAAAACATCCATGTGAGTGGGACCAATCCCCTGGGGAAGGGAGGCACAATCTCCCCAAAAGTCCAGCTGGCTCCAGAGGAGGATGCTGTCCATAGGCAGGGGAAGCTAGAGCTCAAATGGTCTCAGTGCATGCCTTCCTCAGGCTGCAAAGAGCTTTCTTCTGAGCTCAAGTGCTTTGGTTAATGATCACCATGCTTTATCTAGTATGAAAATCAAATTAACTTAAGCATATGCTCATATTTAAGTGTAACTGACTCCTTGGTTTATCCCCACAAAGAGAAATCTGCAATTAATCCTCTCCTGATAACCTTCCTGTGACACCGGGGCCATGCTGCCTCTCCTGCTTGAGCTTCACAGAGTCCCAGTCTTCATTCCTCAAACACAAATAGTAGATGTTGCTTATGACAGCAATTAGCTAGCCTTCAATTAAAATTTTTTTCAGGTCCAGTTTTGAGGCCTGAAGGTCCTGATGAGTTAAATACAAGTGTAAAAACATCAGTGCTGTTACTGGGGGATTCTGAAAAGGTGGAGCTCCATGTGGAGAGGAATGTGAAAATCCAGAAATATTCAGCCTGAAACCTTGTACCAGCAGCCAGCAAAAGTCCAGCAGCAGGAGTTGCACTGTACTTACAATATTCTAGGTAAAATATGCAAATTGTTCACTTTTGTCTGGATAGTGAAATGCGTATTTTAAGACCGACCCGTTTTGAAGAGCACCAGCCCTTCCTGCTCCCCGCTTTTTACACCTGCAGGTCTCATTTAGACACCAGTTAACTATCAGGGAGGTGAGACTGTTGGGAGTCCTGCTGCAGCGAGCAGTTTTCTTGCCCTTCATCACCCTGCAAATGTAACTGCAGATTTTTGCCATGGTTGTATTTGTTTGGAGGAAAATGGATGACAGGAGGCCTCCACAGCCAGAGTGCACACCTTGCTCTCTCCAAGCCCCTCCCAGCCACTGCCCCACACCTCAGGCCTGCCAATACAGCCTATTTCTCCGTGAACAGCAGTTGGTTTCATCCCTGCGACTTTTTTTTTTTTTTGCCTTTCTTTTCCTTTTTCAAACATTGAGTATTTTAGTTCCATTCTTCAGCACTCTTCACCGTATAAACATAAGGAATTAACTGGCACCAGAAGCAAGGTTTTGCCACGTTAATTACAGCAGCCCCAGTTCTTTTGGAGCAGTGTGGAGCAGCACATCGCGGCAGCCCCAGTGGAAAACAGATCACCGACACGGTGCTGCGCTTTCTCAGGCTGCAGCACCGGAAGCAACCCCAAGGAATTAGGTTTTCTTGATGTCTAAAATTAACTGGAAAAAACAGTACTTGCCATAGTGGCTACCCCAAATAAAAGCATCAGATTCTTCCTGTGGCAGAAATTTAAACCGGTGTGATCTGTAATTTCTACATCAAGCAAAACCGGTGTCTCTGTGGCACAACAGCCTGCCCAAAGAATAGGACAAGGGTGACTGCTTCAGCATCCATCCCTCCTTCTGGAGCCCCATCCCACATGAGGCCCTGTTTCACTCTTGGCTTGTCCTCCCCAAAACAGGGAATGAGTCTCAGTCCTCAGGTACACTCAGTATTAAATAGAATCACTTTCTGTGTCACCATAACTTTCGTGTCAGCTGGTAAACTGTGGTTATAGAGGTTAGAGCTGTTTCAGGCTGCACACACATAGAAACTAAAATGACCACATTGGGATAAATGGACTTCATGTTAATGAATAATAAGATACTACCATGACACTCAAGAAAACAGGCAGCTAGAAATTCCTTGGTAAAATATATATAACATTGCCCTTTTATTAAACAAAATATTTATGTAGTTAAGATATTTTTGAACGTCCATTCTCCATGAAGCCTTTACCTGGATATGCGCATTTTCCCATTTTATTGTTAACATAAGATTTAAGTTCATATCTAAGGATTTAACAGTGCAACTGGCAAGCTCTCCATGGACCATGAGTCATTAGCTGCAGCTTACAGCAGATGAGCACTGAGCCTTTGGAGTAAAAACCAGGGGATTGTGTTTATTTGGGGTGGCTTGTAAGCACTGGAGGGGAGTAGTGTTGAAGGGTACAGGTCTGGCCCCCAAGGGGTCTGTGGCCATGTGGAGTCCTGGGCACATAGAGTTGCTGTATCATCACCATACTGGCATGTCAACCCATAACTTCATTTATTAAACAGCATCTTCACGTTTTTTTCTCTTTTGCACATCCTAGCATCCTCACATAACTTGAGAGGGTTGTTCAGTATGTGTCCCAGCAGAAAATAGAAGCTAGAAAAGAAGATACAGTGCTCTTTTTCAAGACAGCCAAGGGTCAACTTCTACACTTGTAGAGTAGTAGAGGCTTTTCTACACCCGTCCCACTTGCAGTCACCAGCCAGCACTCTGGCACGGCCGGGCTGCTCACCCAGGTGCTTGTGAGAGCCATTTCAGGGCACAGATTTAAAGGCTGCTTTTGAAAACAGGTCCACCAAGACTGGCCTGTGATGTCCTCTGCAGGGCCGAGCAAAGCTCTTGCAAGCTACAAGCACAAGCGGTAGGCTGAATACCCTACACACGCCGTTTCAATTCATCGGGGTTTCTATGCAGGAGGATGGCACTGGGGCACGAAGAACGTACTGATGGACAGGTAGCAGACAGAGAGGACTCCCGGTGCCAGGGTGCCTCCAGCCACCAAGTGCCAGCGGAGGAGGTGTCACAGCTGTCACTGCCAGCAGTCCTGCTGCAGAAGGGGAGGCCACACTCCCTCTTGCCCCAGTATTTCTCATGGCACATCAGGTTGCTGCTGTTGGCAACCCAGCCCTGGGCTAGCACAGCCACAGAGCTACTGGGCACACCCTGCAGCTTCTTCTAGCAGTGACAGATCTGTTCTAAACACATTTCCTCTTTACAGAACTCTTTAGTGGTTCTGAATAATTATTCCCTGTGATACTATTTCCCATAGTTTTAAGAGCCAGTGATATATTTTACTGCTGGCCATCTATTAGATTTTCATTTCCTCAGGAACATAAGTGCTGAGAAAGGAGACGGTGCAGGCTCCCTGTGATTGGACATGAAGCATTGGCAATAAAAACTTGCAGCAAGTTTTCATTTTCTGCTTTCTTGAGCTAAGTTTCTGGAGAACTGACATCCATTCGTCAAAAGAGATTATTATGAAGTGATACCTATGAGCTTATAAGTGAAACCTGTTGACTTACTGTCTCTGTGAAATTTCTTCTCAACTCTTTCCAACGGAGCTGAACACAAAGCTGGCCATGTCCCCAGGGAGCAATTCAAATAAACTTTTAAGCTAGTACCAATGCCCAACACACCTCCTTCCAGGACTGGCAAGACTTAAAGAAACCCCCTGGGAAGAGCTGTACAAGTGCTGCTGTGGAGAGCTGTGAGATGCACTTCCCTCTGATTTAGAGTGGCCTATGTTCTGGGGGCCATCACACAGTGTCTGGGTGGTGGATCACCCAGGGGATCAGTTATCATTTTCACCCATGCAGATGATGCAGATCTCCTGCAAATAGCAAAACACTCTCTGCAACCCTTCATTCCCTGAATTAAGGAAAGAGGATGTAGCATTTCCATGACCTGCAGCTGAAGGAGGCGATTATGCAGCAGAGTGCAGGGCTGGCTCACAGCACACAGGCAAAGACACACACAGGTGTATTTCCCCCCTTTTTCTATTCTGCAGAACAACCCAATGCCTTGGCAGAGGTAAAGAAAGCCAAGAGTGGGACAAACCTAAGCTTGCCATGTGCTCCAGGCAGGCTGAGCTAATTTGTGTGTGTTTTGCGTGGGCAGTGTGGGCAGGCTGTGGTCCCTGGCAGGCTGTGGGAAGAGCCAGCCACTGCACACCCAGAGCTTGTATTATGGGAATTGCACTCTCTGATGGTAGGAAGTCTCCTGACACACAGACAGGAAAAGTTTTGGCTGTCTTTTTCCCTTGTCTTCTCTGCCTGCCGTTATCCCTCCTTGCACTGGAATAAGGAGGTCAGCCAGACCCACACAATTAGAGGAAATTGTGTAAGGTTGACCTTGTACCCTGCCAGGTCCTTTCAAGCGTGGGCAGTCTTTATCGGTAGCAGCACAGAAAACAGAAGAGATGTGCTTATAGGTGGGAGAATGAGATTGTTAAGACATTTTTTCCCCTCACTCTCCACAAACTAAGATAGTACCTCTGCCACTTGGGTGAACTTAGGTTATTCCCACTCATATCTGGCAGCCTGTGGTTTCTTCCTTCATCTTGACTTCTGCTATTTTCATTCTGTGATGTCTGTACTTTTGCACTATTGGGAGTGGATTGTGTGTGGATCACTAACTTTTGGACAGGTCAGCTATCTCAGCCTGAGCACCACTAGATGGATACTAATAAGAGGAAACGAATACATCAAAGAAAATTCTCTCTTTTACTCCTCATATCCCTCTCCCAGGCACGCTGCTTTCTTCTGCTCTTGTTGTTGCTGCCCTTTCTCACTCTGTGTTTATGCTCTGATTTCTGCAGATGGAGCTGTACCAAGAAGAGGTGAAGATTGACTTTTTAAGTCTGCTGGAACTACACAAATAAGCCTGTGTGGAGCATCCCCTTCAAAAGGGATCATGTAAAAGAGACAATGAATTCTACAAACTGCGCACCAAATTTAACAAAACAATTAGAGCTGTGCCTGTAAGAGACAGGTGACGGTGCTGTGGGGAACACATCGATGGAATGTTTGAAGGAGAGATCTAAATCCTGTAAAGGATGGGGGTGTCCAGTCCAATTAAGTCATTTGATAGCTGGAGGTGGCTGTAGCTAATTTTTGGCCCACATGGATCTAGATAAGCATACTATGTTTGTCACTTCTTGGCAGAACTGCAGGAGCCCACTTCATTCATGAGCAAACACCACTTCATTTTGTACAGCTTTAGGAGACTCAAGAGTGGAAGCCTGGGGTGTAAGTGTGGGTGCTCTAAGTTGGAAATAAGTTTTTCCAAGGACATTGTTTAAACCTAAGGTCAATTTCCCTTTATTTGGAAATGGTAGAATCTGGTACAGGACGTGACTGACCAATACATAACAATTGTGTACTTGTCCTACCCACCAACAGACCCTGTGTAATTCACCCCAGTGACACGAGTGAGTCGGTCATGCAGAAATGTTGGGGGCCAGAGTCTCTGTGGCCACACTGATCTTGGCTGCAGACATGCACGTGTCTCAGCTGCATTGCTGTGCCTGCCTCTGAAGGCCCAGTTTGGCTGGCAAAATCTCAGCTACCAATGGTAATCCCTGAAAAGGAAGTGCTCCAGCCTGACTGTCAGGCTGGCTCACAATAGCTGCAGTTAGGAAAAAACATCCTTTACCAGCAAAAGGAGTAAACTGGATTTGGAATCAACAGGATACAATAACCTGGATTCCCAAAACAGTTTCTGTGGTACTTTGAGGATGGCCAGGGCAGAAAGCAAGCATTTCACATGGCAGGAGGAATGTGCTGGGTGAGACTTCCTGTTTCTGCTGCACTGGCAGATTACAGGAGACAAGGCTCTAAAGCTGAGAAATTTGGTGGTTTGGAGCCATGAATTCAATGTAGTTGGGCACTGGGAACTTTGTGCAAGTTTGTCTGCATTGGGACCTAAGGTGCTTTCCCAAAACAATTTGAGTTACCTTCTTTGGAAACGCATGAAGACAAAAATATCCCACATGACAAAGGTCTACCAGGCCACCAAGCATTCAGTGGGGCCTGGGGAAGAGGGTGGCAAATATGCTGATTTCCAGCAACTGAGTCAGTTTGTGGGATAGTTAAGGATGCACAGAACTCTTGCCTAGCCCCTTCCTGATCTCCTGGCTTTTTCTTTTTTTTTTTTTCCCCCCAATATAAGTATCAGCCACAAGAACAGTGGTGTGGCACAAGGAATAAAGATATACGAGCTGCATTCAGTCCAACCCAAAGTGCTCACCCTGCCTTGGATACATTAACAGGCCTGGGCACAGGAAGCAATTGCTGGGGGTGCCATGATCTGCAAAGGAGCCCTGAGACACCAGCTCACATCAGAGAGCCTGGATTAGACACAGTGCAGAGAAGCAAACCAGAAGTGCATGACAAATTAATGGCTTTGCAATTTGTCACTACAGCTATGGTGTGAGTTCAGGTATGCAGACCAGGCTGTCTGGTACCAGCCTCAAGGCACTCTGGGCAGATAACATGTGCAACAGGTTCTTGAAAGACACAGCCTTCAGAAATAGCTTTCAAATCTGTTTTCAAAAGCGCTAAGTCCTTATTAAACGAATGATTCTAATTAATTAAGCATAATTTTTATTATCTTAGCAAACAAGTGAGTGCACAAACACCAAGGTTCAGTGACCAGTTGCTTCCTAGATTTCTTTATGCACAGGGTATTTGTTGAAAGCTGTTTTAATGGCCTGCGCTAAGTAAAATGGAACAATCCTTCCATTAGTGCAACTTGGAGATGGCATCTCACTTGTGGTTTCCGTTTTTCAGATGCATTAATAACTACAGCCCGTATTAAGTCCCAGCATCAAGGACTCGCTCCATGACTGGTTATTAACAAGCCAGTGGGAAGTTCTGCCTGACCCGCAGGGCCCTGCTGGGAACGGGAGCCAGCTCAGGCATCTCCTCCCCAGGGCTGCACATCACCTTACAGCCACACCCTTCAACAGGCAGCGTGGATTTAACACAGCATACATGGATCCAAGGCAGCCGTGACCTGTGGCAGCACAGGGGCAGGGCACAGTCACAGGGCAGGGCACTGGCTGCGCTCCCAAGGAGGACACTGCCAGCTTCTCCCATGGCTGTGTGCAGGTGCCTCCTCCTGAAACCCTGTGCCCATGCTGAGGCTGGCCAAGCAGCCAGTCACCAGCTCGTGCTGCGGCCTCCTGCCATCACCCACTTCAGCACAACAGGCCAGCAGCCCCAGCCTTCACTCTGTGCTTTTGGATCATGTTTGGGTTTTCAAATACAAGTTTCATGCAGTATTTCAAAGACTAAACACCAATCACCTCTGACACCACTTGCTTTTAAAACCTCATTCAATATTTGTATGTGTCACGTATTTTCCCTGGTGGTTATACTGAGAAATTATGGTAGATTTAAATTTTTTCAACACAATTATTCTCCTGAATGTTTTCTGCTAGTTGAAAAGTAGTACATGGGGAAAAAAAACAACAACAACAAGTTCAAATTTGACCACTGGGGTAAGAAAACCTCCTCCCACATGGCAGGGTGGTCCCATCCTTGTGAGGAGCTCACAACTGCCCACTGGGTATCTCAGCCCAGCCAACTTTCTTCATTTGTGATCTAACACAGCTATTGCAGCACATGCGAAAGCAGGATACTCATGATGAAGGTGATGTGCAACTTTTTTAACAGCACCAGTGGAAATGTTTCCACGTCCAAAATTTTTGTGTGCTCATCAACCCTTCCTGCCCAAAGCAGGGAGGTCAAGGCTGTTTTCCAAACATCTCTGCTGACAGACAAGGCAGGTAGAAATGTGCAACCTGGAATGATTTTGGTGCAGATTCCAGGGAGACCTCAGGAGGACTGGACCTTGGACAAAGAACCGCCTCTGATCCCAGCAGTACCAGTAGGAAGCACAGCTGGCTTCAGCTGTCACTGTGTCTCTAGGGCAGGCTGCAGGCCACTACAGCCCCTAACTGCCCATGCAAAGTTGAGCCAAAATTTATGAAAGCTAGCCCAGACTACTTCATCCAAAAGCAGCACGGAAACACTCATATGTTCCCACATGGGCCCCTCTGTGGGAGGGAACAGACACTGAGGAGTGGGAACATAATCCTGACTACAAGGAGATGTCACCTGCGTTTGCCTCTATCCCACCAAACCATAGTTCACCAGGTCCAGCAGTCATTTTTGGAGGCATTGGCTGTCTTGGGCCTGCCCATAGCAAGCCCCTACATCCTGCCAAGCCCCTGTGGCGGCACAGCCCTCCTGCTGGCCCCCACTCGACCACCCCCACGTCTCCAAGCTCTCCCCGTTTGCTAACATTCCCATTAGCTGGTAATGACTGCCATTTAGAAAACATATTTCCTCCCACATGGTTCCAGAGGGGTTTGCAAACTGAGCGACAAGAGCTCAGCAGGGACTGCTCTGCTCTCTGGGGCGAAGCATCAAGGCGGCTCCAGGGTGCACTGCAGCCCAGAAGTCCCACGCACCAGCACTGCTGTGGGACAGGGCTGATCCCAGCAAGGGGCTTGGCTCTGGGGACAGATTCCTGCATGCAGAACACAAACTTCAGTCGGAACTTCGGAAGTCAGCCCCAACTGGACCAGAAAGCCCCAGACATGAGCGGTTGCTGGTGTCCCCAGGCAGCACTGCATCCCAGCGTGGTCGGTGTCCTGTGGGCAGAGGCTGCCCAGGGACAACCTGTGCCGTGAGGGGCTTGGCACAGTAGGTTTGCAGTACCCGCTGTCCCACACCTGTCACGGGGCAGAGAGAGCTGGCAAGACAATAACCGTGACAAACTTCGGCTACTTTCCTAATTTTCTAAATGTCCAGCCATTAAGTGTTTATTTCAAATTCCTTGCCATGGAGTCATTACGCATTCAGGTGGAGAGGAAAGTGAGCTCCACAGGAGGCTGACAGTAATTCTGCATTAGTTAAGCATTAGCTGACAGACGTACAAAGCAAAGCCATTACTCCTGTCAGCCGCTCTGTCCCAACTCCTGTCCCCATTGTGAAGCTCCTCCAACCAACAGCTCCAGAGCACCACATAAATGCAGGAATGAAAGCCTGGCAAGAGGGGGGAGAGGGGAGGGGCCAGTCATAATTAGAGGTGAATGAAAGTGGGGGAAGGATTTTGTCTGGAACACAGTTTGGCAAAGTGTTACCATTGGTTTTATTTATTTCAGTGCTTTTCTGTTGAAGCAATGTCATGGACACAAACCTTTCCAAATGCACACTGGCCATTTAGAGCAGGCATGCCAGAAGCAATGCTTACATAGACTTCAGATCGCTAAATATTTGAATTTATTTGAAATTCATCCCATTACTAATGATATTGTAAAACCACAACAAGAAGTCCCTAGAAAATTTGACCTCCAAATAGTTTTGACTAAATCACTTACTACATACAAATCAGTAAGTACTATTAATAGCAAAAGAAATACATGAAGAGATCACAGAGTACAGCCAGGATCCAGATTGTATAAGAGATCAATGCTGCTTTTCTGGAGAGTAAACTTTAAAAAACATTAAATATATAGAAAATCAATGCAAATTACAATTTCCTATGATTACTGTTATTGGCTGCAAAATCAAGGATACATGGAACAAATAATTAATTCCTCATAGCATTTCTTTAGCCCTCCATGTTCAGCCTGTCTGAGCCCTCAGCAAGCCTGAGGACTGTCTCATCACCAGGACCCTGCAGTTCAGAAACATCCTCAGAGCTATCAGGAAGAATTTCCAGTGTGGCAGAAAATCAAACTGGTGTCTTGGACAAGTCCTTGTCTGAAAGGCAGAGCAAGTCTCAGATAAGTCCTTCTTATTGCATTCTATTTAATGCAGAATTATGCCCAGGAACCTAAATAGCAGGTTATAAGGCATTTAAAGACATAATAAGGCCAAAGAATCAAAAAAAACCCCAGCCCTCCATTCTTGCTGTTTACCAGATGATGTCCATGTGACGTCCATGCTAAAAGCTTTTGCACAAGCCAACGCGAAGACACAGTGTGAACAGGACCCACATTCCCCATGTATCAGTTCGTGTGAGGGCCCCCACAAGTACAGAAAATAAGGTCCAGGAAGAAATAGAATTTACCACTCTCTATGATCCTGGTGAGACTCAGCTGAATACTTACATTCAAACATCTGAACAAGATCTGCTGAACTTTCAGCGCAATTAAATCCTCCCGGTACCTCCTGGTGCTAGTTTTGCCCCAAATACTGTCACTGCTGTGCAGCTTCAGTCCTCTCCCTCTCTGTGGGCAGACAGTGTCAGCAGTGAGGATGTTTTCCTTTAAAAGCACCTCAGAACAGCTTTTGTCTGCTTTTACTTTCTTCCATAAATGGGCCATACAACAAGAGGGAAGGGACGATGGCTGACAAAGTGGCACCTGGATGGCTGTGTGCACCTGAGTCCCCCAACAGTACCAAGCTGCCTGCAAGGCAGCTCTAGGTGTGCCCCAACTGCAGCAGCTCAAGCCATAACAAACCCTTTCTGTGAACTAAGCTAATAGCAGAGGAGAAAAGAACAGTGAATTTTGAGAACCAGAAACCTCCTATTGTGTCTCTTCAGTTTTAAATTTAAATCTAATTCAGAGATGAAAGACCCTTTAGTCTAGCCCATGCCTTTAGGATCTCTATGGAAAGGCACAGAACAAACCTCATGCTCATCGGACTTTCTAATGATCCTGCGGGGCTTCTTGCCCAACACTCGATGCCTGTTTTACTTTCTGTCTCTACCCCAACTTTTAACTACTTTGACATCACCCACCTTTTAATGATCGACTTCAATATTTTATTGCCCTATACCACTTTCTGTTAAACCACCCTTTATCATTTCTCTCCTGCCCGTTAGACGCTCCCCCTTAATAAATTATTAAAGCATGTATTTAGATCACAGAAGCAAAGGAATTAGATTACATTGATCCACGGCAATTTGCTCTCAAACAATTTCTTCATGAAACAACATCCCTGCCATGCTTCATTCACATCGAACCTCAATATTGAAATCTCACCTCCATCATTTCCATCAGCCTAGGAGTCAGAATGGGGAAGGGGCACACTGCATGGTGGGGATACCGAGCATGGCCACATCCCCACTGGACAGGTGCTTTGCAGTGTGAAAGGAGGCTCCCACAGAGAGGATTATCAAACTTGAGAAGGGGTATTTCCTCCTTTTGGCATCCCATTTCTCTTTGGCAGTATCTTTCTTAAAGAAGAGACCAGAAGGAATTTTAATTATTTTGAAGACTTCCCTGAAATACTAATGTCTCCTCACAGCCCTGCAGGCTGGCTCGGGTGGCTGTGGTACCTTCCCAGTGACAGTGCGCTGACACAGGCGCGTGTGATGGCAGCATAACCACGTCCCAGCACTGCAGTGGGGACAGGCAGACGTGGACGGGGGTCTCAAATGCAAAAGCACTGGGGGGAGATCGTAAGGCAACTTCTATCCATTTTTATCCGTAAACAAATGTGCCTCCCAAACCTCATCATTCTCCAAAACATTCCAGGTATCTGCATCAATTTTTTGACACAGCAATTTATTTTCAAACAGAAACCAGCAAAACAGACAGCAAAGTGTCACCTGTGGGGTACCATAAAAAAACACTAATGGTACCAAAACCAGCTTGTACCTCCAGGAAGCTTGTAGTTCTGCCACTGGGCGGCTGAGGTACCCCATCCCACAGGGAAGGGCTGGGACTGGGAGGCAAGTGGGGGTGACTGCCAGAGCCCCGTCTCTTTCTGGTTGGGATGGGGCCCTCATGGGTGCTGACAAGCCCAGCTGAGCCCAGTGCCCACCTCTGAAACGGGCTCTGCACTGATGGCTAATTGCAGATGACACACTACATGGGCAATATCCCCTTAGCTTCAACAACTTGGCTCTGTGGGGAAATTCATCTTGATCCAGCTCAGTGTATTCAAAGCAGAATAGCTATTTCTGACCAACCGAATCCATTATCAACCTTATTCCAAGCTCTAAAATTAGCCCAGGCTGAAAGTACAGATGAAGACTAACATTAATCAGGTAATTCAGTTTGTGCCTAAGCACGGGAGGTGACTTTGCACACCAGTGGGATGAAGGATTGTTTTCCACAGTGAAAAACTATTCTGCTTCTGAGGGGCTGCATTTTTCCAGGGCAGACGGGCCCAGGACATTGGCATGAGACACCCTGCCCTGCCCAGGCCAGTACATGATACATCAGCAGCACAGGAGGGTCCTGCCTTCACGGGACTGTGGTGCAGCTCCGGGCCCTTTGCTGAGGGGCTGCTGGATGTGTTAATGTCCCCCAGCAGCCCTGGTGCACCCCTCAGCCAGGTGACCTTCCTGACACAGCCATGCTCCACCCTGTGGAGAAAGGAGCAAATATTTTTCTCCTAACACTTCTCAGTTCTCCAGTAAGACATTAAAAGGGATCAGTTTCATTATAAAAATCAGCGAGAATAATTGCAGAGCTGTACAAAATAGCAGCAGCCAGGGCACTTTGCTCTGCTGCACAGAGCTCAGCACTGTGTGGCTGGCTGGCCTGCATGGCACTCACCCTGCAGAGCACAATTATGCTAATTTTGTTAACTTTCCACATCAAAAAATGAAATTAAACTCTTTCCTTCAGAGTCCCATTTGAGGCTTGTGAGCAAAGAGTTTTCAAGCCCACTTTGCCACTGTGGGAAGACAGGAGAGACCCCAGTGTGCCAAAGAAGGAGGTTTCTAACTTGGGGAATTTTGGAGAAAAACAGCTGTTTAAGTGCTGTTGCATTTATCAAATCTTTTAATAGCATATTGAGGAGATTGTTAATAGATGAGACAGTCTGCATTTCCTTCGTTTATCATAGCAAATCAAAGCTACACACAATTTTCTACAGGATCTGTATCATTTAGGTAGGTGCAGTGCTTCCTGCACAGGAGGTGGAGTGTTCCTGGTTACCTGCCTATCACTGCCACTGCCCCTGAACACTGAAGTCACCCCTCTGGGACAGGCTGGGGTGGTGGGCAGAGCCAGGGGGGTTTGTTTGTTTTTGGGGCAGTTTTGTTTCCTTGTTTTTAAAACTCAGAGGTAGCTGACAAAGTGTATTCATTTCTCATCCAAATCTAATTCAATGTTTAAATGGAAATTTCCATCTTTTAAATAACATTTTTCATTTCATTACATATTCTTATTTAAGTGCTCCAGATAGGAAGTTGAACAAAGAAACTGCAACCCAGAAACAACTTTCTGTCCCTCTCCTTCCAAGCTCATCTTCACAAGCTCTCAGTGGCAGAACAGTTGGAGGACAGATGCAAAAACAGAAACCACCTTTGATTTTCCCCAAACAAAACAACTTTAAATCAAAATTCCAGTTTAATCAAGTGGGGGCTGGTGATTTCCTCAGCCTCGTGGTGCTCCTGAGCCTTCCTGCGCCTCTTGTGCCGAAGCGTGGGCTGGCCTGGGAGTGCAGCCCCACAAAGCTGCTCCCTGCGCCCGGCTCCGGGGCCGCAGCTCTCGCCCATCGCCCCCCGACCCACCACACAAAGCCCCGGCTGCTCTGATTGATGCGTTCAGGATACGGGAAGGGGACTGTGCGGGATACCCCTCAGCCTGGAGAAGGAAATCCTCTGTCATGCAGCTCTATTTTTCCTTTCTGTTCTTTCTGTAATCATCTGCCAGAGCAGGCTCCATACTGAATGGTTAAAAATACCATAGGATACGGTACTGGTACAGATGGATAGCAGGGAAACAATACAGCCCTTCCATCACGTTTTACTGACATAGGCATCCCGACCTATATGAGAACCATCCCAGCCGAGCCGAACAATGCTCAGNGCGGGGCCGTACACCGACCCTGCGGGCCCCGGCCCCGCCCCGCCGGGCCCGGCCTGCCACGGGGTTCGGGGGCCAGGCAAGAACGCTCAAGGAGTGCGGTTCTCCTCTTCGTCCAGCTGCAGGGGCACTTCCCCCTCCCCGGGGCTGCTCCCGTGGGCTCTGCAGAGCCAGCACGCCCCGAGGGCACGGGCAGTCTCTGGGTTTCCTGCAGGTTTTGTCTTAACCTGCAACTCCACATGTCCGGGTTCTCCCAAAGCTCTGAAGTAAAGCCGGGCCCACCGAGTGCTGCTCCCGCCTGGCAACGCCTATCGGAAACTTCCCAAACAGCCCTCCAGCTTCCCGCTTGTCCTAAGGACCCACCTGCATCTCCCACTCACTTCAAATCCCACCTTTCCTAACCCTCACCGCCCTTTCCCACAAAGCTGGAGAGCTGGTACCGAGGGCCCTGCGAGCAGGGGGCCGGAGGGAGCAGAGCGCACAGGTGTATTCGTGTGCGAACAGCTTAACAAGTCGCGGGGCAGACAGTTTGTGTGAAGAGCTGTTTTCCCCTTCTCTCCCGCCTTACGTCTCTGCTTAAGGACGCCAGGCATGTGGCATCCCTTTGAAGGAAAGACTCGGCGCTGTAGAAAACAAAGGCACTGAAGGAACCGTTCAGCGAGCTCAGGAAAAGTGCGACAACCCCGGCTGGACAGGCGGGAGCCACTGATAACCTAACCCCTCCGGCTATTGCCAGGGTCCTGAGCCCAGCATCGTTAGATTATCTGATTACATACTCTGCCCATTCAGCCAGGTGACTTCTCGGAAGAACTTAACCCTTGGAGTTAAAAATTGTGGAAAAAGCATCAGAGAAACACCATATCAACAGTGGTTTTGGCAAGACCTAACAACGACAAGAAGAAAAAAGAAAAAAACAAAAAAAAAACAGTAAAACGAAAAGTCCCTGATTTAATGGGTATGGCCCTGGAATTTGAGGCACATTGCGTCATTGTCAGGAAGGGTAAAACNGAAGGAAATCCTCTGTCATGCAGCTCTATTTTTCCTTTCTGTTCTTTCTGTAATCATCTGCCAGAGCAGGCTCCATACTGAATGGTTAAAAATACCATAGGATACGGTACTGGTACAGATGGATAGCAGGGAAACAATACAGCCCTTCCATCACGTTTTACTGACATAGGCATCCCGACCTATATGAGAACCATCCCAGCCGAGCCGAACAATGCTCAGACGCATTATTTCAATTTCCTTTCTTGCTTTTATCCCGCTCCTTTCTTTTCCGAAGGCTCCCAGAAGCCAAATCTGTCCTGCAGCGCCGGGATCCTGCTGACCGCTCCCCCCGCCCCCCGGCAGGGGTGTTGCTGAGCCTGCCTTGCCCGCGCTCCGTGCCGTCCCGGCCATCCCTCACGGCGCGGGCTCACCGCGAACATTCCAGCCGGGAAGGCCCGGGCTGAGGGCGCGACTGCGGCCCCGGCCGGGGGAGCCGGCCCCGCCCGCTGCCCGGTGCGCCGCTGCCCCCTGCCGGGCACGGGCGGCAGCGCAGGCG
>VXAD01000278.1:2528500-2553464 GCA_013399195.1 Dicrurus megarhynchus | reverse complement strand
TGTGCGAACAGCTTAACAAGTCGCGGGGCAGACAGTTTGTGTGAAGAGCTGTTTTCCCCTTCTCTCCCGCCTTACGTCTCTGCTTAAGGACGCCAGGCATGTGGCATCCCTTTGAAGGAAAGACTCGGCGCTGTAGAAAACAAAGGCACTGAAGGAACCGTTCAGCGAGCTCAGGAAAAGTGCGACAACCCCGGCTGGACAGGCGGGAGCCACTGATAACCTAACCCCTCCGGCTATTGCCAGGGTCCTGAGCCCAGCATCGTTAGATTATCTGATTACATACTCTGCCCATTCAGCCAGGTGACTTCTCGGAAGAACTTAACCCTTGGAGTTAAAAATTGTGGAAAAAGCATCAGAGAAACACCATATCAACAGTGGTTTTGGCAAGACCTAACAACGACAAGAAGAAAAAAGAAAAAAACAAAAAAAAAACAGTAAAAAGAGAAGTCCCTGATTTAATGGGTATGGCCCTGGAATTTGAGGCACATTGCGTCATTGTCAGGAAGGGTAAAACACTACCCAGTTATTTGATGACTTTTCTCTGCCGAGGTACCTCGACACTCGTATCACATCCAAAAAAAATTTCTTTTTCTTTTTTTTTTTTGGTGAGAAAAATCAATCTCTTAACACTTTAACAGCATGAGGCTTGTTTTCACAGCCATGGCTCATTTCTGTGGTCTCTAATAGAATACCAGTGTATCTCCAAATCCTCCCCTAAATATGGACTCAAACCAGGCAATTCCAGTATTTTTCCTCTGAAAACAGCACCAGTGAAAGTGTTCTCCCTTCTGCTAATGGAACCAAAGGAGAAAAAAGCCATGCAAGGATTGGGCTTATGTCTTTCAGTGCAGTACAGCACTCGATCTTACAGCTGCAGCTCCAAAGTACCATCTCCCAGCTGAAACTCAACTTGCTTTGTGCCCGGATGTGCAGCAAGAGCCAGCTCCTGCCTGTGTCTGTGTTCACTGAGTTCACTTAGCCAACCGAGTCACAAACAAAATCTTCATTGTTTACTGCCTTGCTGTTTTGCTGTTTGAAAGTTTCACCACAAAAGCATTTCCAACACCTGGAAGAGCACAATCTACAGCACAAAGGCTGTGCTTGGCTTGACAAACCAACTCAGCCTGCCCACAGCCTGCCCACCAGCCTTTCCACACAGGTGTCAATAGCTGAAATTTCAGAAAGATTTAGCCCAAGAGCCTAAACGCTTACAGTGAAAGACGAAGAGGCTTGAAGCCTCCCAGCTTGCATGAGAAACAAGTATACCTCCTGTTGCAATTTCAGAGTAGCTCACAAGAGGCAGCAGATACATTTCTAAGAAGTTTTTCTGCTTCCACTCATACCATCTGCAATATGTGTCTTACTTCAATACAGCTCATTAGTTTACACAAATTACACAATCCAGCACTCTCCTCTCCAAAAGTCAGAGAGGAGAAGGACCCAAGCAGTCACTAAAATGTTCCACAGCTGCTTTGCACTGTAATGCATAGGAAATTGCTACTAAATAAAGCAAAGCAATACAGTAAAGCAATACTGACTCTAAATAAAGCAATACAGTGATGCTTCTGTTTGCTTTTCATACCCTAGGAAGCCTCATAAAGCTCTACAGATGCAAACAAAGTGCTCAGGTGTTAGAACGTGTCCGAGTTGAAGGTGTTTCCAATACCCATGCAAAGTACAGCACATGCTCTGATTAAAATATTACATATTTAAATAAAGATGCACCACTTCTTTAATTGAGTGACTGTCTTTGATAAGGAACAAAGCATCATTTTATTTACCATCAGGTTTGGGGTTTTTTACTATAGGGAGTAAAACTTCTATTATCACCCAGCATTTAGCACACACTGGATGCTGCATCCTGTTTCCCCTAACTTTTCTTTGTCCCTTGTCACTGAAGACAAAGAGTCAGAGGGTTTGGGGTATCCACTGACAGCATACCAACCTGGGTACTCAAAATAATGAACTCCTTACACAAACAGGATCCAGTTACAGACCCTTTACTTGGTTTGCCCAAAGTTACATGGAAATACTGTGATAGGCAAGAAACTCCAGGAAGAGCATCATGGTTTTTGCAATATCTCAGCTCTCAGGTTTATCACAGCCTTAGAAAATTACGGTGTGTTGCTGACTTTTATCTATGAGGAGCCTTCCAATTTTGGCGACACCCTCTGCCTTTATTACATGAGGCAGCTTTGCTTTTAAAATACTCCAGATATATTGAGACAAACATCCTGCACAAATAAGTGAACAATAGTCACACACGACAGAGAACAAATGTAACTAGAGAATACAGTAACATCATCATTCACACCTGCAATGGGACTGAACTGGAGACTCAGTTCATCGTCTTCTAGACACTTGATATTGTGGCTCTAGTGTTGTTAATGTAGCCCCAATACATAAACCAGCACTGAACATACCTTAAATGAATCAGAACCCCACAATTCTCAGTTTTTGACTTAGACTCGAGTCTAAGATCTACCCAGGAAATCAGGAATTATAATTACGGATGCCAGAATTTGCCTGGGAACATTTCTGAACAATTAGTTCTCACTGAAGGGATATTAAGAAGCTGCTAAGACATCAAAGTAGCTTAAGTACTGTCAAGCCAACACTGTACATAATTTCATTCATAACAGACTTGAGAATGGAATTTTTCTTCCCTCTACATGTTCCACTTACCTCCCCAACATTATTACACCCCATTAAACACTATAAAAGGATTATAAGGGAAAAGTACCAAAGAGGAAAATACCCAATAAAATATGTACTTTTACAAACATCAGTAGGAATTTTACAACACACAAATGAGCCCAAAAAAAGGGGTAAGAGCTTTAGGCTCGCACCATTTATTCAGCCCACAAACCAAGAAAAACCAAGCACACATGAAAATTTATTCACACAAGAGGAAACAGCATCCCACCTGGTACCCACAGAACACTCTCATCTTTAGTAAAACTCATTAAAACAAAAAAAGCAAACTAAAAACGCAATAAAGAACTTATGCCCAACCCTATGTAGCACAGCTAACTACAAAAAAGGTTTGAGAAAGAATGCAGAATTAGGAAATGCTTAAAAGAACAGTATCTAAAAGCATTAAAATAATTAATCATCAAGCTTCCATCATCATGCACTCAGACACTAAAGCAACAGCCCTCATCACTCAGCAATTAACAAGCCAACCACTATTTGTATTTTTCAACACATCTGTTGCAAAGACAGTTTAGACAGTAAAGACAGTTTACTGCTGCCCTACCACAGTCTCCTTAGTCATGCTCTGCAGCTGGAAAACATGAGAAATCACCTTCATAAACCAATAATTCTTCTTTCTCAATTCCACGGCTCATGTGAGAGTTTGAAGGGGACTGAGCAGACAGGTTTTCCCACAGCCCACCCAGGATTCATACTGTGCCTGGGCACCACAAGGCACAGAAACAGCCCACTGCTTACACACAGCCTTTCAACAACAAGCATAAGCAAAACTGCTTTAATTGAAGCTTGCTTTTGCAGCTTGCAGATTACTTTAGACAAACGTATCATGGAGAAGCTCTTACCTGCAGCAGGG
The DNA here is from genome assembly GCA_013399195.1 of Dicrurus megarhynchus. Lineage (NCBI taxonomy): Eukaryota > Metazoa > Chordata > Aves > Passeriformes > Dicruridae > Dicrurus > Dicrurus megarhynchus. Next base: position 2,549,896 of record VXAD01000278.1, on the reverse strand, counting down.
TCCTCCTCCTGGCACACTGCAGCAGCAGGCAGCCTTCGAGGTGGAGTGGGTGAGCTGCCCACCCCTGGCACAACGCTCACCTTCCCATCACTGGCTGCCAGCTGGTGAGGCAACGGGATAAAAGAAAAGACAGGCAAAGGGAGCAGTGCACTTTCCTCCCCAGTCTGCAGTGGGTAGAGAGCATGCCACCCACATTTTGTCCATGGAAATAAAAGGCAAAGCGAGGACACCGGTTCCTCCCTCTTGGTTGGGTTGCAGCAGCTACAAGGCTCTCTGTGTCACTTTGATCTGCTCCAGCAGGAGACCAGCTTCAGATTCCTCTTTGCCCTTCACAATTTGTGCTCAATTCCCAGGCTGCTGGTGAAGGGCTGGGAGTGAGAGCTGTTTTCGTCCTCAGCAGCTCCGACCATCAAGGTGCAGCACAGCTGCTAGCTGGGGAACTGGGCAGCCTCCGGCTTCCTTCACTCCTTGTCCTGCCTCTGTTGTGTTAGGTGTATGGCACCAGGGCAAGCATCAGGCTGAGATGCAGCTAGGATGTTGGTACACTGCAAAAAAGTTCTATGCCCCAAAACACACATTTTAAACAAGGAAGTCACTTTATCCTGCCTTGGTTACTCAAATTTTACCAGGCCTCTGCAGAGGGACTACAGTTCAACAACATTTTCATTTACTCCAGGTACAATATTTGAGTTCAAAAGCAGGTCAGAATAGCACTAGCGTTTGTCTGAAAAATATTTTAAATACAAGTTTTCTGTCAGAAAAAGATGCTGCTAAAGATGTAAGAGGTCAAGACGAGAAATACAGTGCCTTTAAAATATATCAGCACGTGAGACCTGAGGAACTGTAAATCAATGGCAGTACTGGCGATATGAAGAGCAGTCAATAATTCAAGCACTCTGGGCCATATGTCAGCCTTAACTCTAGATGAAAGTTATATTTTCTTTTTCTACGTGATCACTGGTTAAAATCTCATCTGGTACGTTTTCTTTTTGGTAAAACGCGATGTAGGCCTCAAGTGACTCCTGCCCAGCTAAGCAGTTCGGAAAACAAACAGCAGATTGATCAAAGGATGTGTTGAGAGCCCTTTTCTGCCCACAGCAGCCCTCCTGTGGGCCCTGATGTCAGCCAAACTTCGGGTTTATTCCCATCCTCAGGTGTAACACAAAGGTTTGAAGACAGACAATGGAGAAAGTTCGTCCTCTCCAGCCCGGCCTCAGCCAGGCGGCTGCTCCGCACAGCCCCACGCTCACACACAGCCAGGGGCTCCGAGGGGAGCAGAGGCACCTCAGCCAACTCACAGGTGACTCAAGAACGAGCAGCAAAAGCAGCCAAGTGGGAATTTGGTCTCTCCACTTTGCCTTCCACAAGGAGGGGTCTAAGGCTGTTTGTGCTGGAGCCCTCACACTCCTGGGCAGAGGAGATGACCCCGTGCCGGGCAGCGCTGTGTGTCCTCCTCCCTCACACCATGCCTCAACCACTGGGGCACTTCTTCCCTAAGGGAACCACTGCCAGCTGTTCCAAAATGCAGTAGGACTTAAATATTTACCTGTTCAAGGCTCAGTTTACGTTTTCTTTCTCTTTACTCACTTGTACGGTGCTACACATCACTTTCTTCTTCCTCACTTTCCAGCACTGTGAATGTTTAAGGACCATTGGCCTTTTTAACCAATTTTAAAAGAGTATACCTCACCCAAACATCTCATCAAAGGACAAAGAAGCATTTTTATTTGTCTAATAATGATTAAGACCACAGTGAGAATCTGAAAATAGCAGGACAACGAAACAAGTACATACGCCGCTCAGAAGTTTCCTCAGAAAAATAAATTCAAAGTTTACAATTCACTTAGATGACAACATTCTGCAAGGCTTGGGTTTGTCTGTTTGTTTGGCTTGGTTGGTTTGTGTGGGATTTTTTTCTGTATTTAAATGATTGAAGTTTCAAACATGATTTCCTTTGTGCACAGGTGTGCTGAGTTTGTTTTTACGCTAATTTCATGTCAAAACAGTTACTAACTGTAATCTAATTCCCTTGAAAAGTAAGCATCCACAGAAGTGCCCCACTTGTGTCCAAATGTAGGTATAAACTGGTTTTGCGTTTTTTAGCTCCCTTAAATTGCCTGTTCATATGTGAAATCAGAGGCCCAAGCTGACTCCTAAAATGACAACATATTATTCGTTTTCCCTTTTACACACCTCATTTCCATTCTTCACAGTGCAGGTATGTACGTCTTTCACTGTATTTCCTTGGGATACTTGGTTTTAGCACCTTCTGCAGGACACAGAGGGATTAGTGTTTACCAAGGTGCCACTCACAGCTGGAGGCCACTGCAGGGCCAGCCGGGCCCAATCAATCCCTGTGTGCCACAGCAGCATCTCAACTTCCCACTCCCTGCCTTTGCAAAGAGAAATTCTACACCATGACAGCTAACTCTTTAGCAAAGTTCACCTCAAACCCTCAACCTCAAGTGTTAAAAAAGAAGAGCCCTTAAATGATACAAGTTATTACATTTAATCCCTTTGGGGGAAGTGGGGAATGATTTTGTGATTAAGGACCTACTGTGGGGCTCAAGAGAATTAGTTCAATTCCAGACTCTGAAACAAGCTTCCAGGTTCCCCTGGGAAAGCCTATGCAATCTCCTATCTCACATGGACACCAGCAGGGCAATTTATAAGTGCGTGCAGCCCTCAGACGTTGTAGTACCAACAGCTAAATAAATTCACAATTAGGAGTTAGGTGAAGTTCAATAATTTTGAGGACTAGTTATCTATCCAATGAGGGCACTACCATTAGACCATCACTTACCACAAATCATTCTTAAAAATTGATATTAGAGTCTTGAAAAATAGTAAGTTACATTATTACTTACTCCTGGGCTGACAGGTAGTTCCTAAGGGTTTAGTTAATGTATTAATGAAAATGACGAATGAATGAAAAAAGCTGCAAGATAAAAATAAATTGGCAGGTCTTACAGAAAGACACCACTTAGTTCTCAAGCACAGGACTATTTTCTATGGTTTGCACCACAGAAAAATTTTGTTCCATTAAGATTTATAGCTGGTATCGTTTCTTGGCAAAAAAAAGTAAAGTTATGAATTGATTTAATTCATAGAATTAACGAATTTAATAATGAAAACTCATCTGATGACATGAGTTGTGATAGAGCAAATCCAGCAAGCACTATCGGAAAAACATAATACTGAAGTTACCGTGTAACATTCTAGACAGTGAAATGCTCCACTACACAATGCACAGTGATGACATTAGACAGTCTGTCTTGCAAGAAGAACAAAAAGATTTAATTACTCTGATATACCGATAAGAACACATTCTAGCCACATTCTTTGCTATTCACTACCAGTGGAAATTTTCTACTACTATTATGAAAAACAGCTGTCACACTCCAGAAATATAAAGCAAAAGCTACTTCACATTTTTAAAGACATTGCAATCATTTAAAAATTTCACTCATTTCTGAAAAGGTGCTGTGCCTATTATGGTTGCAAGTAATACCTATGACGTATTTAATGCATTACAGAAGTTGCTTTCAGTAACTTAACATATACTTCCCATACTTCTAAACTATTTTCTGTATGAAAGTAATTGTCTCTCTCAGAAGTTGGAAAAATCCACATAAAATTTCAAGATCAGCATTGCTGGCATGTTTGTTTATGCTCAATCTATAAGCGATATTTTAATCTTTATATTAAGTATTTTTGCACAGCATCTGCCATTTATTTTGCATGTATTAAGTCCAAGTATACTTGGTATTTCCATAGTATGGATGTTAAAAATATTTAAAACTCATATTTGATTGGAACTTATGTAACTACAAATTAAGGCAGTTCTTCACATTAGTTTGACTGCTTTTCTAACTACAATTATTTCAATCGTTTTCCTTAGTTTTCCCACTGTTATAATTTCAATTTATAATGGAAATTAAAGCAGCTGAAAACACAAAAATACCCAGCCCCAAGCAAATTAATGAGACTGATATAAAACTGTCAAACTGTTTCAAACTGTCAGTTAACAGGCGAACAGTTCACACCAACAATTCTTGGCCAGTCTCTTCACCTTCATCTCTCTAAGGCAAAATGCAGAAACAACTGAGGGACTTTCCATGAATTAAGAGAAATTCCATCCATCCTACCCAACATGCAGAGAAAGCCAGCTCTGGCGAGACCTGCCCGTTCCAATCTGAATAGTCAGATGAAGTTCAAACACAAGCTGAAATTGGTGGCAACTGTGTAAAACCCGCAACTTTATTCTGTGACTGTTTACAACTTCTAATTTAAAATTACAAAGGTACAACAGTGACATTCATGAACATTTGTTTTAATGGAAAAGCCTTCTTAAATTTTTCATTTCTCGCAGGTGACAGAGGGTGTGATGGTGGTTACAGAACTTTCACTATTGCCAGTGCTGTCAGCAGTGTCTTCTTGGCTAAAGCTCCCCATTGGTGCTGTACTGGTTTAACACGAATGGCTGTGAAAATATAACAAATACTGTAAGACAGTTGTAGTTTCTGTATTTGGTCATCCTCCCCACATCTGCTTACATCTAAAAATCAATCCCCTCTTTTATCAGTGAAAGGTTAATTGCCACCTCAATGTTTCATTTTATTGTATTATCAAACCTAATGATTCGCTATAAACTTTTGTGTGTTCCATGTCCTTGTGGTGTCCCACCCTGAAAGGGAAAGAATCAGGCAGTTGCATGGATGCCCATGGTTGGATAGGAATGACAAAGGTCAGAGTGACCACAAAAACTGACAAAGTTTTATTAGTAAATTAAATGCTTGGCATGAAAACTGGTTACTTAGTCCTTTCTCATATAAACACATGGTGGTGGATTTTTGAATAAGGGGTAGAGTGAAAGGAAGGAGAAGGAAGGCCATAAAAGGAAGGAAGGAAGGAAAGGAGTATCTAATTATTTTCCATATAGAAACAGTACCTTTCAGGCTGACACAGGCTTGAAGAAAAATGGCTGTTGTTTTCATTATTTAAACGATATTAAGTTCTCCAGGTAGAATAGATGTGTCATTGTCAGCATCAGGTTCTAACTAGAAATGATTTACAGTTATTAAACCAAACAGCTACAGGGCTTTGTCACTCACCTGGTGGCAAAAGGCCAGGTGTCCCTCCAAGCTGTGGTCATTTTGCAGGTTGATGTCAAGAACATCCCAGAAGTCCAAACCTTTTAGCAGGTGCTAAAAGAAGAGGTCAAAGATTATCCTTTGCATCTGACAGTCCTGTTCGGAAATAGTTTTTGTGTTTTGTCAACTGTTTTAAAACAAACAGTAAAATCTACCTTTGCTTGCACAGGACACTTTTTTAACTGCGAGGGTCTAAAAACACCACGCTTAAGAAATGCCTGAAAACAGGTAACTGAAAGCAGGTCTAGAAATGAGCACTGCGGCCAAAGCAGTGGCACCATACCCCAAACAGCTGCAAACACCTTGGCCTCTCTCATTTGGTGCCCTACTTTAAAAGATGTACAGGCACTGAGCCACCAGTCCAACCCTCCTGTAGGTATTAACAACAGAGCACGCTGACCTGCAGTGTTACTAATCACAGCATGAGCACACTACAAAGTCAAACTCTCTGATATTAATGTTAACCTGCACACACAAGTTAAAACACACTGACAAATGAAGTGCAATTGGTATGAAAAGTTAAAGCCAGATTTTATGTCATGACAAACAGATGTCATCTGAGGCTGGTTCTAAGCAAGGATTTAATCCATAACCATAATGTAGGTCACTAGTTTTGATAGAGTTTGTGCCTAGTATTCATCCAAGGAATCAGACTCAGCACATCAATAGCTGTCAAGAGTGTACATGTAGCTTCTTTTTACACCGGCATTTAATAAAAGAAAATAATCCAATTAAGCAGATGTTACAATATTTTTTGCTGACTTCCCCATAATTTTCAATCATTAAAGCAGTATTTAATTTACAACAAAACACTATACTCTAATCCTATGCATCCAAGAATATTCATGTTTAAAACCTGAACCGCCCTCACCGTTTGTGCTGCCCTTCTGGTTTCCCATGAGCTTCAGTAACTCAAAAGAATTGCAAGCAACTTGGTAACTAAAAAAGAAAGCTTTGTAGAATGGGAAAAGTTCACATCAGGGGAGGGAAAAAAGCCTTTCTAAAATAGCCAGGTGTTCACCTTAACCCATACCAACTTCAAACAGATGCAAGGACAGTAGCTGAATCTGATTTCAGACTAAAGACATAAAAGATGAGCTTTATGTTCTTATGCTTTTATAATGTTAGAACGAATTCATTTTTAGATAAAGAATACTATACTCCCCTACTCTCCAATTCTTTCACATAAAATTTGCTCTGAAAATAGCATGGCTGAGTTCCACTCTTTCAACTATTATTTGATCACTGCCAAATATTTGCAAGTTCAGATTTTTCATATCTCACCCATCTACTTGATTGCAGTTCATGTAGTATCTACTATGTTTTGTTCTACTTTTATGAGTAAATGTACTGTGGCAAGTGATCAAGTCAGTCACGGAAACAGAATGAATCACTTTGAAATACAAAACTGAAAGAGTGCTGGAAGAAGAGCCCCTGACAGCCTTTTACCAAATCAAGGTTTAACCTTAGGAAGGGACGACTGGCCAAAGACAGCAATACTGCTTGGCAGCAGAGGAGTGAAGGTGTGCTTAAGGATGGCAATGCTTGCCTGTGGGCTTGCATCCTCATCAGATTGTGTCTTCAGGTGAAGGATGAGTTTGTTCAATAAGGCTTAGTCTAAATGAACAGAAGTGGTGAGCAACTCTTCAAAAGAAATTAGGAGCACAAGTAGAAGCCTGCAAGAATATCAGTATCCTCCTATCCCCTTATCACTCTCATCACAAGGGGATCCAAGAATTTTCTGTAGAGTAGTTCTGCAGACAAAATGACACAGATATTCCAAGTCTATAATTTACATATGCGGTTGGGTGGGGACTTTTTTTTTTTAGGTATTCTTCTGAATTTTAAACTTTTTAATCAAAATAAGTTTATGTACCATTTTATTACTGAATCCTGTTAAATCAAGAGTTGCATTTTACTCTGATGGTGATGATCGCTAACTTAAATGCATTTCTGTGTGCAATGCTGTTACAACTTAAATCCTCAACAGCATTAGCAGATGATCAAACATTTTGCAACCATAACCTGTGAGAGAGCAAGTCCCCATTAGGGACATGTGTATATGTCCTTAGAACAATGAAGTGAAGAATATCGGCACATACTGCAGGATGCACATGCCCATTAATAGACACACCAGCATTTTTTACACAAACTTGTGATCTCTAGTGCCTATCATTATTTACAGATTATTTCTTAGGTATATGCAAGCTTACATCAGATTTAAAAGATGCTCTAAGTTGTATTTCAGAGGGAAAAAAATTAATATCTTCTATTATCTCTCTTCTGGTAGCTGCAGGGTCACTTACTGGGTTCAACTCCAACCAATCCAAGTATTTTCCTGCTTGTAATAGAAATAAGTCTAATGTCCAGAGGCACACTGCACATCTCACAGTTCCCACTGTAGGCAGTCACCTACCAGATCAGCTGTCTTGTGCTGGTACACCCCTGTTGCCCATGCTCAGAAAATCTGTTCCCAAAAGCTTTAACTATGAGAGCCAGTGCATCCTGCACAGGCACATTATGATGTACTACAGAGAAGAGAGAGATGGCTTTATCAAACCGGTGTTTTCATCGACTTTGCACTTCTCCAGACAGATGGAAATATAAAGTTGCTAAGTCTGTGCAATATAACAGAGTGAGATGTTTAAAGCCTTCAGTTCAGTATTGACATAGCACTCCTGCAGCTGCAGAGGTTAATTTTGATTTAGAACCAGTATATGAACTTCGTTTGAAACATAAATGAAAAGCTGTAATTTCTCCTTCCCACTGTCAAATCATTACTGATCAGTTTTAACTTTAGATCATGAACAAGATAAAGATTCCCAATTCCACACAAAGACTTTTACAAACATCTACACCTGAAATAATAGGATTTGTACAGATTTTTTTCTTAATTTCAGAGTATTTTTAACTGAAGAACAGGGCAGTTACTTTTGCTCCAGGAGAAACTGCATTTTTGTTATTGTGTTTCTGATACATGAAAATATGTGCAATCTGTAAATTTACAATAAAAAGTTCTGAAACAAATAGAGACAAATCTTAAGAAGCATTTTTATTTATTTACATAGAATCAACACAAGAAAGTGAAATTATAACTAGGCAATTGCTATATAACTTCCTATAATTTAATTGTTACATGTGAGTTTGTTACATGCATTTTATGCCACGTAAGCAGCAATCCAGGACAGACATTTAATCACTACATGTATTATGCATTATTAGAAATTAATTCAGCGAATTATTTCAAAGCTGTCTCATTTTAACTAGGTCAAATTCTGTTACCCAGAAGTGCGATGAATCTGTGTTTAAAATTTAAATGGGTTGAAAGAAATTTAAACTGCAGTTCTAAATTGGAGAATATTTTAAGCGACATCTCTCAAACAACCTAAACTTTCTCTGGATAGAATAATGAAGTCTGATTACAGGGCAAGAGGAAAATGCTACATTGAGCTGTTCAAGAATACAAAACAGTCATTTAACTCCTTGGAGTGGAGGTATGAGATCTGACTTAAGTGAGATATGTTATTTTCACCTCATGTTCATGTTCCTGTGATTGCCTATAATTCTAGAATAATCCCCTGAAGAAAAGAGAATTTGGTTATATAAAACTAAAAGTCTGTGTCACTGTTTCCCATTGCTGTGCTGTTGCCATCTTATATGTGCCAGAAGCTGTAAGTACCAAGTCTAATGTTGAGGTGTGAGAAACCCAGAGAACAATGTGTTCTTTGATCAGAAACACCTTTCACAGAACTGGGAAGTAACTGTGATCTCTATTTTAAGCTATGCAAAAAACGTATTTGTTTTAGTAGGAAGCTGTAATATACATCAGTGGAAGATTTTTAGTTAATGATTCCTGCTTGATCACATTTTAGTGCTAGAGTGAAAAACTGTTAAAATTATTTATATTTATAATCTGATTCTATCTCATCACCCTAGCATAATGGGAAATATTCAGCTGAAAAGAATATTCTCTATTATGAACTATTACACTGACATTACTCTAATTTTCTGAGTAGCCTGGTTTTTTGCAAAAATACTGAAGATAGCACAAAAATTAAGACTAGCAACACATATGTTCTGAGGATTGATGCTGAACACTATCCTTTAAGAATTTTACTGACAACTTGATTTTAGTCATTTAACTTGGAAGATTACATTTCTTAGCAATGTGGAGAGATGAAAGTCACAAATTCCATTTGCTTCACCAACAAAAATGTTTGTTAACATTGATCCTGAAATTATGAGTGGGACAGTAGATAGTCAAGGAAGAACTAATTTTTTATATATTGGAATACACCTACTTTTTAAATCAGTTCTAAAAGTGTTTCATCTACATAGTAAAGCCACATATTTGGCTTAAAACAACTGAAAATAAATTAATTTCTCAGCTTTGTTATTTAATTGTTTAAAAAATTATAAGTCAATTTACAACCTGATCAAATTATCCCACATGGTTTTTGCACTTCAGACACATTAACCAACCCAGCTGAAGCAGCTGTAGTTCTATCTGGATTTCTGTGCCTAAACATTTCAATAGATCACTAAACCATGATAGTGGCAGAGAATTTCTAACTCTCATTTGAAGAGATTATGTACCACTACACATGTGCAACACTCCATGAATCAAAACAGAAAATCTCTGGTGTAGTTCCAGTCATATGATTATCAGAAGGAGGTACGTCAAATATGGAAGTCGGTGAGGAGGAAGGGAATTAAATATTGCAAAACATGTTGCCTCAGACATGCATAAGAAATTTTAAAATTAGCTAGAAGTTTTAAGGTGATTCAGAAACATTAAATAGGCATGATCTTCAAACATTATCTACATATTTGCAGGGTCACATTTCTGAACTGGGTTATACCTACCTGTGTAATTACCATCTCTGTAACAGAATTAGCCAAAAAAACCCCAAACCCTCAATAGAAACCTACTATTGCTCCTTGCTGGTGACAGCAATGATAGTCAGAAGGTGTCTCATTCTTTCTGGATCTGTTGATAAAACTGCATGTATAGCTTCTCTCTACAACCACCCCTAGTGCAGTCATCTGCAACCAAGTGAAAAATCAATTAAGGAACAGCACAGACTGCAAAACTATATTAGAACATCACCAAGTTTCACTACTTTACTGTTAAAAAATACTGCTAAAAATTATAAAAATAGTTCTTTAGAGCAAAGGGGTTTTCCCCTGCTTTTCTTTTTCCCTGAGGATATTTGTTACATATGCAAAAAACGCATAAGAAACATGGTTAAACTTGGCTGCAAACTTCTCAGAATTACTCTACTGAGAGCAGCCCACTCATCTATTCCAACCCACAGAACATCACTTTTGCAGCACTCTATCCCAAACTTTCTTCCATTTTGATGCTGGGACTCAAATCCCACTCCAGGTGAAGGCGGTGAGACTAGGAAAAGCCACCAGACTGTAGCCAGACACTAGAGACTAACCAGGAACATTTTTCACCTGTGTCACAGAACATCTTTCCTACATACTTTTAAAGCCATGTTGAAAAGGTACCCACAATAGACATACACCAATGCAGGATTCATCGGAAGTGAGCTTGCTTGCCTATCTCCAACATAAGCCACCTTCCAATTTTTTGGGGATCTGCAAAATATATGTGCAGCATACCAAAGGCCAAAAGGACAAGCATATTTATACAGTTCTATTCAGGCAATATTTGCATAATGAATCTACATAACTACTTGGCTAAGCTACTACTATTATTAAAGACTATTAAATATGATTATTTGCTTAAGCTTCTTTTACCTTGATTTAAAAGTACCGTGCATTTTGTAATGATTTCTACTAGAAAAGGTAAGAATATGAGTTTAGGTATATGTTACCAGAAAAGACTTTTAAAAGCTAGACAAATCCAAAGTGTTAAACTGATAAAATAAGCATATTTAATAGATTTTCACTCTACATTTGTTTTGTAAAGAGCATCACATCAACTAGAAGCGATGTATTATTTTTCCTTCACCACTCTTCATTAACAGACTCTAGGGAGACGTGAAAAGGTCAGATTTCTTTCTTTGCGTTTGCCTAAATTACTGAATGCCTTATAACACACTTAGAGCAGCTCAATCAGCTCCTCCTGGCATTGCTTAAATAAAACCTAAAGAAGTACACTGACATCACAACAGTCACAGCAAAAATTTGCAGCCACAGTGGGACATTTTAAGCCAAACTTTCTGCTTATACAAGATGCTTCTAAAGCTTTTGCTACATCCATTTTTCCCATAAGTAAAGAGGTACTGAAAAGTGTACAGCAGCAAGTGCCTTCATTAAGCATCAGCACCTAGAAGCGACTTTGGCTTTAAGGAAATAGAAATTGAGCAGAAAATATACCCCCCTTTGCATTCCAGCTGGTCCTCAGAGATCAGAGGGGCTGGGTGTGACCGGGCTTGATTTCTGATTAGAACCAATTCAGCACGATAGGTCTGTCTGAGTTCAGTAAGAACTTCCGTGATTACAGATTCATAAACAGCACAGTTTATTGAAGCAACAGGAAAGCGGGTTCAGGATTGCCAGTTACAAGGGCACTAACAATGGATTTTGTTTTTTAAAGGCACAGATAACCTGAGTACAAATAATTAAATATAAAGAATCCACTTAGATTCTGTATTTATCTAGAAACAGTGTTTTCTCCTCAGAAGACGATTAACCAAAAACCTCAAGAGAAATTATCTCCCACTTCTCTGATATAGCTGCAACACTACAGAGAGAAAAGCAAGGGAAGTTTACTTAACAGAGGGATTGCCATGTTATTTCAGAATATGCCCTTCTAGAAGCAGGTATGGGATGGAGCTATGTGAGATAAAAGCTATAACCAGATTATTGTGCTTGTGGTTATTTTGTTGGTTTTTAATAAGAAGCACTTATTAGCCTGGAAGGGATGACTGTTCTGCAAAAGTAGTATCAAACTTTAACCCTACAGGACAAGCAGACAACTGAAAGCAAACAACCCTCACAGCAGCTGCTGTGAATAGGATCTCAGGCTGAACAAACAAATGCCCAAAACCATGGCTGGAAACAACAAGAAATACAGCATATCCTGGCAAGCCTGCAGTGTACATGGCTCATCATTTCAAAAGCCAACAAACCTCCTACTCCTGTGTCTGGCACAAGGCAGGCTGTGAGCAGAGCAGTTCAAACAAGTGATTAGATGCCAGCTCTCAGGAAGCTGCCATAGGAATGCAGCTGTTCCAGCACCACAACCTGTCCCACTGTGCTCTGCACCCATCACAGCTGCTGAGAACACCTAAGGGCTGCCTCACTCAGAGGTGGCAGCTGCCAGCCAGGGAGGGAGATGGGGACATATCCACAGGGAATGACCAGGCACACAAGGAACAGTGGCCCCATCACCTCTCAAGGTCTGCCTGCCCACAGCACAGATACGACACCGCTACCTCCAAAAGAAATGAAACGAATCCAGCTTCCAGTCTTGGCTTCTCTACATTGTTAGTAACAGTTTGGTTTTCCTAAGAGCCTGTATTGTTACGGTGCAATGTCTTTGGCATAAATCTAAGATGTCAAAGAAAAATGTCCTTGTTCTAAACACTTAACTTTCAACCTGAAAGTCAGTAAAAGAAGACAATGTTGTCACTCTATTTTCATACCAGGAGTGACATTTGATGGACTAAAGCAGTCTGAAAACAAGGCAAAATCAGATTAATACATCTGTTCCCTGACAGCTTTTAGAAAACCAAATACAGTGTGTGGGAGAACATGGGAAATAAGAGGCTGAGAAGACTACTGGGGAATTAAATGGGAAGGACTAGAAAATGGAAAAGCTGGATACATATGGTTCAAGACTGAGCCAGAATCCACATCCTAATTTTAAAAAGTGACAAAAAAGTGAACAAGAAGTTGATGAGGGAGTTTCTTGTGCTAAGAATAAGTAAATTTGGCAGAAAATAAATCCCCTTGCATTCCAGCTGGTCCTCAGTTATCAGAGGGGCTGGGGGTGGCTGGGCCTAATTTCTGAGTAAAAGCCAATTCAGCACAGTAAGTAAGTAACAGAAATGCAGAGCCAGTTCAGCTGTACAAGTTTATAAGAAGTATCATGGTCTGATTCACAAATAGCAAATTATTGAAGCATCAGAAATGCAGATTCTTAGCGGTTTGCTGGCAGTGATTCAATTTCTCGCTCAGAAACTGATGTGCCTCTCATGTGACCAATGTGTAAAGAAGAACAGTAAGCTAAATAAGGAATTAAGTTATCCTGAATGAAAGAAGTCTGTCTTCTGAAGTGTTATGACAGCGAAGTTTGACCACACCTGCTGTAAGTACCTAGAAGTACATAAAAACCTCACTCCAGTTGCAGAAAAAGAGCAAAGGAACACAAATTAGCTTTTCAGACTACCAAAATTCAAACAATTATAGCCTCTCAAGCTGTAACTTATATTCGGTGTGGCAGAACAAGTTTCATACTACAATTCTAAGCAGTGAAAATTAATCTTCTATTACACCAAGCCACACATACAAAATCTGTATTTTTACACTATACTTGTATTGTGTAGAGATGTTCCTCTGCACTTCGTTCAGACCTCTAACAAAAGGCATTCTCTTTTCTACAGAATATGCATCTATTTGATGAAGCTCATCTGCCAGGATAAACTTTAAAATATTTTCTATAGGCCTGCTACCAAAAAAAAAAAAAAAAAAAAAAAAAAAAAAAAAAAAAAAAAAAAAAAAAAAAAAAAAAAAAAAAAAAAAGTAATGGAGTTTTCTGATCAGATTTTTTTTTTTTCTGTCTAAACCAAGAAGTCCTGAATATGGATCCTCTTACAGAAAAACCCCAGCAGTACTGTAGATAAGTAAAAGACTTCTCAGGGAAAATGAGATAGAATAAAGAAAAAAGGACAGTCTCTTGATAAGATTTAAGCTTTAAGCTTTCAAAATCTACTCAAAAAAGGAATATAAAGCATGTAAACACTATCCTCGTATCACTAAATGCAAGTTAGGATTATACTCTTCAAACTTGGAAGGCAGTTACTACAGTAAACAGATTTATAAAAATACAGGATTAGAAAATTCAAAAAGCCTGAATATGCAACAGCCTTAAACATTACCACAGGATCTCTGAAGTAACATGTGGCCTCAAGAGGGAGGGATTGTTCAGAGGAAAATGAGCAGGAGAAAGGATACATAGACTAAAAAATGCAGAAGGCTGGGAAAGCAATCAAACTAAGAAACAAGTGACCCATCCTAATTATCTCTGATAGCAGATGCTGCCAACAGATGCTCTCACATTATGCTCCAAGTACAGCTGTGAGAACCAGAAATAGATACCAAAGATGCTAAACTCAGAAAGATGCATCCCTTGCACCTTGAGGAGAGATACTTGAGACAGCACTCTAAACTGACAAAGCATGGTTCTTCCAATCACCTCAGCATCGTGAAGCAATCCAAATGTACACTGAGCCCTTTTCCTTAAGCTGTTAATTTTAAGGCTTCACAGGTGTTGGCAGAAAAAGGTATCAAGGATTATTAACAGATGCACTAACCCTGAGAAACAGTTTATTCAAGTCATAGTTGTAGTGTGATGACAGTTACATTGTCTTGCCTCATTTATCTTGGCTAGTCAACAGAATTGGACAGAAGACAGTAAAAGCTATTTGGGGAAAAAAAAAAACAACCCAAAACATTTTTAACTGTCCAAGAAGTTTTACATTAGAAACAATAAAGGAATTATAATTTACTTAAGTATCTCCAGGGTTATAGCTCTTGGAAATTTTTTTCCTCATGTAGGTTCAGCCTCTAAGTGTCACAAATCATCAAAGTTTGAATAAAAAACAGCTTTATGATATCTGTATCTGTTCAGACGTAAACCGAATAGCTGGAGCAACATAAAAGACCAGAGGAGATCTGCACATCAGCAAGCTCACAGAAGTATAAATAGCCTAATACAAATTACAACTTTCTGATCCTTTCAGGATGCTGGAAATCTCCAAGGGCTATGCAGAGAACTCCACATTTCAGAGCAGCATCCAGTTTCTTGGGGTCTGATTAATTTAAGGTTCTACAAACTGCAGTAGTACAGTTGTAGTAAGGAAGAAAACATCTACTTCTCACACTCTGGTCTTTTGGTTCAGTGAAATACTCCAGTGCTAATATCTGCTATAGTCTTTGTCAACAGCCAGAAAAAACACCACTGAGGTGTTCAACCTTTCCACATAGCAGACATAATTCCAACCACCACCAAGAAACATTAGTGTTTCTTCTGGTTTTTACACTGGCAAAACTGGTGTAAACTAACTAGGCAAAACTATAAAGAGCTGGATTCAAACACTATTAAGAAAATAATAGGTCATCACTTACATTCAGTGAGTGAAAGTAATGTATGAATTTCTAGAAAATGCAATTTTTGTAATTATGCTTAAACTAATGACAGCAAAATTACTATAAATCATATTTTCATGATTTTTCTAGGTTCCTTTTAAGAAACAGAAGGAGAGAAATTACACCACATTCCAACCCTGAGAGCACTGCAGCTCCTCTGCTATAAGCAACACAAAATTCTTACTGGACTACAAAATGCAATCCAGGCTCCAGTACCAGTTAGCTGAAAACAGATGGCAGTGCAGAGAGCCCGGGTCCCTGGAGAGCTCACTAATCGAGTCACTCGGTAACTCAGAAAGCTTTCATTTAGAAAACAGACCCGTTCAGTTCCCTCTGTAGCCCAGCTGGGCCAGCAGCAGGCAGGGCTGTGGGGTCATGATGGCTGATCCCTTTATGTTCAATGGGACACTTACAACCATCAAAGAAACCCAACCTTTCAGCACTACTTTTGGACGACCACTATTTCAGCTGTTGCCATCCAGTACACGACTGCTACCACTGGAGCACAGCCAGGACGACCGGGCCTGCTCTGGCAGCACAGCAGGGACAGAAGGGACACCATCACTGGTGCTGTCCCTATCCAAAGGGCATCCCTCTGGTGCCACACCGCTCCCGCGGCAATAAAGCCAAGGGACGGAGGGTAAGGGGTGATGTGTGGAAGCACCTGGCACCCCTTCTCCTGACAGAGATGCAGGCCCCACACCCAGAGGCAGATGGTCCTCGTGCCCCAGTGCCATCCTCCTGCATAGAAACCCCGATGAATTGAAATGGCGTGTGTAGGGTATTCAGCCTACCGCTTGTGCTTGTAGCTTGCAAGAGCTTTGCTCGGCCCTGCAGGGGACATCACAGGTCAGTCTTGGTGGACCTGTTTTCAAAAGCAGCCTTTAAATCTGTGCCCTGAAATGGCTCTCACAAGCACCTGGGTGAGCAGCCCGGCCGTGCCAGAGTGCTGGCTGGTGACTGCAAGTGGGACGGGTGTAGAAAAGCCCCCAAATGAACAAGTCTAGAGGTTGACCCTGGGCTGTCTTGAAGGAAGACTATTGTATCTTTTCTAGCTTCTATTTTCTGCCTTATATTGAACGCTTATATTGAACAGCCCTCTCAAGTTATGTGAGGGTCTTAGGAGGCGCAAAAAAAAAGAAAAAGCCGCGAAGCTGCTGTTTAATAAATAAAGTTCCACAGAGCCGCTTGACAACACCCGCCGCCCAGAGCCGGCCGAGCCGCGCCCCTTCCCTGNAAATCTGTGCCCTGAAATGGCTCTCACAAGCACCTGGGTGAGCAGCCCGGCCGTGCCGGAGTGCTGGCTGGTGACTGCAAGTGGGACGGGTGTAGAAAAGCCCCCAAATGAACAAGTCTAGAGGTTGACCCTGGGCTGTCTTGAAGGAAGACTATTGTATCTTTTCTAGCTTCNCGAGGCGCGCTTGCTGCGGGCGGCGCGGCGGGCGAGTAGCGCGGGGCGTTGTTGCGGGGCCGGGCCGGCGGGGCGGTGCGCGGGGCCGCGGGGGAACGGCCCGTGCTCGGTGCTCCGCCCGCCCGCCCGCCATGAACTCCCTGGACCAGGCTGAGGGTGAGTGCGGCCGCTCGGAGCGAGCCCGGAGCTGCTTCTTCGGCGAGCCGGGAGCTGCCGGCTCTGCGCCTGGGCTGCCCGAGCGCGCTGCCCCATCCCTGCGGAGCGGGACGAAGCGGCCGCGGGAGGCCTCGGCTCCCTCTGCACCGCGCTCCCGGCGCTCCTCCTCGGCCCAGACAGGCGAGCTGGGGCGGGGTTCCGGGGCCACCTCGGCGTCCTGCGCTCGGGGCGGGCTGCGCTGCTCCCCGGCCGGCCCGGAGAGCAGGGCCCGCGGGAGGGCCTGTGCTGAGGGGCTGCTGCCTGCCCTGGGAGAAGGGAGTGCCCGCGGTTCCTTTCGGTGCCGCTGCTCGGCTGTAGCTGATGAAAATCCTCTTGTGCTCTGGGAGCTCCTTCCCCGCTCAGGGGTTGTTGCGTGAGACGCGTTTCTTACAGCTCTTGAGTCCCACTAGGCGCTACACTGTGCCAGGGTTCCTCTTGCATTTGAAGAACGCGACCTCAAATAGCCGCTTCCTTTCTGAAGACACTTGATGTTTTGGGTGACTAGTTCTTTGAAGTTACAGCTTACAGGATGTCAGAACCCTGAAAGGAGTTTTTAGTGTCCAAAGACTGGTAAAGATTTTAAAAATGCACCAGTGTTTCGGAATTAGCAGGTGTTTTGTAGCTGGCAGTAGAAGTAGGCAACGTCGACAGAAACCGATAGTCCGGTGTTGCCACGGCTTTGTTGCTATGCTTGTACAAGCTGAGGGATCCCAGAAGCGTGCCCTGCTAGTCACAGCTGCCAAAGGGATCAACTCAGAGAAGGTTCTTAGAATGTGCGTAGTTGAAAATAAGTTGAAATTTCAATTTTCTTTCTTTCTGAAAAGAGTTTTCTTCATTTTTTGTTTCAGCGATATCTGCATTATGTGAGTGTTCTTGAGAGCTTTGCTGTCAATAGCCTGATTTTATGCCTTCAGGGTGCTGTTTCTCAAAGAGCAGGTTTTTCTGTGGTGCCTTGTGTTCCCCCTCTCGCTTCAGTGACTAGTTGGAGGGGTTTATGCTAGTTAGGGAACTGGTAATTAGCTGTAATTGCCGGCAGTGGTTTAACTTCCCCAGAAGGGAAGTGGAGGACAGGCCATTAACTACCGTGTTCTAGGTAGTAATTAAGACTAGTTAGCTGTTCTGTGGCTGAAGTCAAGATACTGTAATCTTCCCCCATAAATTCACCTGCAAACCGCTTAGGAATAAATTCGCAGTTTAGAAGACTGCTTTTGTAGTGATCATAACAGATTTATTTCTTCTAAGCTTATTCTTCAATTGCTTTATTTTGATAACTAATATAGTAATAGTTGGAAGTTGAAGTTCCACATTGATGCTGATGGAGACTTTAGCTGAAAGTTAAGTTGATCCTAATTGAAACTTAACTCCAGGTAGAACTCTAGCTTTGACTGGAATATTGTCAAATATTGACCTTGTTGGACAGAAGTGTAAATCTAACCTGGACTTAAGGTGAAACAGCTCCTTGGAGACAATTAGGAGTATCAACTTGAAATGGATCTAACAGCAATTTCAGTGGAAAGACCATGGGAGAACGATGGTAATAAGATCTATCTTAAAAAAGTAATGGTTGAAATAAGATTATTTGACTAGTGTTTGCTGTGGGATTTTTTGCATATGTGTGTGCATATATATCATGACACTCGAAGTTTCTACCAAACAAAGTCATCAAAGCCAGATTACTACAAATAATCCCTCAAACAAAAGCAAATGGCCAACTTTGTTCTAAAAATTGCCATTATATTGATAATAGAGCTTAATGGTTTCCTGATATACTTCAAAATGTGATACTTTCTTTTTGTTTTGAGAGGCAATTTAAGCTACTATAAATCTTAACTCAGTATTTCCAAAGATGTCTGAAATAGTGTGATTTTTCAACTGTATTGATTTTTCTTTTTTGTAAGTGGGAATGTTTCTTGCTTTTAGATTAATTCCACCACTGCACTTTTTATCTGAAGTTGAGTAAAGCTACTATGACTGGGCTTTTATTGCATATAAATGATCATTGCATTGGTTTTCTCTGCCTGTTTAAGAATTGGGCGTGCACAGGGGAAAAGTGAATTCCTTTTATCTTCTACTTTAACACTTTACTAAGCAGATGAAGATCTAATTATGTTTAATATACATCCTCCCCAGATCTCAAAGCTTTTGAAAGAAGACTTACTGAATACATTGCATGTTTGCAACCAGCTACAGGACGTTGGAGAAGTAAGTTTGATGTTCCAAGGAATAAATAGGGTTCTGTCTTTCAAGCTTGTTAGATTTACCAGTGTGTATCTTCTATTTAGGTTTGCCAAAGAAAAATTTGTATTTAGACTTGCTTTAAAATTTGTGACATACATTCAGACACTCTGCAACAAGTTAATACAGGATAATAAACTAATACTTTAGCCAGAGTTAGAAAAATGAGGTTAAGATTGAATTGGCTCAAGGCTGAGTTATTCTGGAAATAGCTGGAACAATAAGTTGTTGTGTTTGTTGCTGTTGTATTCTGGTTTTTATGTTGTTGAAGTTTTTTTCTTCAAGGCTCAGACTTTCCAGACAGTTGCTATAGTTACTTAAACTAAATATGATCGGGTGAGATAGTCCCTGTAAAACTGAAAGTGAAAAAGTTATAGCAGCATGCCGTAAAGGCAGCTCTGTTGTGACAGGAAAGTTTGAAGGAGACGGAAAGGCAAAAAATACCACAGACATGCTGCCAGCTTGGGGATCAGTACTCTGTGGTAGAAACACACAACTTTGTTTTATTTTTGAGACTCTGCTGAAGTTTTCCCACTCAAAGAATACAGACTTTTTTTAGAACACATAAAATTGTATCTTTTCTCCTGAGAGGTCAATTTTGAATGAAGAAACTGAAGGAATGACTACTTGAAAAGCAAAACCACCACCTCAAACCCTTTTCTTTCTGAGCAATCAGGAGGCAAGCAGATATTTATTTGTAGTTCTGCTAAGTTTGCACACACCTTAGGAATGCATTTGGCTTCCAAAATCACTATTTTCTTTCAGTTATAATTTAAAAAAAAAATACTGGAAGCTTTTAAGCATATTTAAATGAGATTTGCATAACCTGTATTGTATTCAGTGACTCATGTTTTTTCCCAACCTGCTTGTTTTGTAATTCACATAAAAGAGGAACTTTCTATTTTAATTAGAACAGGGTGTGTAACCAGTGTTAACTTTTTGTCCTGTTATCCTGAAAAGAAAGTATTTATATGATGTAGAGAAGAAGCTCTATGCTTTTGTTAGATAATTTTCAACTTTCTTTTGAAAAGTAACTTTGATTTCTTCAAAGGAGCAGGATGTTTTTACTTGACAGAATTTAGATTTTCAGAGGTACTTGTTCTGTCCAGGAAGCTTGTACAGAATCCTTAGGGTTTCACATATTAGAAGCTTCTTTGCATGTTTTCATTTCTGCTTTCCAATTAGCAGCTTTTCCTCCTTCAGAAGTAAAAAAAGAAATAAATGCTTGAGTTGCTGCTGAAAAATAAATGCGTTTATATGAGTGAGGTATACTGTTTATGACTCTCATTCTTTTCTTCATCAGTGATTTTGATAGTGGTATCAGTCTGCACAGCAACTGGGGCTTGGAACTGGTTAATAGACCCAGAGACACAAAAGGTAAGGTCAGGCTAATGCCAGATGTGGTGTGTTCCATAGCTTGGTGCTGCAATCAAATGGTATATTGAAAACTGAAAGGCTAAACATGGTTCCCACGTGAAACTGGGAGATGATTTTTAGTAAAGCTCTCAAGCTGTCTGGAACTGTTGTGGAATGTGTCCTGGGATAATGCCTGCCAAAATACTGTACCCTGAATGCTTATCTAAAGAATTTTTCACGAGTACTTGGAAATGGCTAGGAGCAGTATTTTATTTTTAGTTAAGTGACCTAGGCAGTGACTTTCTGTGTGTTTTAGAAAGTATGCAGTGGGACTAATCTGATTTCTTTCCTAGGTATCATTTTTCACATCACTTTGGAATCACCCATTTTTCACAATTAGCTGTATTACCCTAATAGGCTTGTTCTTTGCTGGAATACATAAAAGAGTGGTGGCACCATCAATGTATCCTTTGATAATGTTTGTCAGGTTACAGGTGTAGTTGCTGCAGTTGTTGAAAGCAGTATGCCAATACTGCTTTTTTAGTTTTTGCTTACTGTGTGTACAAGTGTTAGCTGCTTTCCTTGACACAATCCGCCCAGTATAGCAGCCCGATGTCGAACTGTTCTAGCAGAATATAATATGTCCTGTGATGATGTAAGTGTTAGTGCTTCATTGCCTAAAACTTGTTTGTAAAAAAA
>VXAD01000278.1:2503647-2528461 GCA_013399195.1 Dicrurus megarhynchus | reverse complement strand
AAAAAAAAAAAAAAGGAAATAATTCTAAAAGACACACAGTTTGTTTTTCTGAACAGCACTTGTATATACCCCAGCAAATTCTGTGTCTGTAAAACTGGAATGTGGAATACTTAGTATTGTTTTGTCTGGTTTTACACTCTCCCTATAAGATTGAAGTGTAATTGTTGGGTTCAACTTCCAGGGTTTAAACTTTATTTATTTTGTTTTCTGTCTTGCAGACTGGAAAATTAATTCTGAAACCTAGGCCTCATGTTCAATGAGGGCTGTCTTCCTTCATTTTTTTCCACTGCCATGGAAACCAAAAATGACCTTTTTTAAGGTAGTATGACAGCAAAAAATCAAATGGGACTGGTTGTCACTGCCTGGGAGTAAAAGTCTTAACACAGTTGACAGTGAAAGTGTGCAATATTACTTTATTGAATATTTATCCAAATTCTTTGTTATCACATTATCAGTGCTTTTGCTACTTCTGATTACCTCTTTTTCAGTATTTGTGTCACTTTTTTACTTCAGCTAGAACAGAACATACAGGTGAAGTATGTTAATCAGCAATGAAGTTGAACTTGAAAATGAAACCTCATTTGTGTTATGTGTCTTTGTAAGCTATTGTAAATAGCAGATCGATGCCAATGTTCAGGAAAAAGGTAATATCTGGTGTATGGATTTTCTTGTTCTCATGAAGAGTATTGAAAGGAACGTTTGCCATTCTCCTGATGTTTTATTAGCACACTTCCTCATTACAGCTGTCCTTGTCTCCTGGTCACTCTTTTTGGAACTGGTTTAAAGGCTCGCAGGAAGACTGACTGTTTGTGCCGGAGAAAACTGGTCTTACTGTTTAAGAACTTCGCAAATATATCAAGGATCACATTTGTCAAGTTGTGTATATAGTGCACCAGCCACTTTCCTTGTGGTCATACATAGTTCCTTGTTTGATCTGGTTCAAAACACTTAATTTTAAGATTTTAATTTTTTTAAAATTGTCTTAAATATACTTGTATCTTCCCAATTGTAAGGTTGTACTGTATCTAAAGTCCACCCAACCAGTCTGAGTGGATTTTTATGCTGTGATAGTCAGAATATGAAACTAGTATTGCAAATGTAGAACTTCAGATTTGGGGAAGAAAATCTAAAGAGTGCCACAATAAAATATCAAAAATTGTTATTCAGAGTGTTAACAACAAGGTGTGGATGATATATGCATAAAGTGTAACTTTTGAATAGCTAAAACTGTCAAGTTTTAAGAGTTTAAGTTGTTCAAGGTGCCTTTTTAAATGTTTTGGACTCTTTAAATTGACTCTAACTGCAAAGCTCTTGCAACTTCAGTAACCCCTACTACAGGGTAGACTGGCTTTTAAAGGCAGCCTATTGATGTAACTTTGTCAGTTGAAACTTTAAGAATTGTCTTCTGGATTTTTTTTCCAGTAAGTCTTCTGCCCATCCATTATTTTTAACTGCTGTATATTTTGTAGGTAAATGTGTATAAAATAAAATCTTTGTATAAACAGGTGTTATCTTCTTTTGTACTGTGCAAATACAGATCTCCACTGAACACAGAAGAACTTCAGAAAATTTATAGCTGCACTCTGTAACTTTCATACCGGACCAACATTTCCTGTATTTGATGTGGTTCTTGTAATCTAAGATACTGACACCAGAGAGGAACCCCCTTCCAGGTTTCCATCCTCCAGGTCAATCCCGCCTCTGTAAGTTCCCTTAGAGGAAATTATTTCTATTGATAATTAATCTTGTTTGAGTCGTTGACCTGGGGAAACATCCGCAGTAGGCGCGGTGTCCTCCCGTGGGTGGGACGCGGGGGTCGGAGCGCGGTTTGTCCGGCGGTGCGGCCGCGGCGGGGCGGGGTGTGCGGAGCGGGGCGGGCGCGGCGCCTGCGCGGGNCCCGGCGGGGCGGCACCGGCACCGCCCGCGCTCCCGTGCGCGCCTGCCGCGGCAGGGCGGCCGAGCTCCGTGTGCCTCGTCCCTGCGGGGGCTGCCAGGGAGCTCTTGCAGGGCTTGGGTTCGGTCTCCCCGGCCGGAGACTTCTACAGGTAGCCAGAGCCATGAGTCCAAGAGCCACACGTAAGGAGTAACGGGTGGAAATTCCTGAAAAAGGCTGGGCTTAGCCACTTGTAGGCCATAGTCCTGGCTTAAGTACTGCCGATGAAAACTGGTGTAAACCTCCTTCTGCAGGTGTGACTTAAGAATCGGAATCAAAAATCAGTTTTCCTTTAAGTAATTAAATCCCCTTTGTTCACTTTGCCCAACGGAATTCACTGAACAAATCACAGCTTGATTTTTCTTCTGGACTAACCTGTTTAGGAGAGAGAGGGGAAGAGAGAGTAAATAAAGGCACAGGTGAAAATGAGCTGAGACACCTTTTTCAATGGAGGCAGGATATGATGTTACCACTCTTCTGTTCTGCTGTTCAGCAGATCTTTATCTCTTCTGTTAGGTTTTCAACGAGCTCTGTGACCTAGGATATGCACTTCTACTGTGTTATTATTTTTACAATTTGTAATTCTTGTATCTCACCTAAAACTCTGTTACAGCACAAGTCAACATTGTCTTGGGGACATAGAAAACATCATTAACATAGAAAACAACATTAAGCAGATGCTTTTAATCTAAAGGCTATAATTTTTTTTTGTTACCTTTTGATTCTTCAGCTTTTCTTTATGGTGGCATGTGTTATGTCTGTTATACTTTGGTGATATTTCTACCCCACCCTTTTGTCCTTTTTTAAATACATGGTAACTGAGGTCTCACCAGTGCCAGCTAGTGTCAAATCTGTGTCTGGGCTATGGCTGTCTTGTCAAATACACAGAATAGCATTTATCTAGTCATATAGTTAACACACATAACCCAGGCAAGGATTTACAGACTTTCATGGAAATTAAAAGCTCCTGCTTTCATTCAGGAGCAGTAATATAGGAGCGACAGTGGCCTTGATCAATCTGTTCACTCAGTAAAACCTTCCAGCTCCCTTTTCCCTTGCTGTGATGTGCCCCGTGTCTCTGCAGCTGCAGCATCCGAGTGCTGAAGTGAGAGAGTATGCCTGTGCCAGTATTTCCAAGCTGTTGCAGCAGAAGCACGTCATCCCAGCCTTTGTGCAGAGGGACGTGGTGCGCTGTTTGGGGCCGTTGCTGATGGATCCCAGTTTGGCTGTTCGGGAGACAGCTGCAGGAGCTCTCCGGTAAGTCCTTGTTACTGCACAGGTAGAATCTGCACAGGGCATCCTGGCACGGGGGGGAAACAGTGGGGTTCTGCTGGTGACAGCTGTGAACTTGAGTGGCAGCCTCTCTTGCTTTAATTCTGGTCTGGGTAGCTATGCTCATGTCAGCTGAAGTGTGTGGGAGAGGGGCTTGTCTTGCTCTGTGAGCCTTTAATGTCAGGAGCAGGCTTTACACTAGAAATGTATGGCTTTATGAGGAAATACAGAGAACTTGAGTGCAGTTTGTATGACATTTTGTGTCGTGATGTTTTAGTACAGATAAGCTTTCTAGTTATGCTTGATGAGTAAATGAAAATAATTTTTTTTTCTAACACCGAAGTTAGTGTTAGGGAGGTAGAAGACTAAAGCTGCTGATTAAGCGAATTGATCTTACAACAAAGTACCATAACCTTTAGAGAAAATATCAAATGCATGGGGTTTTTTAAACGTTCCTGGAAAGTATTGTATCTCATCCAAAGCATTAATTTTTTTGGTTTCCCCAGAAATCTAAGCGCTTGTGGAGGATTTGATGTCTGTGATGATATGGTGACAGATGACATCATGACACCCCTGGTTGCACTTTTGAAAGAGGTGTGTTTATTTTTATTTTGATTTTAAACCTGATCTAGGCATTGAATTGTCCCATATACAAAACCAGTTCTATTTTTTGTAGCTATTATTAAAATAAGATACTTGAAAGATCTTTTAAAAGAATGTTGCAATAGGTTTAATGATACAAAAGTTATTCCAGAGATTTCTAACCTCTGCCTTCTGCCTCTTGGCCAGCTAACTTGTGTCCATGGTGAGGTTTGCTGCCTAGGATGATTTTTGAGTGAAAGTTCTGGAGATTTTGGGTCTGTAATGTCAGTCAAGACAAGTTTATTCTATCAGTGAGACTCCAAGTCCTTCATTTCTGTTGCAACATTATTCTAGTGAGGTTTTTTTGGTAAGCAGTTTTGTCTAAATGGATGTTTGGGTTTACAGCTGGGTAGTTACTGTAGAATAACCTGAATTGGTATTCTTTGTTTGGTCCAGGTGTTGCACTGCAGTTTGGAAATTCCATTGAGTTGTGTTACCTGCTGTCTTTGTATGAGCAACCTTGTGCAATACCATCATTTTCTGTATGTTTCTTCCCCATTTTAAAATATGAGTAATAGCATTACTATAAAGCACAGTAAGGTATTAGCTGAATTAACCTTTGTGGTTAGAAAGAACTGTTTACAACTGCATACAGACTATTTGCAAGAAACAGAACTTCAAGTTCTAAAGTTCCCAGGTATTTTTTTTTAGTTAGAAAGTTTTCATAGAGAAAGGAAACTAGCCAGGTTTTTTGGTAATAAACATGTGATGAGAGGATCTCTCCACTCACTGCTGCTAATATTTTAAAGTTTTGCTTCTCTTTGTGGCTTGTTTTCCAACCCTGGTTCTTTTGTTTGGTTGTAGTGCAGCACTGGGCTAGATGCTAACCAGCTCTCTCCAAAGAAATGCAGAGGAATGAACAAAAATTATATTGAAGATATAGCCAATGAGGCTATTAATTTGCTGTGGAATATATGGTAAGTGCTGTGTAAACACTGGCATTTTAGCTAAATGAAATTGTTCCCGAAAAGAAGTGTGCTAATTGAGGCAGAAAAGAAGTTACTGTCCTGGCATGGGAAGATGCATTCATTTGCTGATTCTGATTGTGTTGCTCCTATGTGTACCTTGCTCTAATAATGGTGAGCCTTCATCTCATCTGAAATAAAAGTTTATCTTCTAGTGTAGATTATTTTTATTTAAGTGAAGGATTCTAAAAGTGTACAGTGTTGGTCATTAGTTTCAGAAGAGTAACGGATTTTTTTTCTACTGGTTCTTCATCCTGGGTTCTGATCCTGTTTTCTGAACGTGTTCTGTCATAATCTGTTGTACAGTTTGGGTTGTGGCATCTTGCATGTATTTCCTGTAGATCTATATCATGGTACAAGAAATGGAGAAAATGAAATTCTGATCCGTGGACTCCAGTGCTCTAGGAATATGAGGAGTTTTTATACTACTTCCTCCCTCTGCAGGTCATCCCGAAAATTAATATTAACTGTCTGGGGCAACTATCCCTTAGTTACTGAGGCACTGATAAAAATCTACTTATTATGTGAGAAAATAATGTAAATTTTTCTATTAGTAGTTTACATTGGAAGCATCGAGTGAAGGAAGAGAAATGGCAATACTATTGATACAGAAATGACTATAAACATTGAAGTGATACAAATCTGTTCCAAAAGTTCTGCTTGAACTCTGTTGTTTCTCTTCCTTTTTTCCCATTATACACTTTGCATACAGGATTTTGTTTAGTGCTGTACAGTGCCTCAGTGGAATTGCCTCTGTGCCTGTGTGATATGGCTGCTGGCTTAAAGCCTTATTTCTAAACTGGGATATTTATTTTTTATGGATTGGAATCTAGAACAGCAGATAAACTGCTTGTTCAGCATCTTGCACAGAATGCGTGACCCTTTGTAACTCTGACTCAGCAATGTTGTGTGGTCATTTTTTTTGGCTTTTGTAGTCAGTGCTTGAGAACAGGAAGTATGATCATTAAGTGTGATGTAAATCACTTCTGTATTTTGAACTTTGTGGCAATGAACATGAACTACTCATTTTGTTGCTAAGTTTGGTACTGATAAAATTAGGGCTGGCATTGATGCTGAGACATAATATTTTCAAAAGTAAGTTTTTGAAGACCCTTGTAGCTAGTTAGCTCCTGTGGTTTTTTAGTTTGAATTAGGCTTGTATCAATGTATCAGTTTAAAAGAGAGAGTAGCTGTGAGAACTTGAAGAAATGCAATTCCCACTGTTAGATAATGAAAGTAAATGCATTTCTGAAAGGTAGGAGCAGTCATTTTGTGGAGTGAGTGAATACTGATGTGAGAGGCAGCAGCCTGCTCTGCTGGCAGTGGGTCTGTGGGCGAAGCCTCCTGTGGCTGCAGGAAGCCCTGGGCTGGCTTGCAGCCCACACCTCTGAGCTGCCTTTCACACTCCAGCAGGAGACTGTAGTTAGGCTCCCAAATAAACTTCAAACACTCTGTGTGAGGAAGCAGCTGGCCCAAGACAACTTTCCTCAAAAGTGTCCAGGGTTTTGCAGCTTCTCTTTCAGCATCTTGTATAGAGTTGGTCATAACCTCAGTAATGAAGGATAGCTCTTTGACGAATGCATAATTCTTAGGTATTTTTTTAAAATGTGAGTAATAACAAGTATGAGGTGCTTAAAAAGTTGCTACAGTATTTTTTTTTCCTGCGAAAGTGTTTGACTGGTCTTTTTCCTACATTAGTGAATGCAACAATACCGCCCTATACATATTCAATAAAGAAGGATGTCTGGAGGCTGTGTTACATTACATGAAGAAATTTGCCACAAATGTGGATCTGGCTATTTCAGTAGGTAAGTGGTAAAAAAGAAAAGATAAGGGTTTAAAGATACTTTTTTTTTTTTTTACTATATGAATGTAACACTGATATTCCATTCATTGCATAATGGAGCCGCATTGCTGAACTTTGCACTGAGTATAAGACTTTAAATCCATTTTTGAACAGCATGTAGTAAAGAAGTTGACATCTGTTGTGGTTGTTTTCAGTCCAAAGGAGAATGGCTTATTGGTGGTTACATGGGAAGAAAAATTTTGTGGGAAGAGGGCTTTAGAGGGAGGCTATGTTTTTCATTTTGTTTTCATGTTTTGGTAATGGAGGGTTTAATTTGTTGAGCAGAGGAGATAGGAGATAGTCCTTCTAAAAATCCCCAAACAATTGCAATCACTTTTGATGTGGTTTTATCAGTATTATTGTTATTACAGGTTTTTAATGGTGATACAGGTGTGTGTGCTCCCAACATTTTTTTATGTTGTCCATTGTCAGTATACAATGGAGAAATTTAATTTTGAGTAGCTGACATTAATACAACCAATTCCATGGCTGATGTGGTATTGTCCTCACCTGTTTTATGTACAGGTTTGCCACAGAATGTCTTTTAATCCAAAACACAGCTTGTGAAGGACAGTGTCAGACCATTACAACGTGATGCTGCATGAATTTTTTTTCCTGTGTTAGCATTTCATGATTCCAGCTTTCAGGAAGATAATGCTTTCTCGTTAGCAGAGCGAAAGCTGCTACTGGCTTTGTTAATTATGTTTGCTCTCGTTCGCTGCAGCAAACTGCTTGCAGGCAGTGACGGAAGATAATCCAGATCTTCTTTCTTCATTTAATGCTTCTGCACAACAAGTACTGGAAACGGTGATGTTGTGTCCGGAGAGCACCATGAAGCACATCCTTCTGAGAACACTGATAGCAGGTACAGTGCTCAAGGGGGTTCATTGCCTTGGGATGGGTAGCGTGGCAGGTAAAGGAGTCTGGGAAGGACAGAAGGCTTGGTCTTCTCTGCTATGATCTGGACATCTGATTGTCAAGACCTGTACAGATGATTTGTGAGGTTATATCTGCCTTTTGGAACTGCAAGTAGATATTTGCAACTAGTTTTCAAACTGCCTTAAATGCTTGATTCTGAATTCAGCCCCTGCTCAGTGTGATAGCCCACTTTAACGGCTCATTTGGTTTTCAACAATGAAATGAGTCAATAAGTGGTACAGGAGTTGTTTTGATCTTAATAGGTGTAAATTTTTTTACCTCAGAGTCTCTACCTTGAATTTTTATTACCTCAAATGCTTAACCATGATGATTTTTGATGCTAGAGTGTAATAAATTAATTTTGAGAATCCTTAGAAAATGATTCTCACATGTGGATTTGTTATCTCAGGTACAGAGTGACACCAAGGTTGCTCCACATAAATATTCTGTAAATATTGACATGCTGAAATTTACTTGAGCTTAAGATGTGGGCATAACAATTATTACAGATGAGTGTATGAAATACTATAAAAAAAATACAAATTTGTAGAGAAAAGACTTGAACATTTGTAGCGAGTGTAAGCACTGAGTATTTTAAGTAGTGGAGGCTGTGTCCTTACAAAATGGCTATTACAGAGCTGGGAATTGAGCACTTTAATAATTTATATAATTTGGTTACATCATATTTAGGCACTATCTGGAATATAAAGGATACCATTCCACCAGGCATCCTGGGAAGCACGGTTAATGCAATCCTGAAGATATTTTCAGAATCATTGGCAATAGACGCTGGTGAAACAATTATTCATATGAATGAGGCTGAAAAAAACAGGTTAAAATTTGCTGTGGAAGCAGAAGCTGAGGAAAACATGAGTGATATTACAGAAAACTGTGTTTTGAGTGAAGATGATAACATGGAAGAAATACCAAAAGGAAAACTCAGAAGAGAAAATGACGTTTCGGATTTACTTCCAGTAAGTGTGGCTGACTGGCTTTTGGACAGCTTTAGTGCAAGTGGCATTCCTCGAGAATAAAATTTCCTCTGGAGCATCCAACAAAAAGATGGTAGATAACACCGCTTGGGTTTGTGTTTTGGGGTTTTTTTT
This sequence comes from Dicrurus megarhynchus, assembly GCA_013399195.1. Taxonomy (NCBI): domain Eukaryota; kingdom Metazoa; phylum Chordata; class Aves; order Passeriformes; family Dicruridae; genus Dicrurus; species Dicrurus megarhynchus. The sequence continues at coordinate 2,519,779 of VXAD01000278.1, read as the reverse complement.
TTTCGAGTTTGGGTGTAGACTGAGAGGAGGAAATGACTGGACTGTATTTTTAACTGAACAGCTTGGATACTTTAAACGGCACTTAAATGTTGTTTTCCAAAATCAAATTTGGTTCGTGTTTTTAATTTTTTAGTCTGATAAGTGGGAACTGAAGGAAGTGACAGCTTTACTGACGGCTCAGCAGACTGCTCTGGAAATCATTGTTAATATGTGCTGCAGTGAAGGTTTGTAGGAGTCTTGTTCATTGCAAGTGTTGTGGTGTGTTTTGTTTCTGAATAGGTCACATTTAGTTTGCTGTTTGGTCATCTGGGTTTTTGAGGGCAAATGGCCATGGGCATATTGTCCCTGATATCCTCATCTGGGGACAGAGTAGGTTGTCATTTCTATTACTAATTTAAGTGGTTTTTCTTCATTTAAGTGACTTATGTTGCTTTTTTTTTTTTTTGCGTGATCCTGCATGTGCCAGCATTTAAGAACAAACAAAAAAGCACTCGCACCAAAGAGATATTTCCTAAAGTGTTATGGCAAAATCTTTGTTCAGTTGAAGTGTGGTCTGACTGTTCTTTTGATGCAAGACGTGTGCCAATCTGATTGCAGGATGGGGGCATCAATTTTTTTAAAGCAGATAAATGTTGTAGCTTTGATTTAGTTTTGATACTACAAGTGTTGCAAAATTAGGAGTGGGGACAGCTTTTGCATGCAACTCTGGCAACAATGTAGATCTAGGCTTCCAGAGTTCTGCCTTTATGAGCTTTTCAGGAGGAGGAGGGAAAGAGAGGCTGTTTTTTGGAGGGGAGTAGGATATAGATATTCTGTATCTTTTACGAACTCTGAAACTCAGTTGTGATTGCTTTTTTTCTAATCTTCAGGAAAACAAATGAGAGATTATCAAATTCTATTTTAAAAAGCCAACATACAAACAAGACTAATCCCTTAAACCTTCCAAAACCTTAAAATTTTGATTGCTATTATAGTTTTCGCCTTATGCAGGAGTAATTGTGTAGAAAGTAACTGAGTAAAACTTTCAGGTTCTAATAAAATCCACAGTAATACCCAGTTATTCCCAATGGTGACTTTTTTTCTCTCTTACAGCACAAGGAAATTCTGCACCTAGTGTATGAAGCTCCTTTCATAACTGCATTTCTCATCTAATGAGCTGTAATTCATAAGCTTTCCCCTTTAATTGGAAAATCTCTTGTGGATAAGCTGCATATTCTGCCATTCACTCAGTGTAATGTAAGATTGATTGTGTTGTATTTCGCTACAGTACTTTACCCATTCATGGGCAGACAGAAACAGTCTCTAGAAATTAAGAGGAATCCAGAGGCAGCTGTTCATTTAATTTTCAAATTATTTGAGGACTAAAATAGCTTTAGCCATTATGCTGAGTTCATAAAAACACTCAGCTTGCAACAGAACTGAGAGAAATAACCAGGCTGGCAAGAGATGTGTTTTACTGAACACTGGCCAGTGTTTGGGAAGAAGCAGAGTGCTCCCCTTTGATGGGCACCTGGGCAAGAAGCTAAGAGACTCCACCACTGCTGTCCAGTCTGTAGTTCTTGGGTTACCAGTGCTAGGTAAGATGGGATTGCTGCTGGAAGTGCCTCTGTGTTTCCCAGAGCATTACAAGGAACCTGATCTTAGTTATGGGCCAGTGTTCTAGATCTCAGTTCCTGCTCTGCCCTGTTCACTCGCTGTCAACGTATGACAACTGCTGTCTTTGTTATTGCTGAATTGCATTGTCAGCTCTTACTGTTATCAGTTAGTTTTCAAGGAATATTTTTTGCTTTGTTTTCTAAAGATACAAAAGGAATTTTTGTGTGAGTCGAGACTGAAAGGGGGATGACTGCTTTGTTTTCATGTTTCTTGCTGCAGTGGTTTGGTAAAGTGCGAAAGACAACCATTTTCTCATGCAAAGGCTATTAACACCAGCATGTTATGACTGTAGAATTAAATGGATATTACCATAAGTAATAGAAGATGCCTGTGTGGTCAAGTTGCCAGACTTTGAGTTACTTTGCATCAGATAAACCACAGCCATCACCTTCAAATAAATTCTTAAACTTGCACAGTACAAGTGAAATGCGTTCATTTGGATCTTTCTTGCTGTTTTTTTAGTGAATTTACCTTTTGCCACAGAAGTGCATGGCTGTTTCTGTGGTTACTACAGGACCTACATCTCATGAGAATCTCTGTTGTCAGACAAAATTACTTGGGGGTGAATATGATATTTTTTTGTCACAATAGTTAAATGTCCTGACCTATGTACACAGAGTTTTCGTCTGTTAGAAAGGAGGATCAGTCCAACCTGTAGACTTAGGACTTGGGTAAACACTAGTTAAAATGTAACCAGATTTAAAGAAACTTCAGATAAATGAGTGTGAACTCTGTGGACGTAGATATATGGGTTTAAATATAAATGACGATGATTTTAGTGTGCGCTTGTCAGCCCAAGTCTCCCTTTAGCTGTGGACAGATTATTCACTTTACAGTGAACTCCTCTCACCATATCTGCCCTTACAGATCTGCTAGTAGAGCAAGTCATGTAAGTATAGCCTAGTTCAGGTTTAAGATTATAAACCTAGTTTAATTTGTGTGAAATATGTTGCCTGAAATGACTATCAGAGTTTGCTTGGCTTTCTTTGCTGTCATCATTTCTTTTCAACTGGCCTTGCTGTGGAGGCAGTAACATCTTCATCCAGCCCAGTTACTGCCCGGGCAGAGGACATCAGTCTGTGGCCTCAGTGTTACCAGAGGAAACAATTGCCTTAAACTGACTGCAATTAGTAGATAAGTTAAGTTAAACTGGTGTATTTGCATGCTTGAATCAACCTCAGAAAGTGAAATGGTACAATGCAAGTTAAAATCTTAGTAAATCTTTATGAAATGTTTCTTTTTTTGATATTTTTAAACGACACATTGTTAATATCAGAGATTAACATGCCCACGTATGAAGAATGTTTGCACCTCAGTGAGTTTAAAATATTTTTTAAAAAAATATTTAGAACTGTGGCTTAATGGCACTTGGTTTGTGAGGAGTTTATTAGAGCCCAAGAGCTTAAAGGTTCCTAAACCAAGAAGTGGAGGAGCCAAGTTCAGTTGGGAAGTAGGATACCTGCTGCATGAGGGCTGTTACATTTACAAGTCTGTCTTGTGTTCTCAGATCCCTCTGATGACGAGTGGGAGGAACTCTCCAGCAGTGATGAGAGTGACTTGTTCATGGAAAACTCATACAACGAGGGGAGTGGGCTGCTGCTGTCACCCCTGTGCCTCTCTGATGAGGTTAACTCAGCCTTTCTGAACAACCTCATTCCAAAGAAGGTATTGTCTTCTATTTTATTTCCAGCACATGGTACAGTCTTGCCCTTGTTCCTGCTTTGTATCCCAGGTTAGGCAAACAAATTATCCTGATCGACCTTGAGGAAAGGAGGATTTTTTTAAATGAATTTGGCCTCACTTTTTTGGCCTAGAGGTGATGCATCATTGCATGACCTAAATAATTTCCTCATGTAAGTGGGAATAGAAGCATCATGAAATAGAAGTGTCAGAAATCTGGTAGGGGTTTTTTTCATTATTTTTTTTCCCCAAAATACAAAGGTTGTTATTCCTTGATTTAGACATGAAAAAGATTACCCGCAGAAAGGAAACTTGGCTGAAGCGTGACAGCCAGATTTCTGTATTAGCTAAATGAGGTGGAAGTAACATTTATGAATGGCAGCAGTCAGCACTGAAAAAGTGAAAGTTCCTCTCTCCCTATTTTATACAAAGTGTCTGAAATACAGTATTTGGCACTGACAGGAAATTAGATGTTTTTGTTTCAGAGTTGTTTTGCTCATTTTTATTTGGGATTGTAAAGGTGAAGTTTGTTATTTGAATCAGTTACTGTGCTAGTTCAGCAGCATTGTAGAATTCTGACCTAAGACATCAAGGTGCAAGGCGAGAACTTTGAAGGCTTTTTGTACTTAATAGTTTCATGGCATGGCCTTCCAGACTTGCAGCTATCTGCAAATCCTGTAGCAGAATCTATAAGAAAAAAGAGCTAAATAAGAAAGAATAGCAGAGACCTAGAAAATCACCTGTTGTTAGTGCAGTTGAACGCTTAAAACATGCTATGCTAAACTCAGCGTATCATTGCACCATTTAAGTGATTGAGGAAAATTCTGGCATTTTTAGCAGGCGAGATATTTGCTATCTGGAAAGCTTTGAAATATGTAGTTCGAAGTATCTGTTTGACGTTAAGCTAAAATTTCAGTCTTTCCTCTGAACACATTATTTAAAAAAAGGAAAAAAAGGCTTTATTGCTAAACCTTTCTTTTTCCCCTCCTCAGATTCTTGAAAAAACTGCTTTTCCGAACAGTGTTGCTCTAGACATCTGTATGCACAATCCGTCTTGGAAACCATTAATTAAAAAGTAGGCATTTCATTGTCTCTCTTACTATTTTTCATGTATATTCAGTTGTTTTAGAACTCTTAGAAGGGTTGTCCATCTTAGGGCTACTCTTAAGGTCTGGAAACTGGCAGATCTGATACATGATTTTGAATAAAGAGATACAAATGTTTTTGTGAACTGCACACCGGATCACAGCCTTACTAAATTCAAGATTCTTCTTTATATTTCAGCAGGTATTTTCAAGAATACCTGCTCAGTGTGCTTTTTGTTTGTTTCAGACTGAATACAGTGCAGTGTAGAGCTTTAACATGTCTTCAGAGCATTTTGTTGGTGTCAGATGTGGATTGTCTTGGGGGAGCTTCAGCACTTCAGTCCCTTGCACAGCATCTCTCACAGCTGATCTTTTCTAAAACAGGTAAGATGTTTAGTGAAGGGGGTTTGCTGACCCCCTTTGCTGATCATCTAGATATAAGGTAGCCATGTATGTTGTTATGTTCTGATGCTGTTTATTACTAATCTTATCCCTCTGGTCCTTCAAAATAAAGATACTGAATGTTGGCAATGTACTGACATCACAGTGTATCCTGTTAAGATGTGTTTATCCAAACTGCACCTTGAGCAAGTCTGCCTGTAATGCAAGAATCTGCTTCACATTTGGGTCTATGCAGGAAGTCACTTAGAGGATAAACACTGCCTTGTTGGGAGACCAGAACTGTTTGCCTGATCATATGTATGGTAATAGCAGTTTTTCATCAATCAGACAAGTCATGAAGAAGATGGGACATTTTGTTTTTAAATGTCCTAACTAGCCTAAGGAGATGTGAAAACAAAAGATGTCTAGAACAGTCTTTCACATCATTTTTTTCTAGTAATCTTACCAAATTATGGCAAAGGCGGTTGTTGCAAAAATCTCAAGAATGTCCATGCTTATTACAGTAGGAAAGAGAGCAGCCACCTTGTCCCCAGGACATGTGTTATGCTTATGATAGCTTAGCTTTATTGGAAATATGTTTGTAGTAAGAAAGCGTGCAAAGTTTTTATGACTAAATATTAAAGCTGCTCAGCTTCCTGTTCTGGCTGTGGTTCAATTTCAACAGAGAAGGTAATAAATTTAATTATTCTAAAAATACCATTTTAGAATATATTAGAGGTATATAGATATAGATAGATAGGTACATATATATATATATATATATATGTGATATGTATTAGGTCTGTATTTAGACACTGGAATGGGCTGCCCAGGGAGACTGTGGAGTCACTGTCCCTGGAGGTGTTTAAGGAAAGACTGGACGTGGCACTCAGTGCCAGGGTCTGGTTGGCACGGCAGTGATCAGTCACAGGCTGGACTTGATCTGAGAGGTCTTTCCCAACCTCATAGGCTCTGTGATGCATCCTGGTAAACACTAGAATGTATCCACTGTAGTTCATCCAAGGTGCATTATTTCATAGAGGTACTGTGAAGGTTTCCCCATACATCTGCTAGTACAGTGTTACTGGATCATCTATACAGCAGTTAGCATTTCCAGCTACTTTCTGTGATCCTGTACATGAGAGCAGCATCATTTCCATAACCCTGTTGGACCATGTATGGTATCATCTCTCTGTTACTGACATGAGAGAAGCTGAACGAAGATTAGGAAAAAAAAAAAAAAAGGCAAGAAAACCCTACCTGGTTCCAAACTGAGGATGTGGGTCCCTGACAGGCTTTTTCATTCAGACTATTCTGATAATCTTTGTTTTAAGGTCAGTGGTGATGGGTTTATAAAAAATAAGAGATATTCTTAGAGCTTGTAAGAGCTGCCAACTCTCAAAACTGTCAGAAAACGTTTTCCCTAAGACAGTTCTGTTGAAGTCTGGCATATGTGTGGCTTTGTCATTTCTTGTCTCTTAGAAGCTCAAGAAGCTCAGTTTCCTTCCCTTCTTTCAAGTGTCTCCATTTGCAGCCACAGATGCAGCTTATGTAGTTCTCTGCTGTAGTGTATAAAATGACACTGCATTAGTGCTTGAAAATGCATCTGCCTGCAAAACACACTTTTTTTCTCACTGTCTTTAAAGACATGTGATTAGTCTATGGCAACATTATTACTGAGAGTGCAGTGCGTGGAAAACTAAAATGCAGAAATGAAAATACCTATGAAAACATATGCAAGGAAGTTCACATAAAATATGTCTCATGCTTGAAGAGAGGAATTCCAAGATTTTGGATCTACATGTTATGCTTTGTAGTAGTCAGAAAGTTCTCAGATGAAGCTGGAGAAGTTGCTATCTGAAGACAGCTAAGGATGCTAAAATTAATTTAATGGCAGAGGCTCGTTTTTTAATGTTTAAATACTGTGTAATGAAAACTGCCAGATAGAGTTGATAACATACCAACATGTGGTTAGAAGGAATTCTGTGGTTTACAGGGTAAAAAAGAGGCATAAAGATCTGATTGTTTACATGAGAAAGGAGGAGATGCTCATAAATCAAGAAGTTCTGCATCTGGAGTGGTCCAGAAAATAAACATATTAGAGGAAAATAAAAAGCATCAAGAAATGCAGAACACAGATTGAAGGGGATGGCTGCTACCGATGAGTTTGTAGTTAAACAGAATAATGCAGTGTTTGAGTCATACATTCCTGAAATGTTATTAAACCACCGGAAAACATGCTCTTTATATGAATTGGAAAGAGTCCAGTGTTCCGGGTGTCTGAAAAGCTTGCTTAAGAAGGCAGAAGAAAGGAGGTAAAGTATGCAGTCAGTTTCTGTGTTTTTCTCAGTTCCTGTATTACAGCCTCCCTGTGATACCAGTGTTCAGCTGCTGTTCTGGTGACAGTGGCTGGTACTGTCCATTAGGTCACACAAGTGTCTCAACTAGGAATGTGCCTGAAAATGAGGCCCAGCTGTGTTCTAACCTCCAGATGCAGTTAATGCTGAATTCAAACAAATCACTATGGTTACAACCTACAGAGACCAGTCTCTGAAAATCTAGCTTTTCCTGTTGTGGTAGTACCTGGAGGAACAATTAAGGGATTAAGGAATTTGTATTTCTTTGCTTCCCGTGTCCCTCATCTTACTGTTTAACTTCTGGCTCTGGGTTCTATTCTTTGACAGAACTCCCTACAGACACAGAATTCCTGGAAGCTGTAACCAGTGCTTTGAGGGCTCTCCTACAAACAATGGCATCAAAGAACATATCCCAGGTAAAAGCTTTCGAACTTAAAAAATGCTCTGGTAGGTTCAAATTCCTGTGAGATTGGGCTGGAAAGTTTTTGAAACAAAACAATACAAATTTAGTTTAAAATTTCAGCAGTTGTGAACCCTTGAAGAACAGATTTAATAGCATTAACTGTGGTTTTTCATGGACCTTACAGGAATATTTTTTTATATATCTCTTCCTCAACATGTAAACAGATGAAAGGTATTTCAAAACCAGAATAGCAATAAGCCGTGGGTATCTTTAGGGGGTAGTTAAAATGACAAATATTTAGAAAATTAGCACCTAGAAATGTGGATTCTTCATTTCCTGATGTCACCTAGTTGAAGCTGGTGGTCCTTCTTGAATCTTGGTTGGACATGAATTAGTGAGCTGAATACAGGAATGAAGCATAATAGTTTGTTATACAAGACACAAAACTAGTTAGTCTGCTAGTCCTTTCTGGCCTTAAACTGAAAACTGAGCTTCTGTGCTGTAAGTTGTGAAGAGTTGGAAGCAACTATTGAGCTAGGTAAATTTGTGAAAATCTCAGAACTTTTCCTTCAACTTCCTGTCAGCTTTGGTTATGTTCTGGAAGAAATACCTTAAGTTGAAAGGGAGAGTTTACCTGCCTTCTTGGTAATTGCATTTTCAGAATTCATATAGTTTTCATAAGCTAGGACTCTGTTTCTCTGTTAAGAATTTGCCTGTGTTCTGTAAAAGCACAGTGTCTAAATGTCATATTTCAAAACTTCCATGAAAACATAATGGTGTCTCTTTCTTTCTTTCCCTCCTTTCCCCTTGCTGACCAGTGTATGACTCCCGAGCAGCTATTGGCTTTGTGTGAGGCTGGTATTCAAAGCAGCAATGCCAGTGTTAGAGTGAACGTGGTGAGCATCCTTGGAATTTCTGGCAGTGTCCTGGCAAAAGGACAAGATACAGCTGAAACACTGAAGGTGAAAAAGCAAACTTTGCATTGCAAGCTTAAAAGAATTATGTTGTTTCTTTAGAATTGCTGGAAAAATCAATTCTTCTTTCTTATTTCAGATGATTGGAAAATTTCTTCTTGAGGTTGCTATGAAGGAATCTTCTCTTGTGGTAGCAGGGGAAGCCTTGGATGCACTTTTTGATGTATTTGCAGATGGTGAAGAAGCAGAAAAGGCGGCGTTACAGATCAAGTTGCTTCCAACTCTGAAGGAATTTCAGCCAGTGTTCAGAATGAGGGTAGGCATCAAGGACAGCCATCTCAGGGTCTCAGCACACCATGTGGGTTAAAGCTTTGAGTGTTGGGGTCCTAGAAGAGATAATTAATTTATAATGTGACAGAAAAAAAGGTGTTTGATTTTCTGATATTCCACTTTAGAGGAAAGCAAACACACTTACCTTAAAGTTCATGGAAGTGTCAAGGTAACAGTGCAGCACCTGCATTGCAACATCTGCATTACACCATCAGTATTACTAATGTCCAAATTACTGTATTGTTCTGAAACAGTTGTAAAAAATATCCTGCAGATGTCTCTGGAGGTGGGAGAAAAGTCCTTTCTGAAGTTACATTGACATCTTTGGTTTTTAACTTGTAGTTGCAGTTGGATGTTTTTGTTACGTTCTTGGTTAATTAAAACAGTTCATGTATCCTGTATTTTCAAGAATAACAAGGCTGGTATTCTAAACTGTAATTTTAGGTACATCCTTGTCTTAAATAGAGAATGACCTTCCACACGTTGTGTATTTGGTCAGATGCAGCCTGAGGAGTGACTTTCATAGTCTAAAAGCTAAGCACTGTACACACAAAGTACTTACCTGATGGTGCTTCAGTTGTTTGGTTAAATGTGCAAGGTTTTCCATATGAAAAGCCACAGAAGAGAAGTGTATGTCACAGAGTTTTGAATGAAATAGCATGCCATTAGTCTGGTTTTAGGCAGCAATGTATTACAGTAAATTGACTGGCGGAAATCATTGCTAAGCTCCACATGTGCACACGGGAACACCTTGGAATTCTCACAAGCTATGGGTAGCGTACCTTGATAGAAGACCTATGTACAGAATTACAATAAACTTGAGGTGATCTAATAGCAGAAATGTCTCCATTAATAAACCATGTATTTTTTTGGTTTCACAGATGCGAAAAGAAGGCAAAGGACAATATAGTACAGATCAACTGTGTGTTCTTGACAATGTGAAGATGAATTTGAGAAGATTCATTGCATATCAGGAGACACTAGGGAAAACCCCAACTTGAAACATCAAGGAACTTTTAAGGTTTTCCTTATTGAGTAATGTTTTCAAAAAATATAACTGTTTTGAACTTCCAAACTTTACTGAGCAGAGCAGTTTTGCTTTGATATTAATGCTACCTTTTATAACATTCAGTATTTTTATACTTTCGGGTTGATGCAATATGAAAGACATATCAGCATAAAAAACCCCATAGCATTACCCTGAGATTGCTGGAGTGATAAGAAGGTGCTCTTTAGGTCCTGAGGTCTGTACATAGCACCACTGTCATTGTCTAGATTTCTTCATGTACCCTGGCAGAAAACTACACTTGCGTGAAAAAGTAATTTAGAAAATATTCTCGGTCATGTGACAGATTAAAAAAAAAAAAAGTAAAAGCTCAAGATCTATTTCAGGGAATTGAGCAGTGGGAAAATGTTAATATTTGCCTGTTAATATTACCTGTTCCTAGAATTGCACAGGCACTTGTGGCAGACTTCCCAAAAGAAGTGTGTGACAAATGTGTAGATTCCTGTCAGCACTTGGATCTGTTATTTCATGAGGCTCATGAGGAGAAAATTTTCAGATTCAGTTATGATAAAGTCAGTATGATAGTTTTTTTGCTGTGAAAATCAGTGTAAGCAGATCCTACACCTAGACACAGCTGCCTGTCTTTATTTTGATTGGTATTTCTGAAAATTAAGTCTCCTGTTTTAGTCTTCCTTGTAATTCTACATCAGGATGAGTTTGAATTCAGGGAAGTAGTAAACCTAACAGAAAGTATTTTTTATACTGAGGTATTACCTGAAGTAAATTTATATTTGCTTAAGATACTTTTTGCAAATATATGTGATGGAGATTTTTAAGATGTAAAATAGAGAAACTATTTTTTAAAAATATCATTGATTTATGCACATTGTATGTGAACTTCCATATATCAAAAGCTTTGGTCATGTTTCTGTGAATGAGATCCTCTCATACATGTTTTTCAAGAAGAAACCCCACAACCAGACACAAAAGCATTTTGTTTTGCTGGTTTTTGAAATGGGAGGTTTTTTTTCTTCTCTCTCAATGTGCTGCCTTAGCTCAGTCATCCGGTTTTTGGCAAAATTTTTCCCATGATAAAAGCATGGAACTTAAAAAGACCAAATTTGCTTGGTTTGTTAGATTTCAGCCTCTAAGATTGGAAAGCAGACTTGAGAACTGACTGGTAACTTGCAAATGACTGACTTTCTGAAATCCTGACATGGTATCTTGTCAAATACAAGAGAAAGCGAAAGGTGAGTTTAAGCAGCCGTACTGCCTGGAAGTGCTGTTATTGCTGTTACTTTCCAGGAGTCAGATGAAATATGTGATGTGATGCCTGCTAGTCAAATGAGTGAGAGGGCCATGGAGGCTGGCCCGGAGAAAGCCTGGAGAAAGCCAGGCGGTTGCAGGGTTATCCAGGGATTTGGCAGGGCAGGCAGTGAAGAGGTCTGGAGTGTAACAGCTGAGGAAAGGTGGATTATGGCATAATACCCTACAGTGTGTGGATTTTAGTCCTAGTGTTAGCTATACTTGCTGTACACTGAGGATAGTATACTATTAGCCTGATAAAAGGTATTAGTATTTGTTTGGAGCACTTAAAGGACTTCCATGTGGAAAGTTCTGCTCTCATTTTCTGGGTGCTACATTGAATTGCAGGATGTTCTGGATTGGAAGGGATCTATGGAGGTCTTAGTCTAGACCCCTGATCAAAGCAGGGCTAACTTGGGAGGCAGGTTGTGCTAGGCCTTGAACATGTCCCAGAATGGAAATTCTACAACTCCGGACAGCCTTTTCCAGGGCTTGACTGCCCTTGCTGGAAACACATTTTTTTCCCTTTTCCCCTTGTGCCTTGTAGGAGTTCCCTGCTGCAAAATGTGCCTCTTGTCCTCTTTGACTGCACACCACCAAGAAGACTCTGGCTCCATCTCATAGCCCCCAGTTGGTAGCTGAAAACAGCAATTGTATTTTCTTCTTCTCCAGGCCAAATAAACCCTGCTCCCTCAGCTGTTCCTTGTATGTCCTCCCACCCTCCAACCATCTTAGTGGCCTTCTGCTTGACCTGCTCTACTGTGTCTTGTACAGAGGGCCCAAAACTGGACACACTACTCCAGACGTGATCTCCTAGGTGCTGAATAGAGGGAAGTGATTGGTTTTTTTGTCCTGCTGGCCATGCTCCTGCCAATGCAGCCTGTTGTTTTAGCTGTTGTTACTGCAGGGGTGCATTGCTGACTCCAACTCGCTGTCCATCAGAACCCTTTGGTTCTTCTCTCCAAAGCTGCTCTTTGGTCATTCAGTCAAGAGCACTGTTCCAAGTGTAGGACTTTACATTTTACAAGTGTAACACCCAGAATCTGTTTCCTGGGGACTGCCAGAAAACCAAAGTATTTTTTTTTCATGTTTTTCTTTTGGGTTGATATTGAAAGAAACATTTCATCTGCAAATATAAATCTGAAAGTTGCAGATAAATATACAGAAGATAGGGCATCCACTAGAAAACATGGTTTTCTTAATATAATCAGTTAGACCCTGTTTTTTTTCCTTCAAGTTAAGAAACAGACTGACATTTAGATCTTAAACTATTCTGGCAATAGGAATGCACAGATTATTTTTTTGCTATGCACTGATGAGCTAAATGTCTTGAAAAAATATTTTCATAATGAGATTGGTGCATAGTACAAACCATATCATTTAAAGAAGAATATGAATGCATCTATAGAAGACAAGGCAAGTTGTGAGTGATTTAAAGAACTGTCAGATCAGGGACTAAAACCAGATGAGATACACCGGTACAAAAGAGCTAAGCTACAAGATTGGGGCTACAAAAGTTGTTCTGACACAACCAAGGAAAATTCAGGCAGCAGCAGAAGTGATGATAATGTACAAATTAAATGTTTTGGGGGCTCTTTGAACACTGGTTTGTTTAATAGGTCTAGGGTACACTTCAGACAAAGACAAGATCCTTTACAACCTACAAAGGGGAAGACGGATCTTGATACTTTGAGGGTGGCAGAAATTGGACTGATGTAGACAGTGTGTAGCATAAGTAAATAGTGACTAAATAGATGTAAGTGATCTTCCTCAGTTAATCTAATCACACAGATAAGACTGCTATCAAAACAGGTATCTGAATTTGGTTGCTTACTCTGGTCCCTAAGGCATCATCTGTCTGCTTCAGTTGAAAACCGCAATCCTTGGGAAGTATGGATTGCTGCTTTACTTGTGTCCCTGTCTGATGCTGAGCACAACAGACTGGCTCTGAGTTGAGCTGTGATACCAAAATAGGTGCTGAATTTACCTTGGTCTGTGGTGTCAAGTAAAGAGTGCGAAGGGGGCTCTAGGTCCTCTGCGCTGTTCAGAACCACTGGCATTTTCTGCTGCCTTGGTCTCTGCAGCCTGCAAAATGTCGGATTCCCAGCTGTGGAAATGAGGAATTATAATTTGTGTGGTTTTATTCTTGCTCTCTATGAACATAAAGAAAGAAGTGGCAAGATTTAAATGTGCATTTGTTGTGAGGTACTTTTTATACGTCGTGCCTTGACATTCAGAAGCAGAAGACAGCTGTATACCACAGTCGAGTCAATAGTTTAACTCTTTGGGGTTTATGCTGTGTGTTGAAGGTAATTTTTTTTCACAGTATGGGCTTTTTTTTTTTTTTTTAAAGATTGTCTTCTTAGAGGGACAAGAATAACTTCAACCAGTACTACTTGGCTTGGTTTGATATTTGTATTTTGAGACACAAATACAAAAAAAAATGAGAGCACAGTAAAATTATAAAATGAGAACTGCATTGGAGAACAAATGAATTATAAACTAGTTTGTAGTCTAAGTATTATAAATGAAATTCATATCTTGTGGAATATTAACACAAAACAACCAACCAAAAATGCCCATAAACTCAAGTTCTGTTTCCTTAGTAAGGGAATTTCAATAAAAACATTCCTGAGGATTGGATAGAAACATCTAGCCTTACATTTACTGTTGCAAATTCCAATTCAGGCAATGGTAGTGGTAATTGAAAACAATGTAATTGTCCCTTTCTGGCTTAGGTGACTTGAGCAAACAATCTATATATAGTTTGTGCTGGACAAGCTGTTAAGATATATAACTATAAGATAATTGGCAAAATCTGAGGTCTCTGACAGACACAGCAGATAAAGGAACTTGAAGTTTTTCCACCAGGGCTGACACACGGTGAGCCGTTCTGTTTGACGAAGCTTTTACTTGAGCGGTGGGAGTTTTTTTGGTCTAATTTTCAGATAATTTAAAACTGTTAATTTTTATACCTTCTGGGAAAGATTGAAGGCGTTTAAGTCAATTCACTTCTATTTTGTTTTGTTTCTGTATAATTTTTGTACATTGTAAGTTTCTTGTCTCTGTGAGAGGCATTTTGTCAAACATACAGACATAATTCAGTGACCACATAAAGCGTAGTTTGAGGCTTGCACACCTAAGGATATAGGAAGATTCTTTTTTCTTTCAAATCTAGGTGTCAGGAACTCCTTGCACCACTGTTACATTATGGGTTTAAGTCAAACTGCTTGGGAACTGAACTAAGATCCCTGTAATAATCTGTATGCTGTTGGAATGATTGTGGCTGCTGCGTGTTCTTGAGGGTCCTGATGCAGCCCTGGCCTTGTGAGGTGCTCGCATAAATCCCTGCACCACACTGAAAGGTGTGTTGGGCTTTCAGTTAACCTTCTTCTGGTTTTGTGTTCCTGCTATGATAAAAATCCCATTGAGAATTGTCTTCTTTCTCCTCTGACATGTGAACTTTAACTTTTAAGGAATATTGCATTGGCCTCTTTCCTCCTCTCCGCCCCTTCAAATGGAGAGTGAAAAGCACTTCCAGAACTTAATGGAAGAACGGCTGATTCAGCTAGTAAATGCATGATGTTTCCAAATAACCTTTTCTGGGAAGTTCTCTTTTTAGTAAATAATAGAGTTCAAATTCAAAGTGGTGATTAATATGATCAAATTGGTTTTTTTAAAGTGTGGGTTTTGTTTGTTTTTTATGCCCCCCAGGCATACTTGCTAATCTAAAGCATTTGTGTTACTACACCACCTCTGTTGTGTCCTGTGCTTCGCACCAGGGTTGTTACTGAGGAATCCTGTAAATTAATAAACCTCAGTCCTATAGAAAACTTGTTTGTGTTTATGTGCTATGAGTGTACACTAAATCATGGATTTTTTCAGAATTAGCTTTATTAAAAAAGGAAGCAAATCAGTTGTTTTCATGTTACTTTTACCTCTTTAAGTGTAGTGTGAAATCTTTTATTTGACTTGCACTTTTCTTTTTCTTTTTTTAAAAAAGAAGTTCATTAATTGAAACATTTTTATTTGAATTTGTGATGTGCAGGGAACATCATTTAGACTCATCTTGTTACCTTTTCTTGCTATGCTTATAATTCTCAGAATAACTGAAGAATGTGGGGTTTGGAAAATAGGGTTATTCATAGTGGTTATTCCCCAATTCCAAGACATGTTCAAGTCCCACCAGTTTCTACTTGGCTTTCAGTAGTAGTTTTAGGTACAGGTCCTAATTTACAAAGCAATTAAGTTTGTCAAACCCCAGATTTCACCCTCTTGCTGTGGTTCATTTTCTCTTGGGCAATGCAGATCAGACACGCTGTGACACAACAGAGGAGTGCTGAGGACAGTATGTTCTGCTCAGGGATGGTGGGGAGAAGCCAGAACTTCAGTCTTGGGTTGTCATCAGGAAATGGTGCTAAGTCTTCTTCTTCGCAAACTGTTCACTTCATGGAATGCTTGAAGTTGGAATGCGACTTTTTAATTCTAAACCCTCCACCTCCAGCTTCCTAAAGAGAAATCATCTCCCATGCAATTCCGAAAGTGGGGGAAGCAGTAGGCCCTTCATGCAGAGTGCTGGAAACTTTGTAGCTGATATTAAAGATGTTTTAAGGCTGTAGTATGAAAATACTAAAAATAAAACTGAGTCTGACAAGAACTGGTACTACTCAGTGTTGCTGTTTGGGGTATTGTGTATGTGATGTATTTTTCCATCTGCAGAAAAGGCTGCCCCGAGGCTGCCTTTACCTCTCCTTTGGTGCGGAATGAAAGACAGGAAGACCCTGAACTACTCAGGCGCCTCCCCACAAGAGTTTTAGGCGGGGGGCAGCGGCGGCTGTCGGTGTGCGGACAGGGGGACGCGGGCCCGAGTCTGCCCGCGCCTCTGCCTGTGCCCGAGCCGCAGCCCGGCGCGCTGGTAGCAGCGGGGCCGGAGTCGCGGCCGCTCGGGCGCCCGCGGGGCCGGGATACGAGGGCTCGGCCCTGGGAGCGCAGCTGTTGCCCCGTGGGGCGCGGGG
>VXAD01000278.1:2464192-2502992 GCA_013399195.1 Dicrurus megarhynchus | reverse complement strand
CGGTGGGTGCCGGGCTGTCGCTGCCCGGCCGTGGTGACTGACAGCTACGCCTCGCCGGTGCTCGAGCGGCCTGTGCGGGGCAGCCCCTGCGCCGAGCGTCCCGCCCGCCGGGGCGGTGGCTCCGCGGGGCCGGGGCCACACGCTTGCGGCGGTGGTGCCCGTGTGCATGCTGATGGAGCGGGCACGCCTATCCGCAGGGACGGGAGCCCCGCCGGTCCTCCGCTGTCACCGCCCGTGCACGTGTTACACGCTGCCGGCCGGTGCCGCCGGGCTCCTCGGACACGGCGTTCCGCTGTCAGCGCCGCTGCGCGCTGTGCGCGGGGTTCTCGCCGCTGTAGCGCCGGGTGCTGCCCTCGCTGCTCCCGCACGTGCGGCGGGGCCGGGCAGGCACAGGGCCGGCACGCCTGCCCTCCGCAGCGCTGTCAAGCTCACCTCTAACGCTTTGTGCTGCCTGCGGAACAAATGCGTGGTAGGGACTAGAACTTAAAAAACCAATAATCATCTGTTAGTGTTAAAAGAAAGCGCACAGACTAGGTAATTTCCCGGGGAGTGTGTTTTCTGAGACCTGACAGAGAAGGTATGCGTGCAGGCAGGCGCCTGCTCTCAGAAATAAACTTCCAGGCATGGATAGTGTGCAGTGGGTTTTAGTGTGGGGTTATTAATGGTTGTCATGGATCTCTGACTATGGAATGCATGTGCTGATCTGAATATTTTGTCCTCAGTGTTTTTGTGTTAGCTTAGGTCTCATCAGTTGGCATTGCACGAGCCCATGGAGATGGAGGGCAGGCAATCATCTATCTTTTGTTTACCTGAAAACTGGTTTGAGCCCTCCCCTTTTTTTAAACACACTGGCTTTTGATATGGGCGATGCCCTGGATAAAGACCATTTGGTAACTTCTGTGGAATTTTTTTTTTTTTGTAAAGTTCACGCTTTTCAAAACATAACCTTTGCCTTGAACCCTCCAGCATCTAGATGACGGAGGTGTATGGTAAAAGTTGAAAGCCTGGCAGAGCTCACTTTAGAAATCAGTAGTGATTTAGTTGCATGAGTTTTTGTGTGCTCAGCTTGTACCTAAGGGTCCTTCTGCCCTCTCACACAGGAAAGCACTAACCTCTTTGCCTTCCGAAATTGCTGTTCTGTAAGATTTGTCAAAATGACTATTCAAATTTGCTGGTCGTTTTGGAAGGCAAGTTCTAACCACCTCTGGCTCCCTGTTTTTTTGCCAGCTCCTATGTTACCTTTACTGCTGGGGTTATAATAATTCATAAAGTGACACTGCAGAAGTATGCTATTTTAAGTGTTCTAGTCACCATACCTTGGAACTTTCTGCAACTTTCTTCACACAACTTAAAAGTATTGTGTGTAGAACATACCAAGTACTGAATTTTTGTAAGTTAGTTTTTGGACTCTGGTTATATTCTGCCTTGTAACTTATTTACTTGAAGGCTAAGGAACATTTTTACAAGTGCTTTACTCTCTCTGTGTCTTGAAAATATGTAAATTTTTTTCTGTATTGAAGATACAGGGTGAAAAAGGGTAAGTTTCAACAAGAGAGTAATAGTAATAATAATGGGGTGAAAAAAGAGTGAGCTTCAGCAAGAGATTAATAACAGTAATAACAACAACTGTGCCAAAGTATTTAAAGTGTTGCTAGAGTTAAATTTTGGTGTTATCTGTTTCAAACTCCAAGTGGTAGCCCCTTGTGGACTTTTTTTTAACAGCATGAAGACATACTCAGATATCTTAGTCTGCATGTGTATTGACTGTCTAGTTTGTGGCATATATTGACATGATGCTGAGCTTCTGTTTTAGCTATTTCCTTTATTCAAAGCACAGTAAGGTAGAGTGTCTTTAAAATACATCCCTACTTTGCTTTTCCTAGTTTACGGAAGTTGGCTTTTAAAAAGCTATAAAAAGTTTTAGAGGCTGTTGCTAACAATCTGAATGAAAAATTGTGGAAACAATTTCTAAAAGGAACTGAAGCTTCCTAGGAAGGCCTAGACAATGCCTGGGTCCTGTGAAGGTTGCAGTGTGACCGACTGGCTGCTGGCAAGGCCAGGTGAAGCCTCCTGTGCCTGCGCTGTGACCTGAGGTGCTGCCCTCGCTCCCGACTGCAAGCTTCTCTTGAACAGCTGTCTGTTGTAAGGTATCTGTCTGCATCTGGAGACATTGGGGAGTAAGGATGGATAGAGAGGTTTGTAACCTAGCAAATGAGGCTGTTGCTGAAGTAAATATTTTAAATTAATTATTTCCAATGTAAATTTCCAAAATCGTGTTGAGTAGTTGTAGCAGTTACTGGGGAAAAAAAGATACCAGCATTGCTATTATATCATTACTTGTGTGTTAGCAGGTGTCTTTTTCTTCCCTGATTGTTACCATGCGAATTGTGAAAAAGTAGTAATGGCTCTCAGTGCTTTTCCGTATATACCACCCTGTAATTTTGTCAAGTTAATCACTTTAAACTTTGACTCCTTGGAATACAACAGAGTTGTGGAACAGTCCCACTTGCAGAAAAATGAGACCAGATTTGCTGGCAAACACAGCTGAAAGCTGACATGTGGCATTCATATTTCCAGTGCAAGGATGTCACTTGTGTGGATGGCTGTGCAAAACCATCTCTGAATATGCAATTCTATTGATCAGCTGTCTGGAAAACCAGTCCAATAATTTTTAGCTAGTTGAACAGATTATGTAAATACATAACAGCGTGTAACTAGCAGTCAAAAGATTTAGGTAAGGTAAACGTTGAAATAGAGATTTTGGTTAAAAGCTAAGTAGCTGTTCAGTCAAATCTCGATAATTTTTCTTCTAAGTTTTTAAAAAATTTTTATTGTTGAGAAATATACTCTCTTAGTTACTGCTATGTACACATATAAAGAGATAATAAAATAATTAAATAATGACCCACAACAGTATTGGGTTTGGTTTCAAGATAGATTTTTTACAAAGTATGCACAATATTTCCTGACATTTACCTGTGCTGAAATACAGACATTCAGCACAAGGGAGTTTTTGCTCCCTTGGAGTTAATGGTGCTGTTGTGTACGTTGTATTCTGGCCTGTCTTTAATATTTTTCCTTAGTCTAAATTCTCAGACTTGCAGTTCTATTAGTAATGCAGGTGTTTGCATGACAGGTGCTCTGCTTTGTTGTGGCACTCTTAACTTGGTGGCCTGTGAAATATCACTGTAAATCAATTGCATAGTGCTGCCTGCAAGTTGCTTTGCACTAGTCAGAGTCAGCTTCCATGTCTTCCATCCTCTGGGGACTGTCATCAGACAGCAGTTCTGAAAAGAACAGATAATGCAGAAAATGAATGAAAAGTTTCACAGCATGAGTATGATGTTACTGTTGACTTAATATATACCTTTAAGGAGTTAAATTGGGTTTGCCTTGGCAGGGTAGTTAGTAGCAAAAATCAAGGATGTAGGAGGATGTGTGGGTTGGGGGTTTTGGACGGGATTCTCTGTGTGTGTGTGTCCCAAGGGCAGCAGTAAATAATGTTAGTAGTGTCACAAATAGAAAGGAAGAAAAAGTATTTGGGATACTGAAATGGCTATTTTACAGCTTTCACCACGTTCAGATTGAGTCTGGCTAAAAGGTGACAAAAGAACTGCTGAAAGGAGAAGCAACAAAACCCAAAAATAAAGACTTGCACTTAAGTTTGGCCTATTTATTGTAGGTTTCTGTGATTTTTGTGCCAAAGGAAAGAGCCCAGTGCTGCATAGTCCCCAGGAGGGAGATGTGGATTTGGGGACTCTGTAGGGAGCTGTTTTCACAGTAATCTG
This sequence comes from Dicrurus megarhynchus, assembly GCA_013399195.1. Lineage (NCBI taxonomy): Eukaryota > Metazoa > Chordata > Aves > Passeriformes > Dicruridae > Dicrurus > Dicrurus megarhynchus. Next base: position 2,499,204 of record VXAD01000278.1, on the reverse strand, counting down.
CAGCTGAAGGCAAGAACCCAGTCGATGTGTGAGTTTAAGGAGGTAAATTTGTGGTGTGTACTGCTGAGGAGAAACGTGGATTAGATAGAAAACTGCATTTTGAAATACTGAATGCACATATTTTGAAGTACTGATGGAAGCTTTGCCATGAAAGGGAGAGCATCCTGTGACCCCCACAGGAGGGGGTTGCACAGAGACATGCACACACTCCCATGCTGCTGAACTGGTTGGCACAGACTTGAGCAGACTTCTGCTTGTTTAATGTAAGGGTTTCCCAGCATGTTGCCCAGGATTACAGAGGGTACCATGAAATAAAACCATAACTACTTTAGGGAAGAAAGTAGCTTAAAGCCATAAGTCTTTGCTACAGAAATTCTATTATGAGCTTTTCATGTGAAGTTTGTCAGCTTCTCAGGTCTTTTAGTCTCATTTTTGAAAGAAGCAAAGTGCGTTAAGGCAGACACAACCCCATTGTCCCAGGTGTGAGCTGACCGGAGGACATGGAGCCACATTAAGGCGGCTGTCTGCCTGTGATAACTTACCCTGCATGTCCTTAGCTGTGTTTGCTCCGGCCCTTGCATGGTATCAGCCATGGGAGCATGATTTCCATGTGGGCTGGAGCAGAAACAGAAAGAGCTGAGTGTAGTGTGAACAGAGCAAGTCTGTGAACCTCCAGCAAAACGTCAAACCAGCCTGAATTCCCGACTTAGGGAAATCTGATAAAATCCTAATCAGTTGTGTTGGTTTTCATCATATACTCTTAAGTGCTTAAATAAAATGCAGGGTTGGTGCTTGATTTACTGTTATATTACTTGATACAAACGCTTAATGTAGGTGAAACACACCTTTGTGCCCAGACTTCTGATTTCTGCTGAAACAACAAGGAGGTGTGTGCATGACTGCTTCATGCATCCTCTGTTAGAGTATAGTTGCATGTGTTTTGGATTTGGTGAACTCACGTACATTAAAACATAGGCTGCAGATGAATTCACTGTGCACATCACATGTAAAGAGGAGTTACTTGGAAAAATCCATAGACACAAATCTGCTTGCTTCCTGAAAAAGCCTCCTAGAGCAGTAGTCTGTCCTCACGCTGTAGCTGCGTATGCCGGCTGTGAGGTAGAAGTACAGGGATGTGACTGGAGTGCAGATCCTTTTCTTGTACCCGTCTGATGAGATCCACTGTCACTCTCTGTCTCGTCCTGAGTCATGCCACAGCACCATCCTGGCAGTACCCTTGTGACAGCTTGTGCAGCTCTTGAAGGCAGTCAGCTGGGTTTTATGGAAGTGAAACCGGATATTTCCCTACAGCCTCCTGTGGTAAGAAATTACTTCTTTTGGAAGGGCTGGGAGAGAGAAACAGGTTTACTAGGGATGAGGATGCTAGACTGAAGGCAGTTTGATAAAAGCTTTAAGAAATATACAGTGAATATTGTGTAGCAGTATTACTTGAGGTTGCAGGGTTTTGGAATATGGCCAACATTTCGGCATGTTTTGTTTAAACAGTTTAAGGAAGCCTTCAGAGGCTGCTGATTTCTACATGTGCGAGGAAACAGCATGTGGATGTATTCTTGTGAACTGTTCTGTTTTCTCTGATTCATATCTTCTGTTTGGGACTTGGATACCTATTTACCTTGGAGTGGCTATATAAGGAACAGAAGTGTGGCAGACTTTTTTTGGTAGATGGAGATGTCTATATTAAGTAATAGGAAGAGTGTGTCATTCCCTCTTGTGTGCTTGCTGATTCCCAAGAGCCTCTGTGTGTTTTATAGCAGTATGCATTGAAGAAAGAGGATCTGTTCACCCTGAATCTTTATATTAAACCATGTTGGGGTCGTAGCTCTTATTTTTTAATTGTCAAACTGTTGGCATACGGTCAATTTTAGGAAGCCTGGTATCATATTGTCAGTCCTAGGAAACACAGATAGATGGAGACCTGTATCATGAGAGCACATTATTGCTTTTTCTCACCTTCAATTTTTTTACTGCCATCTCCATATTATACTTTGTTCCTGGGCCATTACTAATATTTTATTTAAAATTAGAATGTAAAGCCTGTTTTTCACTTTGGGAATTCACTTTGAAAACTTCTAAATGTGGTTTTCAGAAGTTGTGTGCGTAGCTTTACTATGAAAATTATAGAATAGGCAATAATAGAAATACTTAGTATTTCTTTTTTATTGATCTCATCATGTGGGGATTCTGAACACATCTTTCAATACGGTGTACGTGCTCCCAAAATCATGCATACGCCAAAATTTCAGAGATGACTGTTGCTTCAAAGCTTTTTGTTTATGTTGTATGTGATGTAAAACGGTGGTTCGTATGCTCTCCTTGCTGGATGTTGGAACTGGCAGCAGGAGCAGAATGCAGCTTAGAGCCAGCTTAGGTGTTGTGTTGAGGGAGGGAGGTGTGCTGGTAGTGATAGAACAACACAACCAGTGAAAGTCTTGCATAATACATATTATAAGCAAATAAATGCTATTGCTGTTCTTAGTGGGCAGTTGGAATGCTAATTTATTATTTGAACATGCTGGGAATTCTTAAATTATGAGTGTTTGTCTTTTTGAATTATCTTTTTGGATGAACTGCCAAAGAGCGCTTAAGATGTCATGAGTATATGAGTATTACTTTCTGTGCCTTTGCCTAGAAATGAGGGTTAAAGGAAATATTTCTATAAGCCAGAAAAGGAGAGGAAAACTGGTGAACTCTGTATGGGCTTCAGATGTTTTTCCTAGGCTGCAAATAGCTATAGCAGGAGCAATTTGAACTTTAATCGTTTTGTAACTTTAAGCAGTAGATAACACAGCAGGAATTTTTTCCGGCAATACTACAAACATAGGATATCAAAACAAGAGACAGACATGAATCAAGGGAGCAGAACCCTTGTTTATGGGTTTGTACAAAACTCTCTCCTACAGATCACTAGAACCGGTATAAATCTTTCCAGTAACTCTGTGTTGGTGATACTGGTGTGTTGTATCATAGTCGTACAATCAACGTATCAGTATTGCTGCATTCAGTACAGGTCCCCTGATACTGCCTGTCCCTGATGGTTGTCTTCCTGACCCTTAAAGCTGTGTCACAAAATATGTGTGAGACTGAGCCACACTGATTGTGTCCCTTGGAGCTGCCAAGCTCTCAGGGTGGGGTGTGCGTGGGAGGGCAGCTCTAGCACAGCAGCTCGGTGTGAGGGTGAACTGGCTGCCTGACTGAGGCTGGGGTTGTCTTATGCTGGGATGCAACATTTGTTAATTTTCTTCCTCCCATGGTGACAATTAAGATTATTTGGCAGCCCTCGTTCCAGATCAACCTCTCTGATGGCCTCATAACATCCTCCATGGTATGAGATCTACATCTGAATTATTCAAAAGTGATGTTCAGTGAAAGAGGCACAGTCTTGCTGCAATTGCTTGAGAAGGCTTTATGGTGTGGAATTCTGCATCACCATACTGTATTGCGTACATTGCGCAATTTTTTTTTGCATTGCATTTTTTAGGATTTTTACTGGAAAACTGGTAGCAGAGGTGTAGGATCAAAGTCAGTGTTTGTGCACCTCTGCTCTTCTGTCTTGTCGGTGGGATCTCTTATGGGAGAAGTAGCGAACATGATATTCAAGATGTTAAGACAGTGTGAAGGGAATAGTATTGTGATTCTACAAGTAATAGAATATAACAAGGGACAAATTCAAACGTTAAAGTCCTCTAGAAACTTCCAAATCAGGGAAATGAGGGCAGTCGTCTATGATAAGTGAGAGGTGTATAGTTGAGTAGCTACATTGGCTCATCACCTTCACTCAGTGTAGATTTACTTTCAGTTACATTTAGGTACACCCATTGAAAGTATCACGTGCTTTCTTGCAATTACTTTGTTTATGGATGCAGTAACACCTGAAAGAACTTGCATTAACCTGTCACAAATATCAAGTGTAGATAAGCCCTTCTTTTAATGTCCTCTAAGATACAACATGTGGGAATATTGTGCTGTAGTTTGAGTGATGACTAAGGTGTTGATATTACTATTACGTGTCAGTGTGTATAGTCTGAAGACAGGGAGTCCTAAATCAAAGCTTGTTGACCCTGCCTGACCTCTTGATGCTGTGTTTAAGCTAGACTGAGGAAGATAGCTTACTTTCTTAAGCTTTCTTAAGTCTCACTCTGTTAATTTTAGAGCTGTTCACTTCCTATCTTACTTCAGGAACAGCTGATAGTTTCCTGTGTGCTACAAAAAGTAAGTGGTTTTTGTTCTGGTTTTGAGGGTTTTTTCGGATTGCTTTGTTTCAATGGGGTTGTTATAAAAAGTATACTCCTTTATATACATTTGCATTCCTCCCCCTTATCCCTCAGTAAGATTTTGGCTTTAATCTAAAGTATACATATAGTTTCTGAAAGTGGTGTCTTGCATCTGGCTTTATCTCTTATGTATTCAGAGGCACTCCTGGTTGGCAAGCTTTCCACAGCTGCCAGTTAAAGTACTGAGTTAAACATAGTGTGGTGAAGGAACTGTCTTGATCTGAATAATGGCCATGATTGCAGATCACAGTCTTAGGTCACAGTATTGAGTTAGGCTGAAAAAATTAGGTCCTAAGGTTAATTTTATTTATTTTTTGCTTTGTTCTATCACACTCTTCAGCTGGGTGATTCAACTCGTATGTTTGAGGATCTATATACTCAGCCTTCTGGTTGTGCTTCGGACTCAGTACCTTACGCTCATTCATCCATGGGGAATGACTACTGTAGTAGTCATACTTGGCAGGTACCCACATGAGAAAATTTTCATGTTGATTTTTGCCTTGAAGAACTGGTTTGTTATTGAGGTAAGCAGCTTCTTTACATGTACCTCTGCTTCCAACATCAGGTGGAAGAGAAGTTTGCCTCATCAAGCTGTTAGATTGCTTCTTATGGGATAGTTTTTGAGATGAGGCAGAAAGGACAGTACAGTCCTGCTTCTTTTGCTCTCTTGTACTTACATTGTACATAATTTGCATTGTTCTTCAATCTAAATTTGAAGTAACCGGTGATCTTTTGAAGCTGCTGTTGTTACAACCTGGACAAATGTGACAGGGCACATGCAGCTGGTAAAAGATAAAGTTTCAATGGCAGTAAGTAACAGTGTCAGCTCCTGGCATAGAAGTACCTCGGAGTAAAGAAGAGAATAACTGTATTAACAAACTTCCTCCCTTGTTTTTTGTGCAGTGTGGTATTTGCCTGTAGGCAGTAAGTCACTGAACATTATATGCCGGAATAGTTCACTTCAGCCTTTGCTCCTCTGAAGCAAACCTGCTTCAGGCATGCCAAAACGTGCTTTTTCAGTTGCTATTGGTTCTGCACTTTGTGGAGCTCACAGTGACCCTCTTAAACCTCTCTTACAACTGGTCACTGATGCATCTTCTACTCATTTTTTGGGTACACAAGACACTTTTGTGTAATCTTCAAATTATTTTTAGAGACTGGTTCCAGCAAGTGAGTTGGATGAATCTTGAGGGTGTTTCTGAGAGCTCTGCACTGCCTCTCACTCTGCATTTGCTACTTGTGTTGGAAGACTGTGCACAAATATGTCAATGCACATGTGGATGGTGTGAGGAGGTGTGCCATGCCAGGGATGCCCCATCCTGGAGTGGGTTCCAGTAGTCACCTTCATGATATTAGGTCTTTGTCAGACCATTAAAAGTCCCCCTTTTTCCGTCATGTGCTGATTCTTGTGTCTTTATGTCCAAGCAAAACCCAGTAACTGAGGTAGCTGTGTGAAATCTTCCCTAAGTCATCTTTCAGTATGGATTGGTCTTTTAACATTTTGGACTCATGCAAAGTATTTCTGTGCAGTATTTTCTAGTATTTTCTTCTCTTTTTTGTATTGGTAGTTTTCTGACAGATATACTAGCTGAAGCTTCAGTGGAAATAAAGAAAATAAACCCCATGATTGGTTCCACAGGGTTAGTCAGAAACCAGCTTCTCCAGGTGCTTGGAAGGATGAGATCTGTCAGCTACATTGGAGGAAGAAGCATTTTTTGCAATTCCTGGCATGGAAGTTGCTAAGTGTGCAGCTCTATCACTGGACTGATAGAGGTGACCACAGGAAACATTTTTCTGTGATCTGCTTAGGCAGTGTCCTTTTTTGATTGTTATTGTTTGTAGCTTTCTATCCTGGGATGATAACCAGAGCAAACAGAGGCTGTTGACTCCAAAAAACTTTGCAGTGTTACTGCTCCCAGCCCATGATGTTTCTGGTACCTGTGCATCCTGCCTTGCAAGCAAGAGTATCTGAGCACAAGAGAACAAATCAGAACATGAACAAATAATTTCTAATATATAACTTTAAGGGAGCATAATACTACATTATGAGTCCCAAAATGAATACTGCATTGTTTAATCTGAACATAGTTCACTGTGCACAACCCTACTGTAAAGATAACAATTCATCAAAGGAAAAAGTTACCTGAAATGTTCCTTGTACCTTTGCCATAGTATGTGTGATTGTTCCTCCTCCTTCAAAGTGCATCCACTGCAGTTGCTTTTAAGCATTTGAAAGTGAGAGGGAGAACTACATCTGTGATTTCAATTTCAGCTGGATATGACAGCAGTGCATCTAAACTTGTATTGGTACTGTAGCAAAGTATCACCAAAGTGAGCTAACAAGTAATAAATGGGTGATAAACTTGTTTCAAAACAGGTAACTTGGGGTCACTCTCCATTTTGCTCAGGGAATAGAAATTTAAGCTGCAAACTCAACCTTGTGGTTTTAACTGTAATTGCTAACTTCAAATATTTTCGTAAGAAGTTTTGAATACTTCTGGTATAGGAAATGTAGCAAGGTAACTTAGGGCTCAGTTTTGTATTCCTTGAATGTTGCAAAATGCTGGGCAAAAGTCCCTCCTCTAAAAAAAAAAAAAAACCAAACCAAAAAACACCGCCCAAAAGACTGTGAATATGAGAAGATGCTGGAAAGCCTTGGGAATCTGCCTTGACTTTCCAGATGGCATACTGGCACTTCACATTTAATTTGAAAATGTTCTTATTCTGGAGCTGAAAAGTTATTAATGAACTGCAACTGTGGCTAGTTATTTGACTTAATATTTTTTTATTAAATTCTTTTCAGTTTGATCCCGTGTTCCTGAAGGAGAGGTGTTTAGAGTTTAATTCTGTTCTTGGTTCTCCTGCCTACTGAGCAGTTACAAAGCAGGTTTGCTGCACAGATGGATGTGCAGAGGGTTTCTGGAGGGAGCACAGCGAGCTCGGGATGCGTAACTGATCTGTGAGGCCAAGTGTGGCAGCAGCAGCAGCCGCCGGTGGGAACACAGACCTCAAACAGCCTTTTGTCTTGGCTTGGAGGTGAACAGTGAAAGCCTGGCATCGAGGTAGTGTCCCTTCCTTCTTAGGGACTGGTGTGGGCTTGTTTGGAGTCGACATTTGAAAGTGTAAATCTACTCTGATGGAAGGAGACAGGAGTTAATAATTACATTGCTCTCCGTTCTTTCATTTAACTAATCTTTCAGGTCAAATAATTTATCAAGTCATAAACAAGAATATTTGCCAGGCAGAACCTGCTGTGTGTGTGCAAGTAGAATTTTCTCCACTCTGTTCTGTATGAGAAAACCCTGTGCAAGGCTTGCCAGGCTTCATGTTGGGCAACCTGCTGCTGTGCACATGGTGGCAAAGGTCTGTGCTGCAGGTTTTTTTCTCCCATCAGAGTTTTCAGGTGGAGATTTTTTTCCCAAGCCTGTTATCCACCAGAAGTGCTCATCAGTCTCCTGGGAGTGTGTTAGTCTCGCCTCTGCCCAGATAGCATGTGGTGCCAGATATCAGAAGGTCACAGATAGTTTGTTTATGTGATAATATTTACTACACTAACAAAATATGAGCAATATACTGGAGCTGTATAAAGATCTGTGCTGCCTGGCTTTATGGAGACAGAAGGCAGATTACCTGACCTGCTGTTTCCTTCTGGTTTGGTTTAATAGTAACACCACTGGTGTGATTGGCAGAACTGGTGTAATAGACCTTTATTTGTTTGAAAACTCCCTGCTCGTACCTGTTGTTCTGGGTCAGAGCTATTAGTGTGTTACCGTAATTTAGTAGCTGTAGATTTTGTTACAGCTCTAACACAAACCCAAATATTGCTGTTTTACTGGGAAAGTTGAGCTAATATTAAATGAACTACTGTTGATACCGATAGTTACTTTTACTTGTTAATCTCTTGTTTTAAAGCAAACTTATAAATTGTTGTTTGGTCTTTCTGAGTGTTTTTTTAAGCAAAGGTAATCAGCAGGCTGAGGAATTACTAATTCCCCACTTCTTCTCTGTGGTTTTAATTGTTTGGAAATTTACCTGAATTTGTAATTATGGAGTATACAAAGTGCATGCTAATAGTTGCACTTTAAGGCTTCTTAAATATATGTATCTGTATTTTAAATGATGAGGTTGCAAACTGCATGGTTAGTCTGTATGTGCAACCGTTCCAGAAGACTAACGCTGTTTTGCAAGTGAGCTAAAGAAAAACCTTGTGGCTGTCTTTTGTAGGAGATGTTAGAATTACTGCTGTGTTTCAAGATAATTAGATATTACTAGAGTTGAACTCCTTGTCGTTATGAAATAAATCAGCTTCTTCCCATTGCTGCTCTTCCCACTTTGTTTTTCCTGTACAAAACCTTCTTCTCCTGCTTCATCTTTTTGTTTTGTTTGCTTCTTTCAGATCAGTTGAGGTAGCAGTTTCTCTCATTGTTTTTTCACTCCTCTGTTAGCAAAATTCATCTTCCATCACCTGAGGGAAGAGAAGCAACAGACTCTCACAGCACTTGCTTACAGAGGTGGGAAGGAGGGATGATATGTAGATACTTTCCAGGGAAGAAATAGAAGGTTATTCCCACACATGCAGTGATTCAGCTAGATTGTTTTTATGTACAGTGTGTATTAAAAAAAAAAAAAAGCCAGTGGGAAGTAAGGGTATTTCTCAAAACAGTCTTTCCAGTTGGCATTTGATGTTTTTGCTGGAAGTGCTGCAAAAATTGAGAGCAAGACTCAGCATGCATATGGCATGTATTTAAAAGCCAGTGGATTAGCTGCAGAGTTACACTTCAAATCACTTGTTGGTAGGACTAATTCAAGCATCTGATTTATAATTAAAGTTCAGTAGGATTTTTCCACCTCTTGAAAGACAAATTTCTGTAGGAAAAATTCTGATACATCCAAGTATATTTTAGAAAGGCAAAGCACACAATGAAATTTATAAAAAGACAAAAAATGCTCACTTTTACCTTAATAGGAAAAGAGTCAATTACATTACTTCTTGACTAAAGAATATGCTTGGGAATTTTAGTTGAAACTAGCTCAAATCAGTTTGAAGAAGAGAGCACTCATACTGATTGAAACGAAGGATCTATAAAATAAATACAAAACTGGAAAGATAGAGATACCAGTTTAAATAATTAAAAAGAACTGTCCACATTTCTTCTTTGTCCAGTGTTTCAATGTCTCTACTACACTATGCTGTTTCCATAAGCAGTACTATTTTAGTGCCTTTTATGATGCCGTTAAACCCATAAATGAATGTCAAATCCAGAACATAAGTGAAAAAAACTACATTAATTTGAGAGATTTGGGGGCAGTGGGTGTTGACTAGGAGGAAGAAATAGGCTTTCAAAAATTTGCAGAGGATACAAAGTGTAGGTCTTGTAGTGTAAATTTAGTGGCTTTTTTTTTCTCCACGGCTTTTGAAGAAATGTGCATAATCAGTCCACCATAACTGGTGGAAGTGAACAAACTATCTCCATGTTTTCAAACTCAGTATCGGCACGATCAGATTAATCCCAAAAGACATTAGTCCTGAAAACAAGATCAGGGTTCCTAAATCATTTACATTTTTATGGAAATTTTGCTCTCCCTTGGTCCTAAAAGGCAATTCTGTGAATTACTCAGCAGACTACAGATATTAGTTAGAAAGGTCAAGCTTTCTTGGGTAAGCCCTGAAAGCTGCCGAGGTGGTTGCCAGACGTGGTTTTCTGGGTGTAGCTATGCCCATTGAAGGAGTTGTGCTTGCATCTTTTCACCTCTTGCCATCTGTGGGGGGCTCGGGGAGTGAGGGCTCCTCCTTGAGCTCCCCACAGCTCTGAGGAGCGGCTGCTTTACCTGAACTGATAAAGGTGGTGGGATTTAGCTTGGCTAACTTTGCCCTGGATGGATTAGGGTGGTTTGTGTAATCCTGTTATAACAGACCCTGTCTGTGGGAAGCCAGGCAGTGGTAACAAACACCTGGTCTATAATGGACAGGGACAGATATAAATCTCATTTTCCTAGCTGTCTGCAAAGGGAAATTCTCCATTTACACCTTAAGACAGTGTTTATACAGTAGATATCCTGATTTTTAGTGATGTTTAGCAATCATATGGCAGTGGAATACCTGTTTTTTTCTGCATGTCTGTTTTTAGGTAAACTGTGAAAAGATGGTCTGTGAAGCTGTAATTCAAATGGGTGAACTGAAGAAAAAATGTGTGATATGAAAAACCTGGCTCCTTAAGCTTTTCTGGTTTTGTCATGTTATTATGGACGTGTTTTGGGATGTTTGATTTTAAAGCTCCCGTAGGGCGTATGTGTCTCAAAATATGGTTACTATGTGACCTGTAATATATTGATATGGTTCAGTAACTAAGGATACAAAAATTGATGGTCAAAGTCTCTGAGGCTTTTGAAAATTGTTTCCTTTATTATGCATAATTTTATTTTCTTATGAGGACTGATGTGTCAGTCACCATGAAACTTAAGTGCCTATTAAATCACCTGCAAATGCACTTAAGTGGTTTTTTTCAGTAACTTAAGCCAGCAATATTAAAAGGATTTGTCTGCTATGGAGGCCCAGGTGGTAGGGAAAGGACCTCAGCAGATGCTTCATATTTACAGTTCCCTTCAGGACTCTAATGTTTGGTTTTGCTTGAGTTTGTAGGTGGGAAAATAATTTGTGATCTTTACAGTGTCTGCTGTTGTTCCTACTTTATTATTCAACATATGTAGTAATCTAGAAATTATTTTCTTAAGCTTGTGGAAGATCAGTGTTAAAATTGAAGGTTAATTTAGGAAGGTGTTGAATTCCCCTATACAGTTGTGAGGGGGAGAGTGAGGATTGGGCTCTCTGTGTCTTTTCTTTACCTTAGTGCAATTGTTGTTCAAAACTATTTCAAAACCAAGTAGGTAATAGTAGGGGTTCAAACTGAAGTTATTCTCTCTCCTGTGCAATGCTAGCTTTCGTTTTGGGAATGAAGGGATGGATTTTGGAGTCTTAAGTATTGATGCTTTCAGTGGCTAAAATACCTCAGGTTCCTCCTTCACATTCCTCTCCAAAGACAGTTATAACCCTGAAATTCTACAGTGTTTCTCCTTGTTTCCTTTGGTTTTTTTTTTTAAGCCCAGAGGAGACTTCAGATGGTAGGGGCAACTAAACACTGTCCCTTAGGAATTATTTATCCAAAGAAAACTCAGGTACAAAAGGCTTGTTTAGTGCTGCAGGGCTATGTTGCAAATGTCCCTTAAATTCTTAAAGTTTAAAGCATAGTCACCTGTGTGTTCATTGCTTACTTCAGCCCACCATCCACAGAGTTTCTAAATAATTTAGATTTTCATCATTCTGCAAACAAAACTTCTTTCAGAAAATCCTGCCAAAACCAAACTGTAGTGCATGAGCACTAGATGATTTTGTTGAGTATCATTGATATCCACTGTTGTAAATTATCTTCAGTGACGTTGCAAATAGCCTTTTGTGTGCAAAGGAATATATATGCCTAAGGCAGAGAAGCTCTTTGGGATGGATGAGCAGAATTTTGAACAGTTGGAGTAGAAGCCATGGGTAACGCCCTGATGAGAGAAATTAGAACATGCATGCCTGTGTAATTTCTTCTGTGAAATGAAGAATAAAGAAGAGCCAGAGGAGAGTGGAAGTATAGCACGATTCCAGAATGACAAAACCAGGAATTTTTTCAATTAAAACCAATTATTCTGGTTAGTATAATACGATGTGTTGACACACAAAGCAACACTTAACTGCTATCCTGTGATAAAGCAAAACAGGTCAGAATGATCTTGACGTTGCTGGCTGCTCTGCTTTAGCAGGACTGGGTTTTGGTGCTCAGCTGCTCAGGACAGTGGGGGCCAAGGGAGTGGTCCCACCCGGGGCAGCTGTTGGTGTGGCTGTCGAGCCCTGGACACTGGTTTGGTCAGGCTGGCTTCCTCCAAGCTGCCAAAATTTGTGAGGACAGTGGGCTGCTCATTTATTCTGCATCAGGATCTGAGTGCAGAGAAGTGACACTTGTAGTATCTCCAGTTGTGTTTCACAGTGTGACGTGCCTCCCAGTGTCACTTCTGGTTCCAGTTCTGGACTTGCAGCAGGAGAGAGTTGTGCTGGATTAGGTGTTGGGTAGCTGGAGTGTACAGTCAAGTGTATGTGCTTGGCCACATTATCTGTGTGCTCTGCATATCAAACAGAAATGACATTTTGTTCATACGTGATTATTTTTTAATTGATTGCCAGACGGGTAGCAAGATTCATACTCCAGAATAACAACGTCTTATGTAAAGGAGCTTGAGTTTCTTGAGTTGCACATTTAGAGGCCACAAGTTATGCTACAAAATAAAGTAAGGTGCGATCAAACTAAAAAAGTAATATAATGCACTGTGTTCCATAGTACTTGCGCCTCACAAAAGCTGCGACTTTTCACCCAAAAGACTTGAGTCTCACAGTCTTGTGTTCCTCATGGGGCTATTCAGTGGCGTTACCGTGGGAAATCATTCTTGTGATTACGACTTCTGCAGCCATAGTTTATTTTTTAATGATGTATCACTGTCCTTCTCAGGTGAGCATGAAATTAAATTGAGTGGCTTCTCATAATTCTGTTCTCTCTGTGAAATTCTGATGGAATCAGCTTACCAGACTTGAAAACAGGTGCAATGCAGGTAGAACTTTGTTTTAAAAGTGTAAGAGACCTTTTTATTTTTCCTTTCCCTGTGTGTTAAGATTTCCTAAAGTACAGGACAAAGACCCCTTGTTTACTCTTATTTATTGTAATAAAAATGGCAAACTAATGCTCTTATGCATTGTACAGAAGTCTCTCCATGCATCCTAAGTGTGTTTTGGGTGTTGGAATGCTTCAGTATGACTATGAAGCAAAATGAAATATCTTTCTGTAGTGATACCAGGTTTATTACAGTGTAATTTCCTTCTATAAACAAGTCTCCTTTTAAGAACTTTTATCTGAAATAACTGATGAATATAATGTTATTAAATAATAAAATACTGTTGTGATGCCAAAAAGAACATCTCCGTCTCTTTGATCTTCATTTTGGCTAAATATAGAAAATTTCACTAGAGACTTTTGTAAACAGACTCCATTAATCCTAACAAATTGTTTTGAAAAACAGTGACTATAATAGATAGTGATTAAGACAGTGAATAACCTTGAGTTTTAATTTTCAATACAGCACGAGTTAACTCCACATTAATTGGAGTCACGCCTCTAAGTCATGTTGTGCTGCTCTGAAATCCACGTGTGCCTACTTCTGTTTGTCTTGGCTTTAATTAATCATTCCCTTATTTCTTGGCAGCAGCCTGTTATTGGGCAGGGAAATATGGATCCAGGTGTAGTCTTGAGGCCCTATAGCTTCTGCCTGCCTTCTGCACACCGTGGCTCTGTGCAGCACAGGAGGTCCTGGCAGTGTGCAGTCTTGCAGCAGATGAAACACAGATATGTCTGTACTATTTCCAACTGGAGTGCTGATGAGAACTCTCTCTAGTAGTCTTTAAGCCTTTCTTCTATCATTGAAAAAGATCAGATTTCATTTTTTCTACATGTGGAGTGTTTACTAACACATGTGCATGTGTAATGTAAGTTTGTGTGTTTGCAGGTAACTTAATTCTTTATTTTGCCACAATGCTTTTCATGACTACCTAAGAATAAGAGGGATCCCATTCAAAGAAATGCAGACATCTGTTATTTATGTTTAGAAAAAGAAATACATCTGTTTCTGACAACACATCATTATTTTATGTGGTTCTAAAGAGTGCACCAATTGATATAATTATCTGGATTAAGATTGTCAGTGGAGTTAATAAAGAGCAGTGCCCTGAGAACTGCAGCGTCTGTATGGCTTGGCTCTCTGTGCACTTTAGGGACCTCTTTCCTGATTGCCTTGTTCTTTCAAAGTTCCCTGATGGGGCAGGGCAACAATTAACTCCCATAAAGCACAAGCCCGGGAGCAGCTGGGCCCACTAATGATGGACAGTATGGATTTGTGCTGTGCCACGCATGAATTTCTCCCCAGGGATACTCCCTTGGTATCATCCCAGCATGTCTCACGCCATTCAGTGCCCTCAGACAACATGCTGTTGCTCCTTGTGGCTCACAGTGCATGTGGGCATTCAGTCCTTGCTGACAACACTGCTCTGGGGCAAATCATGTGCCTTGTGCATGTAACTGGTCTGCTCCAGCTAGTCTAGAGGAGGAGAGGCAGAAATGGGGCTGTGTTTCTTGATCAGTTCCCCACTGTGTACCCCCTAAAGACAGACCTGACTCCCAGCTCTTCCTGTAAGCTGGTTCACCAAATTACAGTTGAAAAATAATTTCTATTTTCAGGAGTTTAATTATTGGGGTTTTGCCCCTTTTCCTTGTTGCTTCTGGTTTTGAAAGCTAGATTAATGGTCAAGCAAATTAGTGATTCAGTACATGTGACTGGCACTGAGGACAGGGAGTGAACTTGGTCATTGGAGTGCTCAACCTGTCCTTTATCACATACTTCTCACCTGAATCCAGTACTTGCACTGGGAAGATGACTAAGAAAGTTTAAATGCCAACACATGGAATAGCAGTGAAGAGTAGAAGAACTGGAGATGGCTGAGAAGCTGAAGGCAGAGTAGTCTGTGTGGTGTAAGGTGTAACTGGTGGCTTGGAATGTGCACATTAACTCCAGGATGTTCACTTCCAAGGAAAAGCAAGAAAGCACCTCTAGGAGGAGGTAAGAGATTTCCTCTGTCAGAGGAGTCTTTCTCTTAGCTTTATCTATATAGAGTCATGGTGGTGGCCACCACAAGCTGCCAGGCTTTTGTGACTGTTCCCCTAACTTGGGGGTGGAGGGAGAGAAGCTGGTGTTGTTTGTAATGCTGCAGTATTGGAAGAACTTAATGCAGGTGGTTTGAGTTCTTTCCCTGCTCTGGCTCTGTTAAACACAACTGTCGGATATTTTAATCAGTTTTGTTGACACCTGTATACAGCTTCCAGTTATTAACATCTGATTTATTTAAGTTGGTGTGCAGTAGGGAGGTATTAGATTCCCCATCTCAACTAAGGGCTTGGTCTTAATAAATTGCTCTCTTCTGGTGGTCCCTCAGAGCTTTAATGAAAGATGCAGTTTTACTTGGTAACTAGAAACAATACATTCTTAAAAGATAACTAGCTATTACTATAATGGTCATTGCAGGAAACAAATGAAATTAATTTAGTTACTCTGTGGCTGGAATTACATTATTAGTCAAGTTGAGAATGTGTTTATGATACTACAGAAGCACAGAATTTTGTAGCACTGTATGAAGATGTTTTTATTTCAGCTCTCATCATAAACAAGCTAAACATAACTTACAATGAGAAACACATGTAATATGGTAAATTATATATGGGTTAACTGTCTGTCAGTCACTTATTCTTCTGAGCAACTGCTGCTGCGTGTGTACTACTTACTTTCTGGGGTTATGGGGGGAGAGTACATTTTTAGTTTATGTGACTTCTATAAGCAGTGAAAGAAGCAGTTTTTCTAGCTCTAGTACTGGCACAATTACTGTCAACTTTTGCAAGCGTGGTACTGAATACAGACTGCTGCCTGAAACTCCCTGCCTGGTGCCAAGGGGCTGACTAGGAAGTGTTGGCTAAAAACCTCCTGTTTAAATTTTTGTGAAGTGTGTACTCAGAGCTACAGCTGCGTTCATAGTTGAAGACTGAACCATTTCTCTGTTACGCTGGCATTAAAATAGAGTGCGACTTTCAATGTGAATTGAAGGCACTTGGATTTAGGTTTGCTTCCATGCTTTTAGCAAATGAAGTGCAATATTGACCTGTTGGCATAAGAAGCTAATGTGGAACTAAGTGTTACAAAGAGTTGTGAATGTGGATTTGTTTTTAATTGCATGCTGCTCTAAAATTGCTGCTTAACAAAATTGGGAACTAGGAGCTTAAAAAGCATTTTTGGTTAGAATAGTTGGTATTTCATTTGCATGTGGAGTTTTTTCTGACTTTTTGTTCTTTCTTTTTTTTTCTTTCTTAGTCTTCATGAAGAAATCATTGACTTCTATAAGTATATGTCTCCCAGACCTGAAGAAGAGAGAATGCGGATGGAAGTGGTGACCAGAATAGAAAATGTTATCAAAGAGCTCTGGCCTAATGCAGATGTGAGTAGGACACTGTTTTATTTGTTAACATGTAAAAGCAACATTTTGTGCCTGTTTACTTTATGAAATACTGAATATTGCAAATGCTGTTTATTTTTCCATGTTAAGCATAAGAAGACTTCTGTTGAAATGAGAGAGGTGATCTTTCTCAAATAATACAGGTTAACATTTTCCATCACTCATAGGACCAAAGACAAGTTAGTCCTGCTGTAGTCAAAGAAAAGTCATAAGGTGTGGCAATGTTCAGTCTCCTGAATATTTATTTGATAAGATGAATGGGAATATATCAGACATGCATGCATGTATTGTGTTAAAAAAAAACTTCTGAAACTCCTACCTTTAGTAGTAGGGCTTTTAGTCCAAAGACCTGTAATCTTAAATAAGTCTGTTAAGGTGGTGTACCAGCAATGTCACATTACATAGACCATGGTATTTTTAATGGGCAGTTAAGCTAAATTGATATATTATACAAGTTAAAAAAAAACCCAGGAGTCTCTGTATAGGAAGAAACAAGTCTGTAGATCTGTGTGCTGAGCTTGTAATCTGTAATGCCTCTTTCCACTGAAGATGTGTTTTTGTTAGTACATACTCATTCAAAACAAGAGTTTCTCCTATGCAGAACATGGTTTTCTTGATAAAGGTTAGATTAAAGAGAAGCAGAGGAGTTGAGTTTACAAGTCAATATGGTTTTATGGGGACACAGTTGGGTTTCTGGCATAATTGAATCTAGTTTAATTGTATTCTTCTACTAATATGGTGTTCATTTCCAGAATATAAATTTCTAGCTGTAGTCATCTATTCGTAGATAACAGTAGCTGACAATAAGGGCTTGTTAGCCAGAACAGCAAACCAGATTCAGACAGCAGAATCTCTAGTATAAGGAATGCTCTTTGATCCTGCCACAGTAAAGTTAGTGTTTTGACATGAGTGACTTAAATCCACTGTTCATTTCCAATCTTCTTAACCTGTTTTTTTGGAACGTGTTTTTAGAAATTGGCAGAATACGACAGAATGTGAATTCTGTACAAGCTCTGCGTATGTGGTGTGTGGGTTTGTGTGTAAAATATACTCACATTTTCAAAGTGGATATTGTTACGGACGATGTATCAGTGAGCATCATATGGAAGGAACACTCTCCACTCAGTGATTGCTGCCTTTGCACAGCTGGAGGGAGGTGGTTGAGTCATTACTCCACGTATCTGGCAATTTTCTCTTTGAGCAAACCTGGTAACCTTTCCATGGGAACTGTGTAAGAGAGCAGCATGTGTCACAGGTGTTGTACAGCTCTCCTCTAACCCAGCGAAACAGTCAGGTAGACCTTAATCAAGAGCAAGAGTAGTGGTCTGACAGGCAACAGCTGTAGGGAACAGTGTGGGTATGAAACAGTGCATGCTGTGATACACCCTGCCAGTGCCTTGGCGGAGAGGATTTCACCAAAACCACTGATTGCTTCAGCCTAGAGATGTTACTATTTCCTAGGCAAGTTTGTGTGCTGCATGCTTAACTAGTCTAATGGAGTGAATGGATTTATTACCAGGGTATCTCTCTTTGTTACCACTAGCGCTTTGAATGGGGCACAAGAACATACTGCTTCCAGAGACACTCTGTAGGACAGGCTTGATCTGTAAAAGTCTTTTGTATTAAGAATAACTTTTTACATACGTATCTAGATATGTGTGTGTGTGTGTGTGTGTGTGTATGTATATAGGACTCTTTGCGTCCTTGAGAAAATAGTCTTTAAGCTGCTGAAAGTTTTTTGTAGCCACAAGGTATTTAAGGAGGGGAAGCATATTACAAGCCCTACCACAAGAGACAGCTGACCGCTGGGCTTAGCTGTAACGTGACCGAGAGGAAGCACACACTGTGTAGTTGAAAAGCTGAAGTTCACTTTTCAATTAGTGCCAGTTAAAACTGCCAGGACTGTCTTTCTCCGCTGTGCTCGAAAATGTTGGAGAGCGAGAGCGTGCCAGTTCCTTTTTCTCAAGTCAGTAACTGTTCTTCAAAGCCCAACTGCATTTTGTCTGCAGTTGTTACGTTGAGGAAGAATTCTCCTTTTGTATGTCCTTCCGTTTTCTTGAGGCTAAAAGGGAACTGAATGGTGACAACAGCATTACTGTGATGTTATTTTTCTAAAACTTGCTTTGCCAGATCAGCTTGGGAACTGAACTGCTGAACTCAACTGTGTTCAACTTGGACAGTCTCTTGTAATTTTTCAGTCCTTTGAGTTAATCACTAACCTTTTGAAAATCTGTGTTGGTTTAGCTACTTCTAAGATTCAAGTTTTGAGTACATGCTCTGAGAAGGTGGAGTGTTATCTGGTCCAATGTCCTCAGCTCTAGCTGTAGTGTAAAGTGATGAGTTAATGTTTAAGCTGTTCATTTTGAGTTGTTGATGCAGCCAAACCAGCTAAAATAAACTTGGAAGTTAAACATACACATTTAGTTTGTAGTTTCTCGCTAAACACATAGGTAAGACTTAAAAAAAAATATATATATATATATAAAAATCAGATACCAAGAAAAGGAAAATAAGGCTTCACGAATCTAAATGTACAGAGAATGTACATGTGGAATGTGTCTGAGCACGTCCTTTTTTTTATCTCTCCCCTGTTCCACTTAGGAAATGGCTGAAAAAGCAGATGGAGGGGGGGTAAAACTAGGTATCCTAAACTGTTACTTTATTTATAGAAGTAGCAATTGTGCCATTTACTCTTACTCAAGGGAATGTGCTTAGAAGGAAACATTCCTAGTAAGTGAGAACTGTTCTTGGCATCAGCAAGTCTCTAACCATAAGAAACACTTTAATTGCGCTGAAACCAAACAACCCAAAACATTTAAATGAAAACATTTTAAGACAAAGATTTTTGACCAGTTCAGTAGGAAAATTTGGGTATTAAACAAATAAGTACTTACACAGTGGAATTTAGGATACATTTGTCATAATGTCCTCAACTTCATGTCCATGTGACCTCATAGATCTGAAAAGAGGGAATGTTGCATACTTCACACGCTTCAGTTATGAAAATACTGTGATTGGAAATGAAAGTAGAAAGATGAACTCTATTTAGTTTAACAAATTTCAAAAAATTCTACTGAAAGATGTAGAAGAAAGGCAAATTAAATTGGCTGATTTTTTTGTTTGTTTTGATGGAGGGATTTTGGTACCAAAAATGTACCAAGCTTTTGTGGGTTTCCAAGTTGTGGTGTGCTTCGTGAGCATGTATTTGGACACATACTGTAATTAAAGCTCCTTCAGGAACTTCAGAATTTAGTATGAACAAGTTCACAGAGATGTGAGATAAACAGTTACAATAACATAGAGCAGTGGGAGTCGTTACTGAAGACTAAAGTTATCTTATGAGTGCAAATGCAGATCTCTGTCCTCAAACAATAAAAACATGATTGGCAGTGTTGGCACACCACAAAAACTAATGAGCATGTCTCAAGCCGTAATAGTGTCTGGTGTTTGGGATGCTTTAAATACATGCATGGCTGCAGAGCCTCAACAGTTTAAATTCCAAATTGATAATAAATCAAAATTCTTTAAAATTTGTGTTCTGATTTCCCTACTCTTCCTCTTCTGTCTTTCCAGTTTTTGTGAGAGAGTGGTTGAAGTGTGGGTGTTGGTTTCTTCTATAATAGTTCAGTGTTTCTCATACTCCAAATTATTGTACAAGAGCAGATGTTGTCTCATTCCTTTTGGTAAAGGTCATATATGTTGTATCAGTAAGTTTATGAATACTTTCAGGGTTGTTTATTCAGTAAAGGCTCTCTTTGCTGTTCATCTGAACACACTATTTTGTTTGATAATGTGAAAGCACATTTAGTTTTTTCCTAACCCATCAGTGTTTGTTTTATTGTGCAAAAGCACTTTTCTGGTGTTTTTGGTGCCCAAGTGAATCTTGGTTTGACTGAACCCAGTTTCACAGAGGGTACTTCTATTAATCTTGGATTTAAAATAGTGATAATTATTAGTAGTACATTCTTAGCTTTTTGATGCCTTTATGCTTTTGTACAATATTGATGCTTGTGCTGTGGCACCTCTAACAGTCTTTGCCAGTTTGAGAAGCTATGAACTTTCAACATTAAATTGTGTATGTACTTTTTATTGGGCATGGGGTGAGGGGCTAAGAGGAGTGAAGTGATAAAAAATAATCAAGAAGAAGCATTAAACTACTTCTTAGTCTACTAAGTATTAAGGCACTTGCAAAACATCATCCTTTCCTGTCTCCCCCTTTTTCGTATCCTGAAGGGGGAAAACATAAAAAGTGGGTCACTTGACATACAAATAGGTGGCAATCAAGCTGGTGTATGAGACTCATTAAAGCAGAATGCTCAAGTCTGTATAAGGTGGCTCCAGGAAACACATCAGAAGAGTGGTTGAAAATTAGCCCAAATGTGTAGATATTTTTACTTTGAAGTCTCACCAACCCCCCTTTGAGACTCAACTCATGAGTCCAACCTCCCTGTGAGGCTTGGCTTAGTAATGAGAGCGTGGTGTTGGACAGCTTACAGGGGAAACCTGATGATTTACACCTCCAGCGCTAGTAAAAATCCAGCATAGTACAGTAATTCTGTGGGATGTGAAGCTTTATGAAACTTTTTTGTTTGTTGTTGAAGCAGAAATAGACAGTCGTGCTACTTGCTTTGTAATTCAGAAAAAAAAATGGGTCATGATAGAATTGATGTTTTTTTAAAGTATGCAAGTAATGGAAATACATTAAACTTTGAAAATGCTTAAATACTGAGGGGTATACTCTGAGATGTGAAAACAAAAAGCAAATTAAACTGATACTGTTTTTCTTAAATGTTCTGTCATCATTAAGCATTTCAAAGTCTTGGGTTCTGGGTTTTTGACAAATTTGGTCATGGGAACAATTTTTACATTGCAAAGCAGTTTCTTTAATAGAAAAGTCAAAGTTATTAATGTTTTATGAGTAAAAACAATGAGGATCAGCTCTTTTTAGTACATCGAAGATGTGTACATTTTAACAGAAGTGTTGAGTGCCTGTTAGCAATACCAAAATCTACCAATGGAGGGTAGCAATAGCCAGCCTTTACAAGCAGCTTAATAGACTTCTTTGTCTTCTGAAGCCTGAAAATTTTTTTATTTCTTCCTGTATGTTTTCTTACATATCTTTTTCTTGTGTTTCAGGTGCAGATATTTGGAAGTTTTAAAACTGGTTTATATTTGCCTACAAGGTTAGTAATTTTTCAGTGTAAATTCCACACAAGAGAAAGTGACTTGTTGGACCTGTAACCCTGGGGTTATTTATCTGCTCTCCCAGGATCTGTTACTTGTGTCAATACTTGTTATGCTAAGAATGTATTAAGCAATTAGTTCTCTCCAAAGTGTACAGAAATACAATAAATAAGCCTTCTGACTGTAACATGTGTCTGTATAGATCTTGCATGTATCAGTAAAAAGATCTGAATTACCGTGTGGTCAAAAAAAGGCTTATGTTGGCATTTGGCTTCATTAATACCAAGAGAAGATGTTGGCCCTAAAAGAAAAGCTAAACTTTATCTCCACAGATGACTAAACTAAAACCTTTAACATTACACTGTTAATGTTAGTGCTGAGGAGAAAATGTTACATGCAGATTTGACTTTTTTCTTTCAGTTTTCTTTTGTGAAATCTGTGCAATAGTCAACATCTACCTTTTCCAAATTTATTGCTAGTTTTCATAAAGGAGGGTCTTTACTCAGTGACACTGGTATCTTCTGTGTAGAAATTATGAATATTTATGACAATTAAATAGAAATGGAGTGAAAGGCTTAAATGGCTGCAGGGGATAAACACATTTAAATAGCATAAATCTGAGGATAACATTTGAACTGAGTTCCATAGTTCGGGAGCAGGAGGACATCTAGTACTGACTGCAGGTGATGGATATCCTTGTCATTATTTCATCTTTCTTTGTAAAACAAAGGACCTGACAGATGCTTTGGTACCTGCTTTAGTTTCAGGAGTTGTAAGGAAATCTAATTTCTCAGTTTCTATTTGTAAAGCCAGAAGTGAGATATACAAGTACTCATTGTTTTCACATTGGGCCTCATTCCTGGCCTTTTAAAATTTTGTTTTAAATAGGCATAATTAAATTTGATTTGATGCTTGTAATACTAGAGAGATATTCCTAGCCGCTTGATGGATGCTGTACTATATTTGCTTGATTGTTTTGAAACAGATGTAACAAAAATGCTTTTCTATTGCAATATACTGCCTTTCTTGAGTATTTGTTTCAGGTGAGGTTTTGGGGGAGAACAAATGCAGATACTTCAAATACAGTACATAAACCCACAAAAAATCTTTCTGTGGCAGTGCATGCCAAACTTTTAAAACAGTCATCATTTGTGTGTTGGTCATTAATTCACTGTTGCCTTCCATCAAAGCTTCCCTTCACCCAGGTTTTCCTTACCTCTCAGTAACTGTATAGTTTGTTTAGGTTTCAGGCTTTAGGATTCAGAAGGACCTGAAGTGTGTTTTTAATGCTGTGTCTCTTTGTTGGGATTTGCTTTATATCCATTTACTTAAGCTGCTGTTGAAGGTTTGGTCACACAGTTGTTTTGCTGCTGGATCTCTGCATCCTTTTGCAGGCAGTATCTATGCTCAAGGTGGCAACAGAGCTGCTTTTTCTCAGAAAAATCTCTCCTGTTTTTAACTGTCAGCAGTGGGATTAACACTGATTTGGTTTAGAAGAGAAATGTCCAGCAGCATTTCCTGCTCTCTAAGCCAGTTTCGAACACAGTATTCTGAAAGCAGCCGGGTGCTGCCTGTCCTTGTCAGCCCAGTGGTCTGTGGCTGAACTGCTGCTGCTTGGCAGGAGACAGCTCATCTAATGCACGTGTAGTTTCTTTGGGATTGTTAAAGCAGTGGTGTTTGTCAACTAGCAGACCTGTAGAATCTGTTGCAGGGGGAAGTATTTAAAGCTTTTTTGTGTTTTCTGTTACACACTTTTCCGTAACACTGAAGCATCCTGCTAGCATAACTATAGGGTTACACGCTCACCTGCTTTGTGTTCCCGGCCAAGCAGGGAAATCAAAGGACTTGGGAAGCAAAGAGGAAGAAGCTCAGGACCTCACAGTAGCCCTCACTGGCTTCAGATGTGACACCAGCCACCTTTTGAGTTAGAGTTCAGGGATTGAATTAGGGTGTCGGCTCCCTGTGTAGTGAAATGAATACGTGTGTGCATAGGGAGGAAGTGTAGTGGGATGGAGACACCTCTTCAAGGAGCTGAGTTAATGAGTGAAGTTAATTAGGTGGCTTGATCTTATTTAATAGCTTGTTGCTTCCTGAAGTCAAAGTTGCCATGTTTTCTTCTCCCTTTCCTTGCTCCCTGTTCTTGGCACTACAGGACAGCAGCTTACCCCGTGCCCTCTTGTGCTCTGATCATCCAGAAAACCAACTTAGAGATGCAAAGAGGCAGGAAATTATCCCAGAATATTGTGGGGGTTCTTTAAAAGGGGAGTGAGGAAGGTTTCTGCCAGACCCATTAATAGGTTGAACTGATTTGCTGTGGAATTGGCAAACACCACACTTGGAACAAAGGAGGAGACAGGGTCATGCATCTGGGAGTAGAGGACAGGAAACAGGACTTTTCCTTTTGGTGTCAGGCTGTTAAATTGACATTCCTGATTAATACAGCCCAAAGGTGGTGATTCACAACAAGTTAATTTCTTGCTCTGAATCACTCCAGAGAAGCTGATCCCACTCTGTTCACAGTGTAGCCTGAGGAGACTAATCTTAGGCTTTGCAGCCTAATTGATTTGTGTTTATCTGTCCCCTCCCCTAGGTAACCTGAAATGTTCTGTATTTCCCCAAGTGTAAGAGTTCATCTCCAACCATTTCCTCGTAAAAACCAGAATAAATTACTTGGCTAAGCTATGTTCTGTCAGCTTTATTCTAGTTATGTATAGATGTCAGTTGTTTGTATTTTAAGTGTACTGGTCTTTAAATTTGAATAAATCTATATTTTTTTCTATTTCAGTGATATTGATTTAGTTGTGTTTGGAAAATGGGAGACATTACCTCTTTGGACCCTGGAAGAAGCTCTTAGAAAGCACAATGTAGCAGATGAAAACTCAGTAAAGGTTTTAGATAAAGCAACTGTAAGTTTGGGGGAAGAGGATATTTCCTTGTTCTAAGCTAAATTTATAATCAAAGAAAATGTTGGTTAAAATAATGAATTTTCATAAGCAGAAATTATTTTGTATATTAAATTTGAAATAGAAGAAATAGTTTATTTTTTATTTAGCATGATTTTTATTGCTAGTGCAATAACAAAAGCATTTTTTCTCTTGTGGAAGTTGTCTGATATTTCATATGTTGCTTTTAAGAGAGATTGGACTAGTCAGTGTTGTGCATTGATGTGTTTAAACTAGTGAATTTCTGGACTGAGTTTTTACATAAGTAAATAATTTCTTTTTTCTTTTTGCAAGTAAGCAGGTATAATCAATTTTCACATAGAAGTACTAAGTACAGTCTTGTCTAAATAGTGGTATATCTTGCACAGAATAGATTAATTCCATTATAATTTCATACCTGTTGGTAATTGTACGAGTATGTAAGACACTTGAGGTGTCTAAGTCACAGCTATTATTAGGAGAGAGAGGTAATTTGGCAACCACTCAGATGGAGCTTTATCAGAGTGCTCTCCATATCTTGTACTTCTTGATTGAAGTTCATTTTGGTGAGGAAGTGATGACCCCAGTGATGTGAGTTTTGTCATTTCTGATGTCTCCAGGACCGTTTCTCTGTGTTTCTCCAGTATTTGTCTCCCTCTGGTGTCTGTGGTCCCCACCAGAGCTGAGCTGCTGCACCAGCAACTCACCCAAACCAATCCAGAATAAATCACCGGGAAGGTGAAGCCCTGAGTTCTGTTCAGCAGGACAGTAAATTGAAAATAGCATTTCTGAATTAGAAAAGCAAAGTTTGTGTAAACAGATTGGCAAGGAGAGTGAGTTCATAAATAGGAGTCCTGATTTCACTGCCTACCTCCTCTCTATAAATTCATGAAACATTTCAGTTACGGTGCATATAAGTTATAAATGAAACAAAGTGTGTCTTGGAAATCTGTATTGACTTAATGTGTCTTTCTTTTGCAGGTACCTATCATTAAACTGACAGATTCCTTCACTGAAGTAAAAGTTGATATAAGCTTTAATGTACAGAACGGGGTTAAAGCAGCCCAGCTCATCAAAGATTTTATCAAGGTTAGGCAACACTATCATAGAACTACACACCGAGTATTTGATAACTTTATTTTCTGTTTTACTTTGACTGCATCCTTACTGGAGATACACTTTTACTCTGTTATTTTTTGTTGTCTAATAATGCTGAGGCATGTCCTTAAGTTTTAGAAATATTGCCTTAAAAGGCATGATGATACTAAAACATAAGAATAAAATATGGAGTAGTTTTAATAGTACAATGGTTAAGGAAAATGCACTAATCCCTGTCTTAAGTGTTCTGCTCTTTTAACTGTAGTTCATTGAACTAT
The DNA here is from genome assembly GCA_013399195.1 of Dicrurus megarhynchus. Lineage (NCBI taxonomy): Eukaryota > Metazoa > Chordata > Aves > Passeriformes > Dicruridae > Dicrurus > Dicrurus megarhynchus. The sequence goes on along the minus strand of VXAD01000278.1, from coordinate 2,473,295 downwards.
GTACTTGTGAATTTCAAGATGGGAGATAGTCTTCTCATGAAAGCCTGAAGGCATTTTTGTGTGTGAAAGAATAAAAAAGCTTTCGTGTGTTCCTGTTACCTGGGTTACTTGTGACCCTTTGGCCTTGGGTCAGAGGGCGAGAGGGGTCTGTGTCCCAGGGATGCAGCAGGAGCTGTGTGTGGCAGCAGGGGCAAGGCTGCAGCCCCGTGGTACCCCCAGCCCAAAGAGCACAGCAGGTCTGGTGACAGTAGCTGGGGTCAGCTCCCAGTCTGGCCAGCACCTGGCAGACAAGTGCCCAGTGAGGATGTTGAGGCTGTGGTTAGGACCAGGATTAGGGTCAGGATTAGCACCAGTGTGGGGCAACGTGGCTCAGGCTGACAGCACAGGGAACAGCTGAGATGGGAAGCAGCTCTCAGGCAAAGTGGAGGCACTCCCAACAAGGCTTCCCACATGGTGCTTTCCCACAGGGCTGTTTTCCCAGCAGCCCGAGCCAAGCTGTGCAGCTGTGCCACACCACAGCTGGCCTTGAGCTTGGGCAGCTAAGGAAGAAGTGGCACAGGTATGTATGCTGCTGTGGAGGGTCCTTTGTTTGACTTGGAGAAAACTTGGTATGTTCTTGCCAAGTGACTTCATTGGTGTTCTTGAGGCACTCTCTATAAAACGCTTGCAGGGCAATCTCTTGGGTCTTACTTTGTCCCACATAACTTTCAATATCTATATGAGGTGTCATATTTGGTATTAGGCTTGGAAAGGCCTCTTTCTCTTCATCCAGGTTATTCAGGAAGTCTGAGGCAGTTAGAGCCTTAGTTAAGGGTATGCAGTTTTCTGAGAAAAATCCCATCTTTCTGTTTAGGTGTATACTGATATTCAGCACTTCAGCTTGTGACTGGAAGTTCTTAATAGTTCCAAAAGTTCAGTTAAATAGTTAGGGATTTTCAGTTAAACAGGGCTCTCAATACTCACCGTGAGGCTCATGCAGAGAGGTTCTTAGCAAGATTCTTCTTTCCCTTTAATCTTTTTGTAGTCACGGACATCATGACCCACATCTCATCTCTGACACTAAGGAACTTTTTGGCTCTGTGTTGATAAAAGCAGTGATATTATTGAGCCTCTTTTGCCCCTCCCCTGTGGGGGGTGTACAGAGTGCAGGCATAGCCCAGCCTCCACTGCTGTCCCAAAGGTCTGTGTTCTCCACACCTGTTAGGGGAATCCATGCAGATAAACCCATTAAAGGACCAGTTACCCAAAGGTATTTCACTCGTTTGAAAATGTTACCTGGGTGTAGTAATTTTGAAGAGCTTTCTTTAACTAAGGGCATCCGAAGTACTTGCAGGACAGAAATCTCAGTACACTTTGAACTACACCTCAGTTGTAGCAAGAAGGTTTTGTTACAGATGCCAGTATCTCCGTAGTTCTTCCTTTGCTATACTTTTCACTTGTATGAGAAAAGCAAGTGTATTTATATATTCAAACCAAATAGTTCAGATTTTATGATGTAATAACTTTTTTTTGTTGTTAATATCTGCCACCAGAGTCAAACAGGTAAAATACCTGTGTTGATCACAGGCAGGGCACTTGGCTTCTCACTGTCACTAAAAATGTTGAGTTAGAATTACACTTAGTTTAAGACTGAATATAAATCAGATATTTTGATATGCTCTCTTAGCATCCATTGTATGCTTGCATCACAGTATTGTAATAGCTTTGTTTTTCTCTTTCAGAAATATCCTGTGTTACCGTTTCTAGTTTTAGTATTGAAACAGTTCCTGTTGCAGAGGGACCTTAATGAAGTATTTACAGGTGGAATTGGTTCTTATAGTCTCTTTTTAATGGCTGTCAGTTTCCTTCAGGTAAGTTCAGTGGAATCTATCAATGCCATTGGTGCATAAGGACATCACCTTAAGAAGGAATTTGATCCACCCTTATATTTAACCATTTAAGCTATCATGTTTGTGGGTTTGCACCCCCTTTTCATTTAAAATTAGATACGTCCCACCTGTCTTCTGTTCTTTCTCTGATGATCATACTTTTGGTATGAAAGGTGTTTGGAACATCTGTTGGTGCAGCAGTGCCAGGCACTGATACATATGATATTGATACCTATGATATGACATGTGTTATTCATGTAAAAGACAACTTTAATATTGGGCAACTTACTTGGAACAAGCTCTGTAAGGTTGGTGTTAGCTGCAGCTGTCCTTTGTAACACTTGATGTCCAGGTCATACACCCTGTATGTGCTTTAATAAATGCAGTGGAATCTTGGTTCTCTGGGTTTCTAAGCTGAAACCAACCAAACGTGTTTTACAACTTTCTCTTAAATCTAAGAGAACAAAATGCATGAGCTAAATCTATATTGTTGTGCCTGGGGGAGGAAAATACTGGACAAATATGAAGGAGCTGATTTCTGTATCAGCCCTGTTCTTTTTCCTGAACTAAATGTTACGTATAACTGTGTTTGCAAGTGTATGTCCATACTTTTCTGGACTAGTTACTCTAAAACCTGAGCCTGGAACTGGAGCTCGGTGTTTGCTGAGTGCCTTTGCAGTTCCCTGCTGAGCACAAAAGAAATTAATGCAACATGCACATAGTTTAAAAGCAAAATCTCTCCCAACCCAATTTTTTTCTTATGTTGAGTAACAGCATTTCCATTTGCTCATTTAAAAAAAAAAACTAAAGTCAGATTTCATCTCTGTTACAATTCTGAGCTGGTTTTGTTCACAGTCTCTCAGGCTGCTTACTTAACAGCAGAGGGGGTCCTGTATATAGCTGTGCACGTGGGAAGCCTGTATTTGTATTGCAGACCCAGTTTTGTGAGGTGCAAATATCTGCTTTTTCACAAGAACCCTGCCATTAGTGCTGGAAGTTCACTTATTGGACTAAAAGTTAAAATGCAAAAAGATTAGTGCTTGACAGACTTTTTTTAAGAGGTAATTATTGTATAAAAGTTGTCACAGCATCTTATTTTAAAGATGCAAAACTGCTTAATCAAGGGAAAATACTGTATTTAGACATATTTGCTTTATGTTATGTTTCATTAGTATTTATTACTGTATTTAGACATGTTTTCTGTGAAAAAGAGAAAGCACTTTAAACTTGAAGTCTTAAAAAATGATTTTTTTTTCTCTCTTCTTATTAGCTGCATCCCAGGGAAGATGCCTGTATGCCCAATGCCAACTATGGTGTTCTTTTAATAGAGTTTTTTGAACTGTATGGACGTCACTTCAATTACCTGAAGACTGGAATCCGAATAAAGGATGGTGGCTCTTACGTTGCCAAGGATGAAGTGCAGAAAAGCATGTTGGATGGCTACAGACCATCAATGCTGTACATTGAGGACCCCTTACAGCCAGGTATCCTCATAAACCAAAATGGTATTACACTTAAATGTGTGATAGATGCAGTGCAGGATTGGTTTTTTCTTCATGTATTGTACTTTTACCCAGAGAATTGCTGGTTTGGACTTCAGTACAAATATCTATAGATCTTTTAAGCTCTTTCAAATATTTATGCTTTATGCTAATCCTGTCCTAGAAGAGGTGACTGCAGTTAGTTGGGACTTCAGGGCAATTTTTAAAAGAGATTACTGTCTCCTGCTTGAAAGGTGATAACCACAGTTTCAACCTTACTAATTTACTTATATTCTTATTTTAAGGTAATGATGTTGGGAGGAGTTCCTATGGTGCCATGCAAGTGAAGCAGGCTTTTGATTATGCCTATGTTGTTCTGAGCCATGCGGTTTCCCCAATAGCTAAATATTATCCTAACAATGAAACAGAAAGGTAAGGTCTCTGAGTCTAAATCTCAGACATTCATTGCTTGTATTTTTCTGTATCTAAAAATTAATTGTGGTGATGGTTTTGGTTTTTTCCTGGTTTGCAGTATATTAGGGCGAATAATTAGAGTAACACAAGAAGTGGCCACGTACAGAGACTGGATATCCAAGCAGTGGGGAATGCAAAGCAGGACAGAATCTTCATGTAATGGTGAGTTTTGACTCAGCAGGGCTGATGGGGGAAACTTCCTGCACAATTTGATTGTATAGATTTTGCTGTTGCTTTTGCTTCATGTAAGGCAATGTGTGCATCTTAATAGCAAGTTCCTTTCTTGTTCAGTATACTTGTCTTTTCATCCAGAAAAGTCATATTTGTGCAGGAGTAAAATGGCCCCATCTTTACTGTACTGTGATAGATTTGGTCAGTAGAGAGGTCTGTAAAGAGTGCTGCCTTCCAAAAGGAGACTTTGGAAAAACTTCCAGTTTAATTTACTGCATTGTCACTGTCACATTTCCTTTGTCCTTCAAATGTGGACAAGGTTTTAAAAAGAATTACTGGGCATCCTAGTTTAAATCTGAATTCTTAACTTCTGTGGTTTTATTTTTCATTTTAAAGTCTATCATATCGTATGTGTACAGAAGCAATACTTAAACCACGATTCACTATATAAGTGGAATAAGTCTTTTAAACAGGAAAGTCCTGAAATATGAACCATGTTTCTTGTTTTTAACAAATGGAAACACACAAAATCTAGCCAGAGAACTTGGTGGCAATGCCCTTTTGAATCACCTTTAATCCATTGCCCATCTTCTGACTTCAGCAGCCAGTTGCCACCCTCTTTTGCTGCAGGTGTATCTCTGTCTGGAAGTTTTCAAACTAAAATTAATTTTAATACTCTGCAATTAATTTTAGAATGTTGCCTATCGGAAGTGTTTGCTTGTTAGCAATTAATCAGAGATGATGTTGCAACTACCCATTCTTTTGGCTAGGTTGGGATTTTGTTTGCTTGTTTTTAGAAGCTGTGTTAGTGATTTGTCAGCTGAATGTGCTCTGTGCCATTCGTGCTGTCAGCCTGCAGGCCTGGTGGCCCTGCTGTCCCCGGGAATGGCAGACAGCTGGTCCTCAGTTCCACGAGCTCCCATCACCTCCCTTTTAGCTGCCTACCTGCAAATACAGCTGGTGGGGCAACACATGGACATTATGTAAATCTCTAACTCCTAAGTGTCTTATTTGAGATAAAACAGCAATCAAAAAAAAGAAATATAACCCCATATGAGGAAGGTAATGGTGACAGTTACAGTGGTTGTCTTGTTGATTTAGTTTAGATTTAAGTTCCAATTCTTTTTTTTATTTTTAAGGCAGAGCTTAGTGAGATATGAAAGTTCCGTATCTTGAATTTTCAGTGTAGGAAATCATACAAAGCAATGAGGCTTACTTGGAGTTGTTCTCTAGCAGCTCCAGCAGAAGAAAAATTGGAGTTGCTGAGTATTGGGCATATAGGAACAGAATTTAAACCTATGTATTTGATTGCTGTTGAAGCGTGGCATGAAACAATCCACAGCAGCACATCTGAACTTTGTTACTGCCTTCTTCCACCTCTTCTGTCCCTAATTTCCATCTCAAACCATGGGCAATGCTCTGTGCATTAGTGAATCCTATCAGGAAGCCACCACTCCTCTGGGAGGTGCTGGTCTGCAGTACACACACATGGATGCACTCTCGTGTGTCTGCATGGATTTAGGCTGTGGATGTGTGCAGATGTCTGTGCATGTCCTGTGGGATGTAACACGTATTATGTATTTTGGGGGGTATATTAAAAAACCCCAAGGCAATGTATTTTTGCAGTTTATGTGTGGTGATGCTTCTGATTTGTTTTTATTAGGTAATGGAGTAACCTTGATAGTAGATACTCAGCAGCTGGACAAATGCAACAATAATCTTGCTGAAGAGAATGAAGCACTGGGAAAACCTAGGAATAAAACTTCAGAGACACTTAGTAAACATTCTTCAAATTCTTCATCAGGTCCTTTATCATCATCATCATCCACACTGTCCAGCTCTAGTGATGTAGTAAGTACTGAAGGTTTTCTGACTTGGCTTTTTAAAATCTCTTCAGGGTTTCTTCCTTCTGATTTATATTGTCACAGAATACATTTTGGCAGCTCACAGTCCTAGTCAGTTAATTCATCCAGAATCCTAACTTGCATAAGATGTGAACTCTTATGCAATTTCGACACATGTAAGTTGCAGTGTGTTTTTGACACAATACATGTAGAAAGTGACTATAGTAGATACAAAGTTCCATGGCCCTCTTTTCTCTGGGAAAACTGTATTTCAAAAGCAAAATAGACTGGTAGTCCTAAGTCACATGCTTTAAAAAACAAACAGGCCTAAAGCTTTGAAAGAAGTCTGTTTGGGAATTCTATTTAAAAAATAAAAGGCAAATCTCAAAACCAAAATCACACATCTGTAAATCTGTTTTACTTGATAAGAATTCTGGATTGAAAGAATTTTAATATCTAGTAAAATAAACAAGTTTTCAATTTTGTCCACTGTTAGCTTTCTTTTTAAAGGAAAACTCACTTTTAGAAAAGCTCACTCTTAAGAAAAACTCACTAATCCTTTACATTTTCCTGAAGGATTCTGATGGAACACCTTGCAAAACCTCTAAACAGTTGAGTTGTCGTCAGTCTACCACAAACAGAGTGGGGTCACAAGAAGTGTCACTGGAATCCTCCCAGTCAAGTGGGAAAACACAAAATAGCCAAACAGCCAATACATCCAGCAACACGAACAAATCTCAGGTTTGTGAAATGTTTGAAATCAACAACTGTGTAGATTATTTGAATTTTACACATATCCCCCATGGAAGGGTAACTCATTCTGGAAAGGGAATGCTGCATTTTTCACCTCCCTTTTGCCCCACTTAAAAGCTGCCAGCACTGATTGTATCTAAAGCCATCTGGTTCTCTGTTTAGCTTGCACAGATGAGTTTGCAACCGTGGCTTTCCCAGCTTTAAAACAGATGAAGTTGGTCTGACTTTATTTTGGGACATCACATTTTTCCAGAAGTGTGCAGCTGTGTTGCACCCATTTCCTCTTTTGAAAAAAGCACGTCAGTCCAGTTTTGATTGCAAAATTTGAGAAATAAGGCGTGCCTACACTCAGTGAAAAGCAGTTAGCAAAAATCTGTGTTTCAAACTCAGCCTGGCTGCTCTTTTAGCTGTTGATAACTTGTTGATCTGTCTTCCACTAGGGGAGGGGAGGTGAAGATTCTTTGCTGATACGTTACATTCCCCTTCATTTTCCCCTATAGACAAACATCCTTATGATGTCACCCATCAGAGCTTATGCATTTAGGAGATTTCCTGCACTGAGGAATGCTTCTATGGCAACTCAGTATTCTGGAAATATTATATGCCTCTATATACAGTATACTCTGCATATATGCAGTTTAAATTCTTCCACTTTTTTCAGAATTTAGAACTTTTATGTTTGAAACATAATCCAGAACCTTCTGGAATACTATTCCTGAAAATAATTCTGAAGTCATGCCTCTTATTTGCTGATGATCTGTCTTCTAACAAGACAATTCACAGACTAGGCCTTGGCTATGCCATGAATGCGTGTTTGTGTTATTGAGCAGAACTAATTCCAGGCCGGAACGTGCATGTGCACGATCTGACATACCCTACATCTCTGAAAAGATGTGGCATAAGATTAGTCCTGGATGAGATTTGAGCAATCTTCCTCTATTGTCTTGGATTATGGACATTTCTGTAAAACACCTTTATCCTTTCCAAAATTCCAAGTGCTCCGCTCTTCTCTCTGGACTCGTTTTGGGGCTAGAGATGAACATTTGTTTGCAAACACCCAAGTGGGAGATTGGCAGTGCTGTGCTGCTGTCTCAGCAATGACCAGGCTTCCTCTGCCACAGCAAGTTTTTCAAGTGTGCTGTTTTCAGAAGTCACCGTGCTCGTTATCCAGAAGCAGGGATGTGTGATTGCCATGCTTTATTCCCGTGGATTTACCCTGTTCTCTTTCTTCCACAGCATGGATCTGCACGGTTATTTCGCTCTTCTAACAAAGGCTTCCAAGGTCCAACAAACTCAAGCCACGGTACCTCAGTCACAAACAAACAACACCAAGGCAGCAAATCACACCATCAGTTTTTCCACGGCAAAAAGAGGAAACACAAGAGGGATGCGGCCCTGTCAGACCTTTGTAGATAGTTGCCTACTTTATGACTGTTCTTCTGTGTGCAATGATCTCATGCTACAGGATAGTTTGATAGTGACTCCTTGGATCTCTTCTGGAGCTTCAGACTGTTCAGACATAGATTAGCAACTGCATTTTTTTTTCCCAGCTCGCCACGGAACGGAACATGAAGATTGATCACTGCAAAAAANTAAATGAAAAAAAAAAAAACAAAAAAAATAAAAAAAAAAAAAAAAAAAAAAGGAAAAAAAAAGAAAAAAAGGAAAAAAAAGGAAAAAATAATTTTTTAAAAAGAGGAAAAAGGCTGCTCATTTGATAAGTCATATGCTACAACAGGGTCATTTAGGATATAAAAGCTTGAATGTAAAATAAATGTATTTCCCATCAGCTCATGCTGACCTGTAGAGATAGTACTCAGTGTGTCTAGGGGGTGGTAACAAACAAATAAAACACAAAAAAATAGGAAAAAAAAGGCAAAAAATTGTATTTTGAGGGAAACCCAGCCTTTAAAGGTGAAAGTAATTTGTGCATGATTTTTTAATTATTTTTGCATATACTTACCATTTTATTGTGTATATATAGATGACCATATAGGAAAACTGACATTTGTAATAGTGGATTTGTTAATACTTTTTACATAACATTACTGTTTAAATTGTAAACATAAATTTTTCTCAGGATTAGTTTGGAAAATAATCTGAATTGTCATCTTAACATCCATATAAAGAGACATTACTGGTTATATTGCTCAGAATTTCTTTTCTTGGCATTTGGAAGATCTAATAGAACTTTTGATCTGCAAAAGCTGTTCCTCTGAAAGAAAGGTTTATGGTGGCAAATGAAGATTTTCATTTGTATAAAGTGTACATGTACTTTGTGTAGACACTGAGCTTGTCATCTCTGAGAAGTAACCTCCACCTTGTTTTCTAGAGTGCCATCATTTCAGGCAATGGGGTTTTATAGTTGCATCCTTCTCTTCCTCCCCTTAGTGGTCTCTCCTCGACCCTTCCTTCTTTTTTTTAAAGAAACAACATAAGGCCACTCGGGGTTTTTTTTTGTTTGATTGATGGTGGTGATTGTTTTCTTTTTTTTTTTTTGGTTTTAAAAAAA
>VXAD01000278.1:2452051-2464158 GCA_013399195.1 Dicrurus megarhynchus | reverse complement strand
TTTTTTTTTGTTTGATTGTTGGGGGTGTTTGTTTTTTTTTTTTTTTTTTGGTTTTAAAAAAACAAAACAACAAAACTCAGTTTGTTATAGACGTTTGCATTCCTGGGCTGCTTTAATCCCATGCCTCCTTGTTTGTGCCTTTCCTCCCCCTTCCAGGTCTGGGTTTTTTTGTGTTTTATATTTTTGCTAACTCCTGTAGGAGATGATAACTGTTGAAGCTTTAAGTAAATTTTACAATTAAAGTATTTTTTTCTCACTCCCCTCTTAGGCATTTTTATATTTACACTTAATTACTAAAAACAAAACAAAACAATTTCAAATAATGAAATATACTTTGTATTGCCTTAACGACCCAAACCTTTCATATCTCATAATATTTCTTCATTGACCTAGCTCTCATTTCATTGAAACTCCACATGTGTGTGGTTCAGTCACATCACAAGTCTAGGTTGCAGTACCTTTGATGCCATGAATGCGAATAAAATGTAAAATTGCACTCACAGGTGTAGTTTGGAACAGGAGTTGGGACACTTCAGTGGTAGAGAGTTAAGTGGCATTTACTTTCACATATTTCTGTAAAGAGGAAAGTCTGTACTTGGCATACATGGCTGTATTAAATGCAGCAGTTCTGAGATGATGCTTTTATAAAAAGTACTGTTAGCTTTGAGAAACTTTTTATGTGCATTTACAGAATACTACAGACCAACCTGACCTTTATGGGCACTAATGAGTGCAATGATTTTTAAAGTAAAATGAGACCAGAACTGATGTCATCACTTAAATTAATAAACATTTTCAATGTGTTAAAGTGTTTTACTTCAAAAAGGAAAATATATATATTCCAAAAATACAGAAAGTCATAACATGTACTCCAACACTAAGCTTAAGTGATGTTAATTTGACAATTTTTTAAAAATTTTTAGAGTCATATTTTAATTTGATCAGATAATTTTATCAAGATGTTCAGCTTTTCTTCATAGAAACTAGTAAAAGTTGTACCACATTATGCCTAGTCACTATTTATTTTGTTTTAGATTATTGTGAATGTGTAGACTTATGTTCACCGCTTAGGGAACAATTATTTATAAATTATATTAATCCAGTATTGTTAGCTGCTATTAGCAAAACTGTTCCAAAACTTAATACTTGCAAAGATCTGTATCGCATTTACCACACTGAAGCGTTTTTAAAAGAATCACCCTCATTGTTGAAAGCAAATGTATTCCTAGGGTGCAGATATTAGTGTTCCAATAAGCATGTGATAATTTTAAGGTGGTGGTAGCGGGAAGATAATCTTGATTCCATTGGGAATCTTAGGTTTGCCTCAATTTATGGTTTTCATAAATTTAATGGAAAATAGCTTTTCCTGAACTGCTCAAGTTTCTTTTTGGTAAACAGTATCTTTCTAAAAGAAAAAAAAAAAAAAAAGAAAAAAAAAAGGAAAAAAAAAAGCATGAAGGAAAAATTGAGGTATTTTACATTGCCTCAAATGACCAGCATTGTATTCATAAAATACTGTATATCTTGCAAAACTTTATTTAAACGGAACAGTTGAACTGTTCGTTTTTCAATCTGAAGTAAAATACTTTCAAGACCTTTTAGTTTGCCTGCTCATTTGTCGTGTACATTTCATCTCTGTATTTGACTCAAGTCTAATTCCTTTTTGAGTTTCAATACTTTTGTGAAGATTTTGTGAATATATGAAAAAATAAATGTTTAATCTAACTACTGCAGTTTATCACCATTCTTGACACCCTGTCTTCCCCTTCACAGCACTGTAGAAAGAGTTACTCGAGTAACATTTTTCGTAGTGTAGGGGTCCTTCCCAGCTGAGTTCTGGGCCCTGTGCTTGGAGTTTGGAAGCTGATTTTGTTCAGGTGGCCCTGGTCTGCTGTTTTTCCTTTCAGGAGAGCTGGAGCAGAGTCTGTAAGCCCAAGAATAAATGGAAGAATATACATGTGTAAAGGTTTCTTTATGTATGGGTTTTGTCTAATTTTCTTCCTCAAATACGTAGGAAACTTGTGGAAGGATCCATTTTCTTTGTCTTCTGAACTTGGCTTCCGGGTGGTGTTGCAGCTGCAGGGCAGCAGCTGCTCGGAGCTGCCATGCTGAGGGGGGGGTTGTGTAGAACTATGCAAAAGTTAATTGGATTTGCTTCCAGCTAAAATCCATGTTCAGCAGTTCCTGAAGCGTGGCTGATGTTACTGAAGTGTGTTCTTGTTGTTGTCCTTCCTTGGGAGACGTGCACAGTACTGCAAGTTCTGGTTGTCTTCCCTCTGGTAGTCCACCACGGACCATTGGAAATACATAAATAACCTGAAATGTTTATATATCTTCCTGTTCGGCATTAAGTTGATTTGCTGAGAATCTTAATTGAAAAGAAAATTGATCAAATGGTGTTTATAGTTAAAGATCTGTGTATTTGTTAATTGTCAGTCATTCTCCCTTGTGGCAGAAAAGAAGCTGAAATGGAAGTGAATATTCCTTTTGAGACATGACTTGATTCTGTTTCCTCAGAATTTACAGCTCAGGTTTTTAAACACTAAAAAACAAGCTTGTTTTCCTAGAACTTAATCTTTAGAAATAATAGTAGTCCAGTGGCTGGTGGCAACTTTTTTAATATACTTTCAAAGTGGACCTTTTCCATTTTATATCTGGAGTCATCATGAGTGTATCCTAAATACAATGTGAGCAGCTGGTTAGAAAATAGTCTTACCTAGAAAATGTATTGTAAATAAATGCAGTCAACCATTTTACATCTTGATGGATGTTAAAACTCATGATAGATCTTAAAACTGAATGTTTGACTTCAGCTTTATTTCCTAAAGAGTAAAAGCTATGGGAGATAAAGTGTGTAATTGCTCAAGAAGGGAGTATATTTACCTATTTAGAGGCTGTAACAAAAAATAAATTCAATTATTCCAGCTAGTGTTAAAGGGCAAAAAGAGATTATTCTGCTGATTCCTAGAACTTGATTCTTCTGCTTAACAATGCAAAATAATTTTCTAATAATCAAGTTTAGCATGTCTTCAAACTGTTCATCTTGAAAGTGCAGATTTTGAGAGCTTTATATTCTATTTAATTTGTAGTGGTCTCACAAGTTTCCCTCAAAAATGTTTTCTGAGTGCAGTGATCTAAATGTAAGTGTGTCTTGACTGTATTTCCAGAAGTCATTTACTGGCAGTTCTGACAGATATATTATTCATGATTTCATCTACAAGTTGAAAACAGCTTTGCTGTTCTCGTGATGCTTAATTTCATCATGGTTGTAGATTTTCCTGTGCCAAAGTACTCTTAGGCTCTTCCCTCTAGTAATTTGCTCTGAGCCTAATGAACTAACCTTCAAAGTTGATTGTTACGATATTTGAGATGATCCCAGGGAAAGAAATATCCAACACCAAGAATCCTTTGCAAGTTATTTAACGTCCTGAGTAACACAGGAATTAAAGTTGGAATGGCTTTGTTGAGTCTTTACAAGCCCAAAGTTTCTGTCAAATACCTGCTTAAAAAGAAAATAGAAAGGAAAGAGCCAGAAAGTGTCTGTACTTGGGCATGGTAGTGCTAGATAAAATTAATGTACATTTCAGATTACTGTAAAATTTAGATCAGTTATTTTTAAAAAGCTTTGATTTTAATTCTTTGTATATTTAGTGGTTGGCCCACCATGATAATTTTATCAATCTGTGGACTCCAAAAACTCCAAAAAAGAGAGAAGTGTGGTGCCTTTGTTGGGCACTTTGGCCATGCTGTTCCATGGGCCTTTCTCTTGGCAGTAGCCAGCTCAGAGATGGCCTGTTCTCATTTGCTCCTTCCCTGTAGCAGGGCAGGATATGGATGAAACCGGGCAGGAATAAGAATGTGAATTTAATTTTGCTGTAAGTTAATTATTGAAAGCTGATGGGATTCTGAAAATCATTTAGGTACACATATAAGAAGGGGAAGATGAAAAATCTTGGGTCTCCTCTGCATAAAAGCCATTTGGAGGAATAGCATCTTTCTGCTTCCAAGATGCATGAAGGTGAGGGTGGGACTTGTGGTGGGTCCCCTTGCTCAGGCAGTACCTGTGGGATAGCGAATGACCTCAAAAGTGAATCTCTTGAAGGTGTCTCTGCTCTGCAGCAGGTCTGAATAGCTTTTGACATTTGAAACTTGCTGCACTGAGTTTCCTAATCCTTTTTCAACTCTGAGCGCAGCCTTTGTTTTTTGGTGCTAAATGTGACATTTATCAAATCCTGTCCAACAGGTTATAGTGAAGCACAAAGGGGATGCAGGTCATTAGTGCTTTAAGAAGGGTATTTCCTGCTGCTACAGCAGCTCTTTAAAGGAAAATAGACCAAAACCCCCATTGATTAGGCAGGCTGAAGTAGGAATATGTCCCCTTGCCCTCACATACCCATATTTGAAGTTAGTTTCTGTGTAAATTATTCGACAATCTAATGTTGGGATGTGAGGCTGATTTTTTTTAGTCTTTCTGTATAGTGAGGTCCTACTTTCCCATCGTGCAAAACTCTGCCAGAAAAAAAACCCACTTGACTGTGTGCAAGAGCTGGCTTGTAAAGAATGCATTTGTGTGTTGGTAGAGAAATCTGAGGAACCATGAGTGCAGATTTGGTGAGTGCTTCGCTTGTTTAAAATAAATAAAATGCTCTTGTGCAGGTATATAAGACGACTTTTGCTTCTATATGAAGCAATGTTTGACTCTTGAGCTTAAAGATCATTAAGCAATCAAATGCCTCTGAATAGCTATTAGTGAAACCAATCTGCGCTCTCGGCTGCATTTTCCCAGGTCTAAAGTTCAGTTGTTGTGCTAGATTTGGTGACAGTGAAATCTGAAAATAATCCTGCTTCAAATTGCTCACTTATGCTGCCTGGCAATGTAATACAAAAATTTCTGGTCTGAACTTAAAGCTCCCATCTTAAAAAAACAAAACCAAAATCCTCAAACAAATCCATCTTGCTGGTCTGTACACAACAGATTATTGCACCAGGAGTGTGAAGAAGTATTTTTCTTACAAAAATACATGATGTGGTTTAGGTTAAATGTGCATTAGTGGTTACTGTTTGCACTTCCCTCCTCCTGTGACCTATTTCCGAACAGGACTGTTCGTTCTTACAGTAAGTAGGGGACTGATTAAGGCTGGGTTGGGTTTTCTCCCGCTTCACCACAGTGAATCTTGAATCAAGCTCCTTTGTGGTTGCCTGGTAATCAGTAACTATGAAAAGACATTCTCAGTCAGAAAAATCAATGGCTAACCCAACAGCAGGTAGAAATCTTTCATATTGTCTTCATGTTTGCTTTTCCTTTTCAAAATTTTTCGCAGTGCGCGGGAGGAATAACTTATAAAATAATGTACTTATTTCTATAAGATCCTTTTCATCCCAAAGTCTCTTACTAAACTGATGTTATGAGATCAACCTTTATCCATCAAGATAACGTCATAAAGCATAATTGCTGAAAAGTTCAAGTATGTCTGACCTGCAGTGTGTGCCACCTACTGAATCACTTCTGTGCAGTGTCTAAGCCACCAACACCAACTACAAAAGAGAGTTTGGAGGCTCCTGCTTTCTAATGTTGTTTGTATGCAGACAGTAGCACCTTTGGGTAGTGCTAACTACCCACAGAATCCCACTAGTCTAAGGGTAGAGCTGAGAAAACTGAATTTTTTTGCAAAAAAAAATTGGCACAGTGTTAGTAGGGTGAAAAGCCAAGGGGGTACGAGCAATCCTGGCTCCAAGAAAAAGCTGCCCTGGCCTCTTTCCCTTGTGCACAGGGGCAGCTTTGGCTTGGGCAGAGACTGAACTGCCCTGGACCTGCTCTCCTACACCAAGGGCTTTTAACTCTTGGCACCTGACTTTTAAGTCAGCACTTCTGAACTCTTCGGAACAAAGTCACATGATGGTCTGTCAGGAGCAGAACAAACTTCTTGGAGAGTACAGGCAAATACAGTTGTTGGGAATCTGGAAGCTGAGGCATTAATGTGAAAAAGAAGGAATCCAGTCTTTGCAGTTACGGAGAGCGCTGGTCTGGTAACTTTACCTTGCATGGACTGCCTGATTTTTAAAGAAACAAACCAAAACAACACCTAAATCTTCAAGTGCATTACAGCACTTTATTTCTATTGAATAAAGTGTTATTTTAGGTTACCGTTTTAGAGGAGTATTTTTGAAGTAAAAGCAATAGAAAACAATAACAAGTCATGAGATAATGCCTCCGTTTCTGTATTATGTAATTATTTTTCTAATTCTCACACTTAGACATAAAAAACTGTCCACAAAAAAACAGTAGTTGTGAACTGTAATTACTGTATTTGTACGTTTCTGAGAGTTTTAATGTTCTGGTGCTGCTTAGTGAGGGAAAACTATAATAAAAAATTGTGATGAGCTGGTGAAACACTAAAAGGACATAAATTAGAACTGATGTTTGTTTCTCAGACGTCATTATTGGAAAGTTATTTATTTTCATTTCTTCTTTAGCGTCTTCATCCGTGTCTCAGTTTTTACAGGCTTTTCCTACCTTTGTGCCTCATCTGGCCTGCATAGCACATCACAGCTGTCCTGTATCCCAAACTGGCTGCTGGCCTTCCTTGAGATTAAATTTTATGAGCTGGATGGATCATTTTTAAAGAACAGAGAGTATCCATTTTGGATACAATCCTGTTAGAAGCTAGCCAGGTTTCTTCCCAGTCCAGTAGTCTTATCCACATGGAAAATTTTTATTGTAATGCCAACACAACTGACTATGATGTGGACATGCTAAAGCACCAGACAATCCTAACCTCATGAAATTAATCACTGCCCAGCTGATTTCAGTTAATAATGTGTTGTACAGAAAAGAAGTGTAGTGAAGATGAGTATAATTTCAATGTTACTATACCAATAAATTCTAAGATTTTATTGCAAAGGTGAGAAACCTTTGCTGTTGGAAATTTTAGGTTACTCTTTTGCCTCACTCTAAGAATTGTGACAGACAGCCCGGTTTTGTTTAATTTATGGGGAGTTCTTCCACTGATTTCAGTGACAGCAAGCAGCACTCTGTGATTTCAGTACAGTAAGAAACTAAAGTATTTTCCACCGTAGTCCCTCTCAGCTTTGGGACAGTTATTATATTGTTTTCTTTGGAAATACCAACTACTTGGAAGAAAACACACTCCATTTCTCAGCATAAAGGAAAATAAAGGGAGGGTTATGTTTTTACTTTGTATTCTCTCTTTTAAAATCCCCATTGTGATCTAAATAAACTAATCTTCAAGAAGTAAGTTACTTCCATTAGCTCAGTGAGATAATATGAAAGGCTACATCCTCAGGTAACAGAAATAATTTTTACTTCATTGGTGTCACTTTAATAGGGCTACATTGATTTAATCAGATAAAGTTTGTCCACAGACTTTTAAAATTGATTTGTAGCAGGGTTGGGTAGTTTCTGGCTTGTTGTTTTTTGTTTTTTTTTTGTTAGTAAATCCATGTTTCCTAGTGGGTTCTTTTAGAAGTTTGTGTTCTAGAATTGTATTCCAATTTATGTAAGAGCATTTTTTCCTAATAATATACATGGTCCATTTGTTCCTTACTGATTTTTCCAAAGTATTCTTCTTTTCTTTCCAGTATACCCTCCTAGCTACTAATGCAGAGATACTGTAAGTGCAAATTGAAAACAGTTACCTAAATACTTTCATCATTTACTGTGAACATAAAATGATCTGTTCTTTTCTGTGTTCTTTCAATCAATAACATCTTCCATTTTGTGACAAACTCCACCTGCAGCGTTAGGGCACCTAATAGGTAAATGGTCTTCCTTTCATTTATTTTCCTTTCTTGTGTAACTTACCAATTAATTAAAAGAGTGACTCCTCAATAAAGACCATCTAACAGTTTTCTAGGAAGCCACAGACCAGATTGTCTGTCATTGTTGAGAGTAATTAAATTTCTAGAAGAAAATGTTCCATTTTAGTACAGGTCAACTTGAGTATACAGAAAGATTTAAAACCCAGTCTGATCTATAGCCCTTGGTTCAGTACAAATCACACCTGCAAGTACAGGTAAAAAGGTTTAAGCAATTAACCAGGCACTGATTTTCCAAGGAATAATGTGTTTTCTTGTTCTGGAGATAGAATCTTAAGCATGAACAGGAGAGGAGATGCAGGCGTTTTTTTGGTTGTTAATCCAAGAAGTCAAACAAAACCTCCTAGCCCCAGTGCTGGAGCTGCAGGTGCTGGGACTTGTATTCCTAAGTCCTTCAGTTCCTCTAGGAAACACTGCATGAGCTCCTCAGTCACACTTTTTTGCATTGCTGGTACCTTCCCTGTTGTTTCCCAGTGCTGTGAGCTTGAGGTTTTCTTTGGAGAAATTACTGTTGTCCCACTGACTTGAATGAAATCTGGAATGCTAGAAAACATGATTGTCTTTCCAAGTCAGCTAAGAGTCTTTGACAACTTTAAAACAAATAACAAATACGACGAGAGACCTGAACAGCTTTTCATGTCCTTAAAGAAACATGTATGACATCTATTGCTCTGTTTACAGAAAGCAGCAAATTATTCCCCAGTTTGTTTAATTGATCCAAGAGCCAAAAATGCAAACCACGTAACAGCAGTGAAACTCTGCCTTCTCTTTAGCCAGGCTGATGCAGTGAGGTGCTTCTGCATTTAGCAGCATAAACCTAATGGTCTTCAGCAATTGATTCTAATATTGCCCTGTAAATGAGGGTGACAGCAACGTAGCAGCTCAAAATAATGTCTTACTACATCCTTCCTAAGCATGTCGTGCCTAGCACGTTGGGATTGTTCTATTCTTAGATATCTGTACAGGAAATAGCAAATAATTTACTCAAGTTGTTTGTCTCATTCTCTAAATTGATCAGTGGCCAAAGAGAGTGGAGTGTGTGCGGATGCACACTGGTAAATAGATGCTAAATCTCATCCAAAAAAAAACAAACAAACAAACAATATTCTAATAAATACTTCCTACTATATTATTATCTATTTTATTTCTGGCTTTCTGAATCAGAATCATGAAACTAGTGAAAAAAAGCAGAAATTAAGGTTGTCGTGGTCACTGTTTCTGGGTATTTGAGGAACTACAAAAAGACAGCATGGTGAAGCACGCTACCCTACATGATGTGGTGTTGCAGGACATCAAATGAATATTTAAAAGGAATGAATATATTAAAAGTCTACCTGCTAATTTTACAAGTCCAGCTTAACATATTGTGCTACTTTATATAATGTCTAACCCACAAACCAGTCTGCTCTATATTAATTTTCAAATTTTTCCTAAAGGTTTAAAGAATATTTTCTGAGGTTATATTTCTGATTTGCTTTTGTCACATATTTATAACTGACTCATTTATGGGAGCCACTGAAAATCTGAATGTTGAAAAAATGCAAATAAAATTTAGAATCAAATGCTGTCATCCCCTTTACTACTATGAATAGCACAAGCATGCTCAAACTGAAGGCAGGTTCAACCCACGGTGACTTACCAAGAGAAAAATGTAAACCCCTCACATGAGAATCATACTTGAAGTTTACTATGTTTTTCTATCTTTGCTTCTTTTAAAAATAGTGATCTTTCTCTGTTTCATAATGATTCATGGCCCTGGGTACTATGGCAGTTTCCACTGAAGCACACATCTCAATTGTACAAAACAGACTACTGTAATGCTCTATAACTCACTTTGCAACTGCATTTGTTTTAAACATCCTATCTACAAATACTTTAAACAGAAAACAAAAAATTTTATTTTATTAGATTTTTATCAGCAAATATGTTGCATTCTAACCAAACCTTTAAAACTATTTATGGTACAGTTATCCAGTTCAATCTTGAGAAAGATTAGATTTCTATGTTTAATACTCTGACTTTATACACTCAGTATGTACATGTAATTTTAGAGCTGTTGGATATTTTTCTAAGCAAGAGCTTGAAGACAATAACGGTTGCTCGTCTGTGAAGAACACTTTCACAGAAACAAATCCAACCCTAGGGATTGCTGTATGCAAATCTGGACATTTCAGACGGACCTCCAATGGAGGGCTACATTTCCACAGTATCCGACATTTGCAGCTACCATGTAGCACAGGAAATTTATTTTAGATCAATTTACAGGGCAAAAAGGTAAGTCACTAAAAGCACAGGTGAGATACTGTCACTTTTCTCACACAGGACAGATTCTTGTGCTTGGGTGGTGGCGTTGAGCAGGCTCCCAGCAGTGCCAGGTGCTCTCCAGTAAGGGGTGGTAGCATCTGCTTGTGAGAACCAGCCCTGGCTGTGCTTCAGCTGCTGGCGCTGAGAGAAACATTAGCTGCAGAAAAAGGAATGGGGGAAGTCTGTATGTAACATATGCAGGAGGCAGGGAACTGGATATTAATTTCCATATTTTGGAGTTTTTTTCCTTTTATATCCTTTTTTTTTTTGGCTAAAAATACATTACAGTAATTGCTGATAGTTTAAGAGTAATCTGCACAACAGTGTACATAAAGCACTTGGAATGCTTTGGAGCTGCTGCCATTAAAAAACCCCTACAATGTCAGTCGTGTTGAATCATGCAGGAATTTTGGATCTTACTCTGGGATAGCAAATATTTTTTTGTGGGTATACAGAAATGATGTTAAGCAATCTGTGTACTCAGAAGGTCCACAAAATTTTGATGAAGTGATAAATTGAGTCCATCTGTTCTGAAACTACTCCATTTATGATCTCAGCAGAACAATGTATTTTCCATTTCCTGCAGTTTTTAAATCTTGTTATCTAATCCAACTTCCAGTGAAGACAATTCTTTTTAACAATCATTTTACTGGAAGATCCTTCTCCTCTCCCCTAAGAAATGGTCTGAACAGCCTGTGCACTGCTTCCATCTGAATGCGCCTATAATTTCCAATGCTTTTGGACACTACGTCCAAAACAGGAACGGGAAGACCAAGGTATGATTAGGTACCGTGCTCAAGACTGCACTTAAAAATATTGCAGGGCAGGGTTCAGTGGAGCAGAGTCCAGTTCACCGGCTGCACACTCCTGTGCCTCAGGTACGTAACCACTTCTCCAGCTGTGTTCCTTATCTATTGTCTCACATTGCTGAAGCTGGATTTACATTCCTTTCCAAAATTCCCAGCCCTAACAGCCTGAAGTCATCCTAATGGCTGGGCAGTCCCAGACAGCACAGCCCTTCCTATTTTCCCAGCAATAGTGGAACAGGAGCTCAGAGAGTCACATAAAGCTGTCGTGCCTGTGGTGTGTGCACTGAGCTGCTGCTCCCTCTGTGAGTCAATTCAAGCACATCACCCGGGCCCACTGAGAGTGGGAAGCAGCAGCTGGCTGGCAGGACACAAATAGGAACTGTATTTAGTTACTAAGGCATTATTGCAGTAATGGGACGTCCACGGATGACTAACACGTGGTTGTAGCTGCAGGTAGCCGGGCACATGCCTGCCTGCCATGGGCTGTGTGCGGTTGCCAGTGACTAACAGCTCACCAGACAAGCTTAATCCAAAAATCCATGGAAATCAGCATTTCTTTCTGTTGCCTCCAGTGAGCTTTGCATCAGACTTGACGTGTGGTAGAGCCAGGCTGGGTCTGAATTAGTGGCCATATGCTCAAGGCTTGATGCTCTGAGGAATCATCGCCAGCCCCGTGAAACTCCCACAGAACAGTCTGGGGGACTCAAGCCCATGGAGCAGTGGGACCCCGGGCCCTGGGGTGGCTGCAGCGACGGTCAGGTCCCGTGTCCCCGGGTGCAGCCTGGCTGTGACCAGCTGGGAGTCCTGCCAGAACCACCACAGTAGTGGCCAGATGTAAAAAAGCTGGCTGTAAACTTTCGTATTTTTCAGTCCTGGGCAGAAGTTTGTTTCCACCGCTGTACAGCGCGAACGCTGATGGGGGGACCCGCGGAACCCCCGAGCTGTGCGGGACGGGGTGCTGCAGACCCGGCACGGGGCAGAGCTGAGGGGCAGCCCCTCACCATGGCAGGGAACCCCTCGGGCGGTCCCCCGGAGGTGCTGCCGGCGCTCCCCGAGCCGGAGGAGAGGCAGAGGCAGGAGGGGCGATGCCGCCGCGGTCCCGCCCCCGCCGCGCCGGGGAGGCTCCGCGGGCCCCAGAGACACCTCGGGCGGCGGCAG
>VXAD01000278.1:2354571-2452006 GCA_013399195.1 Dicrurus megarhynchus | reverse complement strand
CCCAGCCCCAGCCCCAGCCCCAGCCTTGACCCGCTGCCTGCTGCTGTCCCGCCGGCCGCAGGTGAGAGACCGGCCCGGGAGGGGAGATGCCCTGGGAGGGTGAGGGCTCGGGGGTCGCGCTGCGCGGAGCACGACGGCAAGAGTGGAAGGCTCGATGGGTTTCCCGTATAATGGTTATTTACTACCTCGTGTGACGCCGCTTGATACACTTGGGAACGGCGAACAAGTGTTGAGGCCCATAAACCTCTTCTCCAAGTTTATTTTGCTCAGAAAAGGCGCATTTGGTAAAGCTGCGAGGCCTGAGCATTGGCTCATGAATGGAGAAGTTTGGGGTTGTCTTTTGCACGCAAAAGCCAAAAGCTGGCTGCTTCTTACTAGAGGGTATTTTGGATCCTTTTTGGATTGCACTTTTTGAGCACAATAGGGCTTTAAACTGGTGAAGGGGGTACTTAAATACCCGAGCGTGCTTGAAATATCAGCAGAAGTTTAGTTTGTGTCTTTTTGCAGAAGTTTGATTTATGTCTTTTGTTACTGCTGAATAGGTAAGTTATTTCTAATGTCCATGGGATGTGTTACGGCATTTTTATAATCACTGCTAATAAAGGGGTTAAAATGCTTTAAAACATATAGAACAGCATTGGATCACTATTGCTGGGGTCTGATGTTTGCCAGTGGCAGATGAAGGATCAGGAACGGGGCATACCATCAGCAGTGACCCAGGACCATACTCAAGTCTGTTAAGTCTAGACTTCTGTCATAAGCAGTAAGGATGTGGTCAGCACAAGTGCTGAGAACTGGGCAGAGACACTTTGAAACCCTTTTTGGGCAGGCAAAGTAAATATGCAGTTTAATGTTTGAATTTGGTTCAGGATAGAAGTCTGTTTTTCTCCTGTAAGATGTGTTCTATTTTATTTATATTTCTGAGAGCCTGACACATTTGGTTGTGGCCCAAGACCATGCTGTGATAACTGGTGTGCAAATACAAGGTGGGGAAAATCCCCACAAGCCTACCTAAAAACTTTGGATTTGATTCTGAAGTGGTTGAGATTTATTACAGGGAATAAAGCTTCTGGGCACAGCAATAAGAAGATTTCCTCATAGTGGGAATTAGGATGTAAATGTACCTGCATTAGTGACCTTACTGCTTTCTGCTAAATTCATGATGGAAAGGTTAGGGGGGAGGGGAGTTTGTTAATAGAAAAGAGGGACCTGGGAACTTATAAAAGGAGCTCACCTCAAAAAAAAAAAAAAAAAAGATATATGAACTTGTTTACTTTATGTCTAAAAAGGAAAAGTACTATTAAGAAATTCTGTAGCTATTATATATTTTAAAGGCTAATAAGAATAATTTCCAGTACTATTTTTATGCAAGCAGGATTCCAGGAGAGAAAGAGAACAATTCCAGGAGGGTTTAATGCTTGTGTCTAGGTCAGAAGTAAATAAATAAAGAGTGGGGTGTGGTTGTTGTGTGTGTTGGAGGGGTTTCATTGTTTGTTTAGGTATCCTGATCTTTCAAATGTTGAAGTCCTGATCTGGACAGTTTTTTATGATCCCCTATAGGTGGAAAAAGAATGTGTTGAGGGGTGATACAGTGCACTCATGGTATATTTGTGTCTACAGTGAATTAAGTACTTCTGTAAAAAGTCTTCGTTGGAGTGGGTGACATGAAAACCAGTATTTGCCAAAGGCACCACACCTTGACAGTTTCCCCTATCCAGAAGTGTGGAACAGAAACAGAGGGGTACATGAAATACCTCTCTGAAAGAAGTAAGCCAGTACAGATTCCTAATGGCCATTATAGCATGGGTTTTTTTCTTCCAGAAGCCATTAGGAACAGCAATTAGGGTCATTGGGGGTTCTTGTAAAGCAGCCATTAAACTTCTTAAATTTTTCCTAATGAACCTAATGTCAACACCATTAAGAGTAAACAAGGGAGAGACTTCATTCCCTAATGTATGTGGGTATTTATGTTCTCAGGGCTTGTGCTAAGTGAAAGAGCAGGTGCTGGTTGAGAGCTAATTAGTTTAAGGTGTAAGCCTAGAGACGATGATCACTGTTTTCTGTTAAGGTGGGTGTTTGTGTAATTGCCAGTTGCTCTTTGATTAAAAAAAAAGAAAAAGACAGTATTCACCATGCAATTACAATAAAATCTCTAAACTGAAATCTTAGATTTATTCTTGTGTTACGCCATTGACTTGGGTTTAATGTTGCAGAATTTATCAAAATTACTTGTTCTGATTTTAACTTATTATGAAGACTGTAAAACGTAGGGTGAAATACTTCACCCAGTGAAGACTTCCCTCAGTCTTAGAGTTTGTGTTGAAGCAATGTTTTATCTTTCTGAAAAAGGATCCAGACTACCTGGATTTGTTTCAGATTAATACAATGTAATGGTCAAACTACACTCAGTGCCTGCAAAGCTTCTGTATTGCAAGTGTCATTTGGGATTTTTCTGTAGAGAAATACCTTTTTGTGTAAATCAAGGAGTGTTTTGCTGTCCTAGGAAGTCAGCCTGGGAGCTGAGGCGTGTAGGTGCAGCAGGGCAGGAGTGGGATGTGCCGTGGGTGCCTCGGGGGTCGGTGGCACTGGGGAGCCTCGGCCGCTCGCTGCTCTCCGCTGTTCTTTGGCTCTCTCTGACAAACAGCTGAGCTCACCAGCAGCTCCAAAGACTTGGGCGCGCTGCTAAAGAGCTACAGACCTTCCTTAAACCAACAAGGCTTTTCAGATGAAAGTCGGGACCTGGCTGAGCCAAAGATCTCTCTTTTCTTCCCTAATAAGACCCAGCCAATATTCAAATTTAAAGCGCCATTCGAGGAGCTAACCGGTTCTTTCAAAGGCCGAATACTGCATAAAGAGGGAGATAATCTATTAAACTAGCATCTGCAAAGTTTCAAGATGATTATTTGCTAAACTGACAGGATGTTACAGTGTGAAATAGTTTGTAAGCACTGTGCAGTTAGATCATCTTGTATTACAATAAGGAAGTGCAACTTCTTCCTCAAGCCATTACAGCAGACTTCATGAAGAGTCTGTCTTGTGTTTGCTAAAAAAATGCATTTTATATTTTACATTTTGAGAACAGTAAAGACATCGATCTCAGATTTTCTCTTACTCTTACTTACAAAACCACATTTTCACCTGGAAAAAAAAATGCTGTCTTAAAAAATTAGAGATTTTACAACACTCTTATCTCATAATAAAAATCATTATCATTGTTATCTCCAGAGACTTGGAAATCACTTCAAGTAACTGTTGTTGTTTGCCTTTCACCTTAACACCATCCTATCTTCCTGAGGCTCCTCAAGTAGGACCCAGGCTCTGTCTTGTGCTGAGCAGCAGGGTAGGCCACATATGCAGGCAGAGGGGCAAGCCATACCTTGGATCTTTCCTTTGGAAGTGTTTTTCTTTGCTTAATAATAACATATGATAGCATAAATATGCTGTGGTGATATTTCCTGCACGCCATGTGTAGGTTGCTACTGCTGAATGTTACCTTTTCAGAGTTAGTAAAGCTAAGGTGTAAAAGGTGGAATGATTTTGTCTAGGTTACTCAAAGATAAACAGCAGAATTTAAGTAGAACCTGGGGCTGTTGTTCCTTTTCTAACCAAAGCATTGCTTTACCTCAGTACCTTGGAATTATGACGTGTCAAAGTGTGCCCTTCAAACAGCTTTGTTTTGTGTCGTCTCTTTTCAGTAGCACTTTTATAAAAAATAAACAAACATCCTCCTGTGTAGCAGCCAAGCTGCTGGTTTGATTTTTACAGCACAGGCCCTACAGTTCAGAGACTTCAGGTCTGTTGTGCTTTAAAGAAGAAACAAAGTCAAAGCTGGCTCTCCTGTGGCAGCAGGGCTGTATACACCACTTTTCCTAAGAGCTTCCTTCACAGCTAATGGCCAAAACGTTCCTCTCTTAACAGCTGTTCTGTAATCCTCTTTTCAGCAATAAAAGTAGCTTCTGGTCTGTAATTAGAGAAGAGGAACCAACAGGGTGTGTTTAACTTCTGTCTCTGGGCACAAAACTAAAGTGAATAAATAATGATTCCAGTTAAAAACACAAATAACAAAGATTACCAAGGCTGCAGCTGGTGTAAGAGCAAGGTGACAAGTTTCTCTGAGCAGAGCTGGCTGTTTCTGGCAGCTTCTCCCTCCAGTGCCCCTGTGCTCCGTGTGTGCTTTGTTCACTGCAGTGTCTGTGTGTTTGCTCTGCTCAGGTTGCTGCTGGGGCCTTCTGGCAAAGACAATTGAAGGAGGTAATTTTCAGGCTCATTCTCCAGTGTCCTGCATCGCTTAAGAGTAGTGATGGGGCTTTGTCCCACCTTCTGTTCTGTGGGATGCAGAGACAAGTGCTGTTTGACATGCAAGTTCTCATTCAGCCCACAACGAAAGGAATGTATTTTTCTGAGGTGTTCAGCAAGAATAGCAATAAATTCTTTTTTTTTGATAATGCTGCCTTGTAAATGGCTTGTTATAAAGCCACAAGCACAGTCTCGTAATAGAATCAATACAAAAATGCTTTAAAGGGCTTTGATAAAGTTGTCAGATCTTAAGACTGTATGCTTTATTTCAAGGAAGGAGACAACATAGTAAGTGTTTTATAGGTAGACAAGTGTAGAAATAATTTACCTGTGACTGTGTAATTTTGGGTTTGGGTTGTTACTTTTCACTCCATGAATTTTTGTTATGGCTAATAATAATGAGTTAGCATTTCAATGAGTTGAATAAAATATTGCAGTAAGATGCTCTTTGTTTGTACTATAGCCTGGGTTTTAGTCATTACTTAATTATTTACTTAATGTCCAGTCTGGGACATTTTCTGCTTTATTTATATAAAAATATATGTTCATACTGGGGGTTCTTTGAAAGAACTAGTCGATGATCAAACCACCTAGCAGTGACTAATTCTTACTTGAATCCTGTTTTCCATCCAAGTAACCAAAATGGTGAGGGAACAAGCGTTCCAGTAGGATGACAGAGGAAGGGCTGGGTAAGGAGTGCAGCTGGGAAGGAGCTCACAAAGGTGGGTTGGGACAGACTGAGCTCACTGAGCTTTATTCAAACTCAGCTGAAATGAATGGCAATGGGCAATAAAGCCCCGATCATTTAAATGCCAGATATTCTTAGCATCTGGCTCATGTTAACCTGAGCCCATCTGCTGCGGTATTTCAGGCAGGACCTGCTTGCTCAAACAAGCTCTGACTTAGGCTGTGGGGAAAAACCCAGATTGGGTCGAGTTGAAAGAGGATGAACTTTGTACTGGGGCTTTTCTGTGTGTCTGTCTCTTTTTCCCTGTTATTGCTACTGAGCACATGTGGGAATAAATAAAAAAAATAAGTTGCAGTAGCAGAACAGAATTTTGGTTTCAATTTTCTCATTTGAAAGGAAGATGGGGTACCGCTATCAGAACTTTCTCACTTCCTGACACTCTTTGCCTGACCTTCTGCTCCTCCTTTGCTGGCAGTTTCAGCTGTGAAGATGGCAGGTATTTCAATGCCAAGAAAGCAAACATTTATATATTAGTGAGATACATGTTTATTGGAATAAACTAATACAAATAACAGCAAATGTGGTAAATGCATTACTTAAACATTTTAATCTGGAACTTGGTTTTGAGGTTAAAATTTATATTCCTCTAGATTTAACATAACTACCAGTCACTTTGTATGCTTGTGAGCAGATTGAGTTTTGGGGTTTTTGGGCCCAATTTTGCTCCCTTATTAAGTATCCACCTTGTTCACTAGTTTAATGATTTTTCTTCTTTTTCCAGCAAGGTCTTGTGTATATACAAGAGGACACAGCTTCTTTTGGGAATGTTCTGGGAACTTTAAATGCCTTTGTGCTCACTTGTTATGTAACAATGACTAATGATGTTTGGATAAAAAAAGTGGTTTTCTTCTAGAAAGACATGACTGTGAGTATGAACACAGAAGTAAATGCACTCAAGGCTGTGATTTTTATGGCGCAGCTAAGCTGGCTCAGGGAGCAGCTGTCACTAAAAGACAGCAGCTCTGTTCACTTCCTGCCCCTGTGCTTCCACCCCGCCCTCAAGTCAGCACTGGTGCTCATCTGACCTGCTGCAGAGATGATTCATGGAGCTAAAGGGACAAAATGCAACTTTTTTTCATAGGATAAGCATTTTTTAAGTATGATTTTTTTCCTCTGTAGGAACAGAGCAACCAGGCTAGAGGAAGTGGCCAGAATGTGTTGTTGAACTTCTAGAGGGACAGGCGGGGACAGTTCCCTCCTTGTCAGTGGTGGCTGTACTGTAAAATTGGGCTCCTGGTTATCCAAGGAGTAAGTTACACTTCTGAAAACATGCTGGAAAAGTGACCCGGACTGTGCTTTGGTTGGAGGTATTGCCAGTTGAATTGTTATCCCTATTTCAGTATTTCTTAAGAGTGAGCTCTCTTCTGCTGTTTTATTCGTACAGCAGGAAATGAATGTAAAAATATTTCACTGTAGTGCTTTTTAAAAATCATCTGTATTTTTTTTTTCCAAGTTCCTGAGGGGTATCCTGTTTTGAATTTAGTAGTTTTACTTTTTATTTTTAGATTGCTAATTGTAACAATTACAAGCCCCCCACTCCCTTCTCCCTCAGGATGCTGCACTTTTAAAATAAGGCAGAAGATGCTTTGCAGCACTACAGCAAC
The DNA here is from genome assembly GCA_013399195.1 of Dicrurus megarhynchus. Classification (NCBI taxonomy): domain Eukaryota; kingdom Metazoa; phylum Chordata; class Aves; order Passeriformes; family Dicruridae; genus Dicrurus; species Dicrurus megarhynchus. The sequence continues at coordinate 2,445,358 of VXAD01000278.1, read as the reverse complement.
AGTTGAGATGATGTATATTGTGGTTTGCTTGAGACTGTGCAGTGTTATTGCACATGCACAAAATTCACAGCTGTTGAAGGTACTCAGAACTTTGAGTTGCTCTGAAAAGTGAGAACTCGATTTGATAACAGTATGAACACCCTGTTTAGCTTTCAAAGAAATAGCAAAAACCCAGTGTAGTTACTTTGTAAAAACACTTTGATGCAGTTTTTACAGTGCCACAAAAGGTGAAATTCCACACAGGCTGTTTTATTTTCCCCAGCGAGCTGATGTGTTGATTGCTTGCATGTTCAGAGCTCACTTGTGGAGTTGTAGAACACGATTCAGTGACACAGGCTGTCAGTCTGAGCAGAGCTGCATGTGGGTGTTAATTGCTTCTGGTCAGGTGCAGACCAATTATTTAACAATCTTGTTAGATAAAGGAGATTTAATTGCAATTAATGAATCTTATATTGGGAGAATAAAGGGGGAAGTTTTGCTTTTCAAGATTCTAGGCAGATTTAGGCAAGAAATAAGAATTGCTCTTTTCTTATATTGGCTCTGTATTCCATAACCATTTATCAAGCATGTTTACACAGGGATTTTGGATGTAGTTGTAGCTAAACTGGTTTACCAGAATAGCATTAAACACTTGTTTTACATGTTGAATTAATTTCTGTCCTACTTTTATGCAGGCAGCTGTATTTGGAAATGCATTCTCCTGTACTTGTTTTAAACTGCATTGTTCATGGTCAGGCTTTTCTGCTGCCAATAAAAATGTGTATATGTAAAGATACATATACATCTATTGGTATAAATAAAGAAAAGTAACTAAAGCATCAGTTCTGAAGGGCGCAGAATTGAAAATACTGTGCTTGTGTCTTTTTATCTTTCTGAATGGCACATTCTGTGTATCAGTAGCCCAGTATCTTCATCACGTTCTGTGTATCAGTACCCCAGGCATCATTCTTTGGGCTTGTGTGTTTACAAACAGCCAATTTTTAAAGAAGCACTAGCCAAAAAAAACCCCAAAACAACCAAACTTACTACTTGCTGGTAAGTCGGAGGAGTGTTGGTTGTAGAAAGTATGGGAACTCTGGGAGTCAGAAAGCCATGAATCAGTTGTTGCAGTTTTCATGTGCTATAAAAATATTCTCGTTAGAACCTGAAGGGTTTTCAAGAGGAGAAAGAAGTGAGATCAGGGGGAGGAGGAAGAATTTCTTTAACTGTGCACTGCCCTCACAGAAATGGGATGGGTTGCAGGCAGAGGAGACCTAATTATGTTGCATTATTATTGTACAATGATACTGTAGTGGACCGGGGAAGAACTTGCCCTGATCCAGAGTCAGGCTTGGGTTAGTGCCATTGATGGGGGGGACTCTGGAGAAGGGAGAAGGCAGTGTATGTCTTCTGGAAACCTGGTGTATTTTAAAAGCATTTCTGAAGGCAGCTACCTAACATGCTGGAAATCAAGTTGTCCAGAAATACTTTTTAGTTGCTGTAACCTGAACTGTGCTGTGAGAGCAGTGGCCTGGCTGTGGGCAGGGCAAGTGTGCCAACTCTGAGTGGGGAACAACTCCATCGCTCTTTCCAGCCTAGTGGTTGAATTTTAGTAAGTTCTCTTTTTGTATGGAAGTTAGTGATGGTATCACCCTGCTGTGTGCCTTCTTTGGAAGACACCAGCCAGCTATATTTGTGTCCACCCCATATGCAAGTGCTTGAAGCACCTCAGGGTTCTGGGTGCTCTGCACCCACTCACTCAGTCTGGACCTTAGGAACAAATGCCCTGGACATTAAAATCAGTTCTGACTCTGTCTTTTTGAAGTAAACAAACTTTTCTGGGGTCCTCTGTGCTAGGACCACTTAAGTCTTGGAGGCATGAGATAGCTGACAGTCCCAAAGACATAGAGCTAGTAGTGGGGGGAATTTTTAAAGCAGTTTTCCAGGTGATGCTAGCGATTGCTGGTCAGTGCAAAACAAACTATACAGCATGCTATTCCCTGAATCTTCCTTCTTTGAAATGTTCTTTAGGATTTAGTCAATGCTTCCCAGGCTTCCCATGTCCCTGTTCCTGACGCCCCCAGCCCAGGCTTTTCTTTGCTCTGTGAGAAGGATCCAAGCAGACTTTGATTCTGGTTCCCTGTGCTGCTGTGTGAGCGCTGGCCAGTCGCAGACCCTTGGGTGGTCTGTTGCATGGTTACCCTACAATTTGAGTTCAGACCTGAAAAACTGGTTTTTATATGCACCTGTTCTGCTAGGGAACAGCCAGGTGATTGTGAATGATCTTTGCTGGGGTCTTACTCAGCAGAGGAGGCTGAGTGCTGCCCCTTGCAGTGCCATCCAACCAGCCCTTCCTGTGCTCCCCTTGTCAGATGAAGGACTCTTATGTTTAAAGAGCTTTAGGAATGTCCGGGCAAACTTCAGATTCATCTAGGCTCCTGTGACAGCCATGAGGAATTTGTGATTACAGAGCAGAGCTGCTTATGATAGCAGAGCTTCCTCACCTCCCCCAGCAGTGCACACAGCGTGCACAGATATCTCCTAACACAAGTGTATGCTCTTACATCAGGGGAGCAACATGGTAATTATGGCCACACTAGTTTTTAGACAATAACCTAGGAGGGTGGCTGCACAAAATGTTGTCAGGGAGCAAGTTAAAATGGCTTAGTTACTACCTGTGTATGCTGTTATCCAACATAAGGTAAATGTGAGACCAATAATTCTGCTTTTCTTTACCGGAGGCTGTGGGTTTGTACATTGGCAGTTACTATGGGAAATTTTACATGCTGTAAATCCTCATGTTTTAATTGATCTGCTGATAATTTGTTTGCATAACTAGGCAGGTAGTTTTCTTTGCCATGGTAGCCTTTAAAAAAATCTTTAAAATCTGGATAATTTGATAATTTGGACAGACCATTTGTAGCACACAAACTGTATTGTGTGCCTTTTTATTGGAAGTAAACCCTGCGTCAGAATGATCTCAAGATGTAGTTTTCTCTAGTTCTAACCTGCTTGGGATGATTGTATTCCCATGAACTATTCACTAATTGTTAATTCTCTTCTATGTTGCTATATAGCTAACAGCATAGGGAAGATAGGCAAGAGTGAGTTTTATTCACCTCCCCTTTCTCTTTTTAAAAAAGCCAAGCCTTTTTTGATAATGTGGTAGTAACCTGAGGGGTTACTGCACCTTCCTTGCAGTATTGCCAAACATAGCTTTTGGTTATGAATTGTTTACAAAAAGAAAAAAGCCTTTCAGAACTGTATGCTGATTCCTCACTTCTCGTATGAATTTTTATCTCCTTTTGGCTGAATGTGAGTGTTTCTCTGCATTCAAATGCTAAAAGCTTTGTTTAAAACACAATTTTGTGATTTAGGGTCCACTAAAAATGTCTGCTAGCATTAATATTCTGATAAAACACCAGTGCTGTGTCAGTGGGCTTAAACATTCTTATAATTTCCTTCCTGTCTTAATGGAGAAGTCAGCAAACTTTTAAACAGTTTCTTTGGACCTTTAGTTTTTTACATATATTTCCCAATAACTTCATGCTTACTAATTGAAGAAATATATGGCAAAGACTATATGCTCTGTTTCTGGAATGTGCCATTTTGGGTTTTGTATTGATGCAGTTCCCTTGGGTTTGTACGGTAGCTTGTTTGTGCAAGAGACTCATTTCTGACCAGAACTAGATATACTGCGTGCTCAAAGTCAGAGTACTGACACAAATATCTGCTTTTATTGATGAGCTTCCTGGCTTTTCTTTTGTTTGACTTCTGCCAGAATGAGAATACGCCTTTTCTTCTTTGGGATTTCTTGACCCGCAGTCTGAGTTCCTTGATGCGTCATCCACTGAATCATCCCTGTTCCTTAGACTGACCTCCTCTTGATCCTTTCTGCAGGGTCATAAAACCAGGGCAAACTGGGACAATCACTCAAGGGCTCAGAGGAGGAGCCAGGAGCTGCTCCCTGGCTGCAAGGGGGGAGCATCCACTTGTGTCCAGTCTGTGTTGGCTCTGGGGACGTCACTCACACACGGCCCTGTCAGAGTCCCTTGGGAAACATGGTTTTGTGCTGACGTCCAGGTTCATCTCAGCCAAAGGAGGAAGCGTTAAAGGAAGTTGATAAAATCTAACACCACTTAAAAGAATTGATGTATTAGTTATTATAGTTGCTGTCATGAATATATTTTTCTGCAAAATCTTAACTTTTGTTTATTCTGGTTGATTTGAGTCCTTGCTTTATGTTCACAATACAGATTTATTTTCAGCTGTGATGTTGATAAAGTGGACATCTAGTGTTCATAGTATGTGTAAAATCTCTCTTATATTTGGGATACTTGATTTGCAGCTTTGATTTTACTTTATTTTACTTCTTTTGTCAGCCTGTCTAGGAAATCAGGATTTCATAAATCAGTGGTTTGGGTGGAGAGTTCAGTGATTGTTGGTTTCCATGTTCATCACATTTAGACACTAGCTAGTGTCTAAATATAAGAATTTATCTTAATGCTTTCTTAATTTGTGCTTGCCATCTGCAGCTGACAGAGTACAATATGTTTCCCAACAGGACGCTTTTTTCTTTTACCCCACTGATTTTCTTTGAATGTCACTCGAACTTTTACACTTTTCTTGCAAATCTGCTGTCTCCCCCATACACCTTTTTTTTAAACTCCACCTAAAGCTGGGAGCTTGTGTGGAAGACATAGAAAGCCTTTTTCTATGCTTGTCACTGAACACTTTCAGTGTCTTTTTGTAAAATTGCTGTGGAGCAATTAGAGTGTTTTGAGACCTAAGTTTTGACTGTTTGCTTATAATTAATTTCAACTTATTTTATCATCTGGGGTTTCTTTGTGCTTATATATGCTTACAGGTATATTTAGCAAATAGACAGTGAGGAAGTTATTGATATAGTCCAGCATATATGCACCTGAACAGAGTAATTGCTAACAGTTTTTTAAGGAGTGGATTTTAGCAAAAACACATACCAGACATTTTCACTTACATTTTATTCCTTCCCTTCCTTGTTTCTGACTTGTAGGTCTGTATGCTTAGGCTTAGCGTGGTGATAAAGTAGTAGAAATTTGGGTGTAAATGAGTGGTTTATGATTTAAATAAAGGTTACAGCATTTTTATGTCTGTGTGTAATTCATAGAGTACCTAAAAATGTAGATTTGCCTGTTTTATGCACAGTTAAGGTCACTGAAGGGTTGCATATGGCTTATGATTTTCCTTACCCAGAAACATTTGGGTATTAGTTCCTGGATGAAGTGGGCTGACTCAGTGATAGATATGAACATGGGGTTTGTCATATTTTGCATTATATGGTGTTTCAGTAGTTTCTGCTTCATTTATTAAAATTAATTTAAAACCAACAAAAATGAGTGAACTGTTAGTATGTGGGGTTTGGATTTGTAAATGTGTGCGGATTGTGTTACATCAGAAACACTCCACACGCAGAAATGTTTGGCTTTTTCTTTATCACTGGGAACTCATATGTCTTTTGAGATGGTAATCAAATGCAAAAGTACTTGGTTTGGAGATTAGCCTCTGGAAGGTGTGCAAGATAAAAAACATATTAGAAACTGCACATTGGTCACAAATGATTGATATTTTTTCAGTTTGTGTGCTTACCTCCCTTCTGCCTAACAGAGTGAGCTAGAGTTTTCAAATAGTTCTTTTTATCTGCAAAGTCCCTTAATTCTTCCTTCCCTATTTCCTGCTCTCAAATACAGATCTTTTTGGTGTGTATCTTATCATGCAAAGATTGTACGTTGGAAGGCAAGAGGACTTTTTTTTTTCTCCTCATGAAATTACTGGAATTTTAGGCAGCAAACTTGAAGTGTGATTTAGTGGTGGAAGCATAAACCTGGCAGTCAAAGATGTGAGTAGTGCTCACAGGGTGATTCTAGCAAGTCTGATTTATTTCTGGCTTTTTCTTTCTGTGAAATGTTGATAGAATAAGAGTACATGAGGTCTTATTTACTCATCCTGGAAGCTCCCAGACAAAAGTGGAAAGCATTCTGGACATTAACAGTAATTTGGCTGCTGGAAGTTGCCCAAAGTACTGGCAGCGTGTTCTTGCTCTTACTGAAAAATAAAGTAGCAGTTCTCCTTTCTTTAATAAGCGTGTTTCTGTTTGGATCCTGCTCAGCAGCCTGTTGTGAAAGTCATCACTTCCAATAGCTCAGTGCCCCGGGGACCAGCGCAGGGCACGGACGGGCTCAGGACTGACTCAGAGCCCAAATCGTTGACACTGCTCATCTAGAAAAGTGATGCAATTACAACTCTCCTCCCCGCTCTGGGAAAGCATCTTGGATCTGCTCATTCAGTTTTCAGAGGTGGGATGAGCCAATCTGACTGGGGTGAGTCTTCCCTGCTTGCACATATTTATCTGTCCCTGTTCTTTTCAGTCTTGACTATTTCCTGCAGGTCACGGACTGTGCATAACTGAACTGTTAATGGCTTTTGTCATATGTTAAAATAGAGAATTTCAGACCACCCTGACTACTTGCTTAGGGCTAAAGGCATTGAGAGGTCTGTTTTCCCCTGAGAAGCTGATCTCTTCTGGTCCTGGCTCTTGCCTAGCATCTCTCTGGGCTGTTCCTCATCCTGGGGCACATGTGGGAGCGCAGTTCCTCCCTGTGACGGCTGCAGCAGCATTTTTAGGTTAAGGAGCACGTTCCTGCTGTCACCTCGTTGTTCTGCCTCTGCTCTGCAGCCAACTGCTCTCAGCTGTGCTGGCTGAGCTGCCCTCGAAGCTGCTGCACACCATCACTGACCCTCTCTGCCTTTTGGGCAAAAAGAAACAAAACTTAGGAGAGACAAATTATTTTTCAAGAGACAAGGTTATTTTTCAGTTGACCTGACTGTATGTAGACTTAGAAACAGTGACATGCACATACTGAAAGAATGGTTTGGCAACAAGATAGGAATAAGTGGTGGGGAGGAAGAGGGAAGAGGAGGAGAAACTTGTTGAGAAATATTACTGTAGACGCCCCTGTTGCAGAGCCATAGCCAGGACCTGTGGGTTTATTTCCTTAAAATGGACATCAAAACTTCCTCTCTAGGTTTCTGTTCGTTAAACTGACCTAAACTCTGTGTGTAGGGAGGATGGTGATTTATGAACACACGTGCACTGGCTGCTGAAGATGTCTGTAACTGAGCACATCCCAACACTTCCCGTTCCACATGTAGGCCCTCCCCCATTATATCAGGTTTGCTGCTTGGGCAGGGAGCTGTACCTTAGCAATCAGGAAGCGATGGCAGTGGAGTCAGCTTGAGCTGTACCTCAGAAGTGCTGGTGGTGTTACAGCCGTGTGAAAGGAATGAAAGGAGCCTCCTGATTTCATCCCCTGTTCTGTCACGCCTTTGCTCAGAGATGCCAATTCCATTTGCTACTGAAAAACCAGCGTTAAATGAAAGATCCCCCCTCCTTTCTGTAAGTGCATTTACAGCACTGATTCACTGTGTTGTTTCTGTAACCACCATGTCCATCAGTGGGAGCCGAAGGATGGGCGTTCTTATCTAATTATATATTTATTTTTGAAAATATAATGCTATTACACAATAACTTAATTATTATTTTATGTGATATTTAAAGCCTAGCATTGTGCTTCCTGGCACAGCTGAACAGACATTCTCCTCCAGGAATTATATCAGTTTCTGGAAGTAGGAGAATAAAGTCCAGCAAAAGATATAAGTGCCAACAAAGATGTTTACTGTAATGAATTGTTATAGTCAAAAATTATTTGTATCTTATAAACTTGGGACTGCTGTGTTCCTAAAATGTCTTGTGGGTATTCATTTATGTTGTTGGCATCTTTTGTGGGTGAATATTGGTATTAGGTCAGTTCCTTTAGGAGAGAAGAAAGGGGATACCACACACTTGGAGCCTGTCAGCAGAAAATTCATAGGAGGGATGAAAGAAAATGGATTTGAGTTCTTGGTTTAAACATATTAGTTGTCCTTCTCATATAGGGGCTAAGGGCTTCAGAAGGTTTTGAGAATTTGTATGTGCACGAGATGGAAATATGGGATTACAAGGGAGAAAAATAACTCTGGAACTTATTGTGCTTTAACCACAGGATGTGGTTATTGAAATAATGTTCTTGGGCTTTTGGCAAGAGTTGGCTCTCAGGCCTGCTCTTAAACTGTGCTGAACAGCTTCAGAGAAAGTCAGAAGTAATCAGAATTTTGAACAGCTGACACGAATTTAATAGGTGATCGGTGCTTCTGAAGGAACTCCCTGATCTACCAGGGAAGATTTGACCAGTGAACTCTCAAGTTTGGATTCTCTTCCCAGACCTGCCCCTGAGGTGCTTCATGGCACGGGTTTTGGTTGAGCACTTTCCCTATGTGTAACTGCTGGCTTTCTCCTTGGGGTTCCGTGCAGAATGCAAGGTCTTTGAATCATGGTTATCTTTAAGAAACTACCAGCAGGCTGGACCTTTGGGCTGTGGCTTATGTCCATTAGTGGTTTGCATTTCGTTGGGGCATAGTATGAATGAAAACTTGTTATTTCCTTCCTCAGTGTCTGAAGATAAACTCAGGATGGATGAGTGGTATAGTTCAATTACATTTTCATTGAAGGATATTGCTTTTTCTCAGTTTTGAGTGGTTACTTCCTAGATTGCAATTTCTCAATTTTTGTCACTTCTATTTTTTTTATCTCAGTATGCCATTTGATCTGATGGTGACTAGTTGATTTTGCATTATTAGTTTGGTACATTTTCTGTCTCCTTTAGTTGAATTAAGTCTCCCTAAAATTAATCAAGGACTATGCTTGTTACATACGTGACTGTTGTGTACTTCTCTGTGCTCTAATACTCCAAACTTAAAGGAAATATCTGGAAAATAAAAGAGGTTTTACTAAGTAACTAAGTTACCTTTTTTTAATACTGTAAGGTTTTGGGGTTTTTTTGACTTTTGACCAGTTTTAGCTTGATAAAGTTCAGATAGTTAAAAAAACAAAAAAGCCCCAAACCACCAAAACACGATAAAGCAAATTTGTGCTGCAGGTGCAGCATTGATCCAGCAGCTCAATACACCACAAATAACAATTTGGTAGGTGTGAAAAGCAACTGCTGCTGTAGCAGCAAGGTGCAGGGCTCATAATGTAACTGGTTAAATGTTCTTCAGTCAAAATGAAAGCGCCCCACAAGCTGTTGCTAGGGAAATAGGCTCCTGTGGTTAGTGTTGAATGCAGAGAGGCTTGTCTGTCTTGCAGATCAAAAATTGGCTCCAAGCACTTTGTGTATCACTTTACTGCCGGAAACTTGCTGCTTATCAGCAGTCTGGTCTCTGTGCCTCTGAGGAACTTCAGTTACAAATACAGAGAGAATCTTTTTCTTTTTTGACTCTCTTCCCTTTACATTTTGATGTGGAGTATTTCTCCTGTGCGTTATCTTTGTTTACAATGTCTGTGTAGGACAGAAAGTATACTGTCCCCAGGACCTGATCCCGAGGACACTTCTGGGGAGCAGCACCTTGATCCCTCTGTAACTAAAGGGAATCTTCCATACAACTGTTTATCAAGGGCTCTGGCCAAAATTATGGTTTTAGGCATAGCTTTTTAAAATACAACAAGAAAAGTTAAAGTCAGTGAAACTTTATCAACTTGGTATAGTAATTACGTTAATTCTCTAAGTCGCATTGTAATTCTTTAGAGTGTGTTATAAATATGAATAGCTACAACTAAGCACCTTCATAAACATGGGATGATTTTTAAAACTGTCATAGTTTATTTTTCTAAAAGGCATTATGATGTTTCTGGGACATCCTCCTCATGTGCTGCTCTCCAGATTACACTGGTCCATTTCAAAGGAACGTGAGGCATCTCATGATTATCAGAGACTCATCCTTAATACTGGATACGTAACACAGTGAAAGTAAAGCAGCAGCTTATTTAGGCATTCCAAATTGAACGTGTAACAGGTTTAATGAAGTCTTATTTTATCTGCTTTTACGCAGGCACAGACACATCAGATTTATATCTGCCTTTTCAGATGAACTCTGTGAGAGATCTTGTGGTTTTTCCTCTCATCTCTCTCCAAGGCTGCCAAAAGCCTTTGTCAGGGTTTTGACCTTTTTCATAAGAATATTTTCCAGTTTTCACCCAACTTTTATGAATACTGATGCATGTAGGACTTGGCTAGGTACAGCTAACTCCTGGCCAAAATCTAATGGAAATGTCCACAGCTGTCCCAGGGCTTAGGTATGAGCTGGACATTTAACCCACTGTGACAGAGTGGAGTGCCTATTTTGAGTGGTGGTTCAAGTAGTTTGTATATATTACCAAAAATTTAACAGAAAATGGCAATAGATTTACTTTAATTCTTGTTGTGATAAAATACTTTGCATCCACTCTGATTTTGTGTCAGATTATTTGGCAGTTTCCCTTGCCTTCTGCTTTCCAAAGTGGGTCCCTTGTGACAGAGCTTTGGGGTGAGCAGGGAAGTAGATGTTGATACTGTCTCTTCCCAGCACAGCTGTTTAACTTGTATCAGGTTCCTCTGTGGCATCGTGATTCAGATTTCCTGCTCTGGGCCTCTCTTTGGGTCATTGTTTCAGCACTGCTCTATAACCATTTACTCCTCTCGGTTCCTGCCCCCAGTGAGCGTGCACTGGATTCCAACAAGGAGCCACCAGGGCTCCTGCCAGTGCCTGGTACTGTGCTGAGGTGTTGAACTTCTTTGGCATCTTGTCACATCTGCAGAGTTGTTCCCAGAATGCATATGAAGAGGATAAAGCAGGAAGAGAATGAGACAAAGCCAGGAGCTGTTATGTGTGACATGAATTCCCTTACTAGATACCTGGTGCACTGGGTTCAAGGATGATACCTAACCATGTCTTGTCATCATCTGCCTAACTGGAGACACAATTTTCTGTCCACAACATCCTAGCAATATGCATTTCTGCCCTTCTTGTACTCCAAGACAAGCAAACTTAGTGTCAGAATCTCTTCATTCCCACACTAGCAGTAGATAAGTCTTTATCCAGAGTTACAAGGTCCAGGGAAGGAATGTTTTGTTGATGTGGTCTTCGTTTTTTTTCAGCTGTTTTCCTGCCATGTTGTCATATTTGCTGATCTGCAATATTTTGAGTTAATTTGAATTATATATTTTTTAATTTAAGTTGCCCTTCTTGGAGTGTTGGGTTTTTTTTTAATTGCTGGTATTTGATCTTGTGTGTAACAAAACTTAATGAAAAACTTAGGGCTTTCATTATCTATAATGTTGTGAAAGTTAGTTACACGTTCTTATCCTATTTTCAGCAGTGCCCTTTGCTGTCATTCAGGCCTTGCCTGAAAAGCATTGGGATCAGTTAGCGTAAAGATGTTGCCTCTCATCAGTCTTGAGCCTCCTTCTCAGGCATTTCCATCTATGATGAAGTGTTTCAATCAAGTTACACTCATACTGCAGCGTGCCACAGTTAGTTAAGTACTTTTTCTTCTACTGTTTGGCTGGGTAAAGGTTCATAAAATGTATGATGGAGATTGAGCATATTTTTCTTCCTTGAACTATGAGGGGAAGAAATAAAGCATTGATAATGCCTACAGTGTTCATTGGAGTAAAGACTCCCTGTCTTGTTCCAGGTTCCTGCGTGTGGTACATCAAAAGATTTAGTGTCAAGGATTACACCTGAGCGGGCTGCACTCAGTATCCTGCAGGAATTCCAAAAGGAGTGAACTGACCATGGTGGAATGGAGAAATATGGAATTTGCCAATGAATTTTGTGGCCTGTAACAGTAAGCAAACAACAAGCATGCATTTCTTATCAGTGGTCCCAGTAAATAAAAGCCTGGTGTAATCTGCTGTGCCCAGCTCAGCACTGCAGTCCAGGTAAAAGGTGCTTTCTCAGTGAGCTGTGGAGGTTCAGTGCCCAGCCCTGGGGGCTGAGCAGGGTCACCTTCACTCGGTGCTCGTGGTACCTCGCTGGTTTGGAACGTTCTTCTTCACGTCGCCCTGAGGCAGTAACTGCAAGCTGTTTTGAGAAGTGATTTTTGCCACATCCTGAAGGTTTGCTGTGTCTGGGGTATTATTTCACGTTTGGAATTAACTAGTTCTGCTTTAATACTAGCTAACTGGCCTTAGTATCAGCAAATCCAAAGGATAAAGCTGCTTCAGGAGAATTTAATTTAAAATTGTCTGCTTTGTTTTAGCCGTGCCAGGTGAGATATCCACCTTTGCCCTGGTGAGTCAGTGCTTTGTAAGGTGCAAGTTTCCAGTGGCGTGCTGGAGTTGGGAGCAGTTTGACAGGGCTGGCTGTCAAACAAAGGTTTGGAAATGGTAAGATGAAAGATAAGATGAAACAAGGAGAGTGATAGTGATTAGATCTGTGTTCAGACATTTTAGTATCTTAGTAGACAATCAAAACTTAGTGTGGAAAAAAAATTCCATGAGGCATGTTGGTTGTCACTGGAAAGCTCTCACTGCTTCTGCATGTTTCCCTCTTTGTGATCCAAAGGAGCTCACCCAGGACCTTGTGAATGTTTGGCTCCTGTGGCCCTTTGTCTGGACCAATGATAAATGTGTATACAGCTCCTAACAGTTTTCTAGTGTATGTTGCTATCAAGTGAGACTGAAAATAGAAGATTTCTGGGGTCTGCAGTCCTTTATCATTGTTTTATTTCAGAATGACTCCACGAAGGACCTTTCCAAAACTTGGTTTTACATGTTGGAAAACTTCTAAAAAAGAATTGTGGGTGTTTGACAGTTTTGTGTCCTGAGGTAGGGTATGACTCTAGAAACAGTGCTTCCATCAGAAATGTCTGTCTCCTTGGTGGTGTTTTAATATTTAACCTCCAAGGGAGGGAACTTCCTTATTGCAAGTGTTAGTTTTAGGTTTTTTGGCTGTGAAGTACGGATGTGGTGGTGTAACAAATGTTGCACGGTTAAGTTTGGGGAACGTTAAAATTCCCTGTAATAGTATACAGAAATAAGATGTTTAAAGCAGGTATTTGGTAGGACTTACTCTTGAAGTACTAGTCATTATTTAAAGGGGGTTTTGGATTTAATCTCTCTCCTTACCTTCCCCCTTCTTCCTTAAATAGTACGAAGGCTTTGTTTTCACAAAGGGCATTTTATACATTAACAAATATATTTGTGCTGCAATACCACCCTGCAGTGCACTGCTCCGAGCACTGATGCACAATCATGTTCTTTCTGTGTCTATCTCTCGGCCTTGGGCTGAGTTTTATGTCCAAAGTGAGATTGTTTTGGGAAGAGTCGAGTAAGCAGAAATTCAGAAACAACCATGTTTGACAAAATCATTAAAAAAAAATACTTTGTTTTGTAAAAATTAGAGTGGGACAAAAGTCAAGGAAACTGAAGTTGTTGTTGATGTCAGTGCATTGTTTGAATTTCAGATGTGAGTTTGTATTTTTATTCACTTCAGTGGGGTGGGGATATTTCAGGTAGGAGAGAGAGGAGCCTCCTTCTCTGTTTTACTGGTTTTAGATGGACTCAACTGAAATAGGAAGTGATTTCTTATCTTACTCAGGGCAGGTTTTATCTTCTTCCTGCCTTGTCCCATGCCATATTGTCATTGCACCTGCTCTGTGCAAATACACGATTTACCTAGAGGTGGGAAAGACTCATTTCTATGTTGAACTGTACATTCCCCTTAAATAACTATGTGAGACAGGAAAAAAATGAGAGCAATGTGTGATGCCCATTACACTCTTGTTCACAGTGATTTTCAAAACTCTTGTTATTTTTTTACTTTTTGCACGTCTGTTGTTGTATCTACTCATAGGAGAGTCCAGTTACATCCCAGTACTCTGGCTCTGTCACATCTGTGCTTCGTGACTGCTTTGCTGAAATCGATTATCTGAGGCATATTCAGAATATTGCAGTACAGGTGACAGAGAATTCATTCTAGGTGTAATTAATTATACTGAGCATAGAAAATTCGTCAGCCTGAGCTAGTTTGTTATTTGCTGTAATTCTGTTTGTAACCTAAATGGGACAATGCCTGAAAAAAAAAAAAGACGGTTCAAACACACCTTTCTTGGATTTTTGTTTTATTGCTGATTTCAATAGAGACTCAGTGTTACCTAGTGTGACGCTTTTTTTTTTTCTTAAAAAAACAGATCTCCTGAAAATGTCAGGAGTTTTACTTTCTGTGAAAATCAGGGATATTCTAGTAGAAATTATTGGGTCTTACACACACAAAGACTCTGTCCCTATTTCTGTCTCAGCTGAAAATATTTTTCCCCATAGTGCTGAAATTTAATGTTCTGTGTTTCAGGGTTTTTTCTGCAGTTTATATAGCTCAGTATTGCGGGTTTTAGTACTCTCAATAACTGCATAAGGGCTCTGCTTTTGATATAATTAAACTGAAATTACACAGTGAAAAGCTATCCTGGCTTCTGAGGACACTGTGTTCAAAGACATGAATTTTAAATAGGTCTGAAAACTGAAAGTGTAAGGGCAATATTGACTTTTGCAATGGTAAGTTCAATTTTAAATCAGCTAAAGTCAGAAAATCTATCTGTAAGATGTGACAGGGGGTCAGGAAGTCAAGAAGTAATCACACACCTTGGTTTTGAAAGATGCAAAGCACAGCTCAATTCCCTTCTGGTGTGATGTATCTTTTTACACCCTGGAGTTTGCTGCCTATGAAAACCAGTGTTATAAAAGGACTGCTTCCTTCCCCGCCCTGCTGAGCCAGACCCAGCACCTAATTATAAGGCTAATAGATTTGTTGGTTGAACCATTACGTGTTTTCACTATAAAAAGTACCTTAGAATAGCAGTAAACTCTCACATAGAGTTCTGTTGCATCAGTCTGGTTATATGGACTTTTCTTTCTTTTTTACTAACTTAGTTTGTGAGCTTGTCTTAAATTACCAAACAGTTTTCTGAACCGTGTTCTGTCACCGTTTTCTGTGCTACCTGGATCAGTAGCACAGAGATTTCTTTCTGTGACTGTAATCTCTTTCCGCAAAGCACATCCTGTAATAATACTGGTAGTTAAAAATGAGCAACAAACACCCTCCCCCCGCCCCCAGCTTTAGCAGTGGTACCCTCGATACTCTTTTTCTTAGGCTGTGGACCTGTGAGAAGTGATGAGTCAGTCTAAGAGCTCACTGCTTTCCTACTTGTGGTTTTCTTTTCCTTTCAAACCCCGGGCCAGCTCCAGAGCTCATCTATACCTCTGCTACCTGCTGCACTCCCCCACCCTGACAGGGAAGTGACCTGCCAAAATTGGCTTTCTCTTGCTGCCTTTGGTGAATGGACTCAGCAGAGAGCCCAGCAGGAGCTGGGTGCAGGCACCTGGCACAGGATGGGGGGTCTGAGTGGGCCAGACCTTCTCCTTGGGCTGGTCAGAGCTGGCTCTTGGACTCAGCAGCTTACGAAACCACAGCCTCTGTTATTTCACATCTTCCACTTGTACAAAAGACTGAAGGACTGTTTCCAAATTAAACAACTCATTATTTATTCCTACTGTAAAAAGTATTGTAGAACAAACATTATGAGAAGACGCAATCTACCGAAATAAGAATGTGAATTTAAAAAGTTCCATTTCAATGCTTTCTTTGCAGTACACTTAGCACTATCACTGCTGTGGCTTTCAGTGTTCGAGGGCGAAGCCTAAGGGATGTAGTGTCACTGATTGCTCTGACATGTCATGAGATATTTTTTTTTTTGAATGACAGTCTACTTTTTGTATTGATTTGGCTTTTTAATGTAAATACAGTTCTGAGTGCTGATGTGTTGAAGTGGGTATGCTCACTTTTTGTGAGAAAATAGAAGGTGAACATAAGTAAGATTTTTTTTTTTCTGTATTGCAGAAGGAGCTCTTCAGTAAGAAAGGTGAAATTTCACATGAAAAACTTCAAAATATGTATGAAAAGAGGTTCACCTTTGTAAAGCAACTCACTGCCAGCAGATAGATCATTAAAAACACACCTGTTCTCCCCCCAATAGTTTTGTATGAGTAGAAAAAGCCAAGGTGGCTGCAGGCTAGCATTTGAAAGCTAAGTCTGAAAGGAAGAAGTGTTGTGAATGGTATTTCCTGTGGTCTTTGGATTGCTAAAGTTCATTTCCTAGACTGAATTAGTTGTGGAGTCCACTAGACTGGAGACTATTTTTACTTGAGATTCATAATTCAGGTACTAATCTCCTTCAATTATTCTACTGCATGTTTATAGATTCCTGATTCCCTTTTAATATCTGCTAATGGGTAATTAGAGTCAGCGATCATTCTTGTCATGGAAATTGCTAAAGTAATTTCAGAAACACTGTTGTTATTTGTGTGAAACAAAAGATGGATTGAAAATCAAAACTGTACTGTCTGTCTGGTGCTGTAGTAGTTATAGAAGAAAAAAGTGGTTCTGCTTGCTTTTATACAGAAGATATTGAGAGGAATAAGGCCATTTATATCGATTTGCTTGGTTCTTGCTATTAGGGTTTGTTTTAATATTTCAGGGTGACACTGCTCTTTGGTAACTCGGCAGCTCTGGGTGATCGAGACTTGAGTCCTTGGCAAATGAACAACTAGCAGAAAAAATACTTTGTAAATTATCCAGGTGGTTACTGTGACTGTGTTCGCCTGTGAATACATCAGGAGCTTTGAAATTAAAAACAGAACCACAACATACGTGGATTCTGTTTGGAAAGGCTTTCACTGGTCACGAGCTGCTGTGAATAATTCTCCCAAGAGATGGGGAATAGGATGTCATCACTGGCTGTCTGTCCNCTGCAGAGGCAGAGAATAAAGGAAGCCATCCCAAGAGCTGTTTTGTTGTTATCAGTCTGACTTTTGTATCAGATAGCGCATCGTTCTTTCTGTTGCTCCACCGTGCATTGCTAGGGGGAGACTGCTCTTTGTGCCAGAGCTCCGGGGAGCTCCCTGGGGTGGGGGACTTTGTGCTCTGCTCTTCTCTCTCCATGTCTCAAATGCTCTTCCCTTTCCCCTTCCCCCATCTGCCCTCACACTGCTCCATGCACTCAACTGCTGGGGAGGAAGGGGACAAAATTACCCCATGCAGCAACACCCTTTAAAAAGTGTTTCTTTAAAACACTTGGGCTCTACAGGCTCTGTACAGGCCATGGCCATTCTGCAGCTGTTGAGTCCAGGCCAGTTCTTAAGGAAATGTGCTGGATTGACACAAAGCATGATGGACAGCTTTAACTAGCCTGGGAGAACATAAGGGCTTCAGTCCAAGCCTGATAGACTAATGAAATATTTGCTTTCGTATTTTTTGTGACAAAATTCTATTGATGTGTCAGTAGGAGACTGGAGAGTTTAGCAATGCTTGAAAATTCCCATCTGTGGGGAGGAAAGCATAGAGCAATACCCAGGTTTGTAGAAATGTCTTCTTTGCTTGCAGGTGAAAGGTGGCTGTTCTTTTGTGTCAGGTCTTGCCCAGTACTTACCTACAAAAGCTTCTGCTGCTGAATCTGAGCACATCCTTGTTTCCACTGACTTGAAACAGAGTAGATTTGGAAGGAAGTACCTGTTT
Source organism: Dicrurus megarhynchus (assembly GCA_013399195.1). Taxonomy (NCBI): domain Eukaryota; kingdom Metazoa; phylum Chordata; class Aves; order Passeriformes; family Dicruridae; genus Dicrurus; species Dicrurus megarhynchus. The sequence goes on along the minus strand of VXAD01000278.1, from coordinate 2,427,913 downwards.
TGATTCATGTTCTGGAAGGTATTCTGTTGTCCAGTTTTTTATACCTCTCACATGTCCGGTGTTCTTACTTACTCATTGGGAAAATTTCTTTATCTGGCCAAATGTTTTTCGTGTTAATTGGCTTTCAAATGGCTGTGGAACTCATACAGATTTGAATAAATCATATTAGTTTGTTCGGTGGCTGCTCCTGAAGGTTGTCAGTGCAGTTTCTAACTCATACTGCCAGGGTTGTTTCTTATATATCCTTGTACATCCTAACCTGAGAGACAAATCCTTCTCTTTTTCATCCAAAACCAGTGAAGGCTTCTAAAGAAATGAGGCTTTTTCTTGATAAGCTGCTGATCAGAGCTCCATGGTTTTAGGGCAACAGTCCAGATCCAGTCCCCATTTGGCTCAGTGTGTTCACCACTGGTGCTTCTGGGATTGTTCTTTGTTTTTTGTGGCTTGTTGCTGTTTCAGGGTTACACCTCTCTTGGTGCGTCATAACAACAAATCTTCAAGAAACACTGACCAAAAAAAGTAAAAGTGATGCTGTGGTGCCCAGTGCTCACATGATTCTTAAGCATATACACAGGAGCAGGTTGAGTTGATCCTTTTTCTAGTGATCCATGACAGAATCTTTTTCTCTCTCTCAAATACACCTTCTACGTTTTCAGAAGGTTGTTGGAAAAAATTCGAAGGAGGAAAGACACAAAAAGTGGGGACATTTGAAAAGGGAGGTGGTACTGGCAGTGGGACAGGGGATTCAGATTGAAACTAGTTCAGAGTTGAATGATTCATCTCAAAGTAGCACTTGTGCAGTGCATTGTGGATTCTTGGTAAATCAATAAAGTAATGTTGGGGAGTTTCTTTACCTAGGAGAGTTTTGAGAAGAAAGTTCTGTGACCCAGAGGTCATCCATAATTACTTGCAATGCACATATATGGAGATCAGCCAGGAAGAAACAAATCCATGAGATAGCAATCTCTTTTTTATGAAAATGGGTTAGGCTATTGAAAAGACATGTCTCTTCAATTTTCTGTCCTGTAAAACTCTTCAATAATATTCAGAGATAGTTCCAAGCTGACACCGCACCCATTTTTCATCTTTTGAGCATCAGATGACTGAACCACAGCCACACAGTATAATTCTGTAGAATAGCCATTGTCTTTGGTACTGTTTTTTCATTGACATAATCTGGAGAAGTTACAGAAAGCAAGCTGTGAAGTAATTTTTCTTGGATTTTAATATTTATTAGCCCAAGACAGGATAATTTGTTTCACATAATTGTGAATGTATCGCTGCTTAGCAATTAATAGTTATTTTTTGAAAATGAATTCTGCTAATTGGAAAAACAAAGTTGTCTCTCAGAATACCTCTATATCATCAAAATTACCCTCAACATATTTCTGCAAGTGTATTAAAGAAGTTTTTTCATTGTTTTTGTTCTGAAATACACTTTTAGATGGAGCTGGGACAGCGAGCCTGTCATCTCTTTCACCTAGTGGTTCACATCAGGCAGAGTGAGTTCCTGCACCCCCAGCCCCATGGTAAAGGAGTTCCTCAGGCTGTTTAATGAGCTGTCTGCCTCTCTGGTGCATCACAGTCCAAACCTTCCCACTGTCTGGAGTGTGTTGTCTTTGTTACTGAGAGACGAATTCAGATTGAAATACTCGCCCCTGTGCACACCTTCTGACAGTTTCTTCTTCTGGAAAAAACTGGCTTACAGCCAAGTGGAGTAATTGTGCAGTTACCTTTGACTTGGAAAATGCATTAAAACATGATGCAAGTGTTTTGATTTCTTCTTCATATCTCCTTTAAGTGTCAGTGGTTTCTGAGATTCACACTTCTTTTCAGGAGCGTTATTATGCACATGCAAATGGTATCAGTACCAGAATAACTTTTTTGAAGTGAAAAATGGGAGGACTTTAATTATGATGAAAAGCTCAATAATAATCAGTACAGGTGAGACATTAGGTATACATGGGAAAGATGTATTAAAGGAGGTCTTCAATTTTATTTACGTATTTTTTAGATATATATGCATATTAATATATTAATTCATATGTCAGTTTATTCTGGGTGTTACTGAATAAAAGTGGTGCAACATGGTCTTTTTTTGTGATTAATCCTAATTTGTGGTACACTTTGGGCAAGAAGTTCTAGTTACTCATTTTGCAGAAGTACACGGTTTTATTTGTCCAGTTTCACTGTTGATAAATCTGGTTTTGCCTGCTTGGTCATTAATATTTGGATAGTATGTTAGTGATTGGCTCTATTTACCAGAGGCAGATTCGCTCACTATGGTTTCTGAAACTTTTTCCTGCTTGTAGTGTGAATGCAGTCTGAATGTGTATGCAGTTAAGCGTTTGCTTTTTGAAAGTAACTGGCTGGCATTTGGCTTTTCTGAGGGGAAAAAAAACCAAGCAGGTTTTAGTGGGTTCTTTCTGCCTGGAGCAATGGCCTTGGGCACCATGGTGATGGCAGTCAAGTGGCAAAGAAGCTGTAGTCCTGTTACCAAGTTTTAATAAGACTTACGAAATCTTGTTTTTCGTGCTTCCCTCCATCACATCCCTGTGGTTTTGTTTTTATGGCTGTTGGCATTGAATGAACTATATTCATGAACCTATTTGAAAAACATTGGTCATTAGTAATTAACAATACAGTTTATTCCTTAATGTTCATTGTTAGCAGAACACATGTTTTGCCTTGGAAACAGAGTGGAATGAAATACACAGAACTAGATGTTAAGTATCTTTTAAAAAAAAGTTGAATGAATTTTGGCTTGGGCAGCTGTATTCTTTTCTCATTTTTCTATGCCTTAATTAAAATGTGAAATGAATAAAAGAAGATTTCTTAATTTTTAGGGTGCGTATTTTGAAAAAGAATGCCAAGTGTGTTGTGATGAAAGATGACATGTACACATACACAGAGACACACGCAACTTCCAAAGAGTTGTGAGCGTTCAGTTACACGGCACGCTCACGGGAGCTGTGTCATTTGCTCAAAAGGCAAAAAACCCCATGTAGTACACTTGTGTATGAAAATGCCTGAGTTGCCAGAGCAAGGTGCAGTCGGGGTGAGCAGAGCAGCCCTTGGCCAGCGCTGCCCCGGCGCCGCCGGGCACCGCTGCCCACGCACGAGGCTCCTGGGCTCCCACCCACCAGCAGCACACAGCTTTTGCTCGCTGGTCAGAGCATGCAGGTAGAAAGTTCAAGGAAAGTTTAAGAAATCAACTATTTTTATTCCCTTCCCCCTTGGGGAACATTGTGTATGATTAACTATTAATTTACTAATCCTGTCTCTCTGCAGGATTCATCCCAGGAAGTGAGATTCAAGCTTATGGAAAGGAGTTAGAGACTTGCAAAAGAATAATTGAAAAACCCTCATGCTAAAAACGCTTATCTGCACCAATGCAAGTTGATCTGGAGCTTCACGCTTAGAGCTGATGATGAATTGCCTGTGGTTTTGGGGAGGCTAATTCTTGCTTTCGATTGCGTTGGAAATGTGAAGTTAGTGCTCATGAGAAGTAAAATCAGAGGACGTGGGTTACTTGGTGTGCCTAAAGATCACAGAGGCAGCAGCGAAACGACAGAACTTCTCTTTGAAGCAGTAGCTTCAGCTGTGTCTGATTGCGTGCACTGGGAACTGAGAGAAATAGCAGCCAGCCTGGGAGAAGATGCCAGCTAAAGGGAAATACTTCTTCAACGACAGCGATGACTGCAGGATGTCAGACCCGCTCTATGAGAAGTACCGCTACACCAGCCAGCAGCATCCCCTCCTGCTGCTGCTGCTCTTCATTGCCATCCTCTTCTGGACTACTCTAATCATCATCTTTTTTGTTACTAATGTGAGTACACTTCTTCTGTGCGTGTTCAATGTTTCCAGAGATGATACGGAGTCACTGTGACAGCACACTAAACGTTTTTGGCTGTATAATATTTTGAGCCACATGGTAGCAGAGTTGCAGTGCTGAAAGAAATGAAGTAACTGTGCGTGTAATGCTGTGCATGTTTTTGAAGGGATGGGAAGAGTGGAGACTGTTTTCAGGCATGTGTACAGTTGCTAAAAGGATTGTTCTTTCCTTTCAATATGCTAGGAATAAAGCATAATGTGTATTGAATGCTAGCTGTGATAGTAAGTACTAAAAGGGCCAAGGAAGGAACAGGAACGTAAGTTAAAATGTCCTGCATTTCTCGTATATTTTAAGAGTCACCTAAGAACTACAAAATATTGTAGTGACTTTTTGGTTATTTGTTAGGTTATTTCCGAGGTGATTTTTTCTTAAAAGATTTGTAGATGGTAATTTCCTTTTTTTTTTCTTTTTCTTTATTTGTTAATAAAAACACAACAGGAATCTCCCAGTACAGTGGGTGATCAGCGGAATCAATATTTATTTAGCAAAGAGCAGTGATCCTATAGGCATAGAAAAGATGCCCCTTAAAGATTATTTTATGTAGTGTAATTTGATTTTCCGTAAAGAAATTTGGTGTTCTACAAGCTCCGCTGACAGCTGGTAAAAGGAGGAGTCGATTTAAAGATAATGTTGTAAAAAGGTAGTAAAGTAGCTGTTATAATCTTTCATTGCCTTCTAACACCGCTTTCCAAACACTGTGCTTCATGATAAAGGGTCTTCAAGTCTCTCTTTAGCAGCAAATCAAATCTCACCAATTGCACTTTTGTCCCTTAACCTTTTATTTCTTGGAAGGGAAAAAAGCAGCAACACTATTTTTAACAATTTATCTCCTGTAAAACTTAGAAAGAGAGCTGTTACACTCCTCTTTAGCAAAGTTTGAACTCTAAACACATTTCTTTGGGTGCATCTGCATTACAGATACGGTGTAGTTAGAATTTGGTGGTTTGGGGTTTGTCTTTAAAGCTAGTTTGGAAAATAATAATGGTGGAACTGGGGTAGAATGAGCATCTATAATAGTATTTATTATATTATCTCTGTATGTGTGAATATCAGGAAGTGTTCATGCTGCCACAGCTAGTCTGCTTAGGAACTCAGGCTAACTTATTTTAAAGGCATCCAAGCTGTTTCCAGGACAGTATAGATGCATTTTTCATTTTTCTAAAGGGGACACTTGGAGCAGCTGTAACCCTTTGTTTGCTGTTGCAGGAAGCACATTCCCACCTTGCCTTCATCGTTGCAGCGTGTGCTGCCCTGGCCATGTTTGCAATCATGTACTTCCTGCTGTGTATGGAGTCCCTGTTTCGGAGATGGCTGACGTTGTTTGGAGTGATGATCTGGATCTGCTTCCTCACTGTGGGATATGTATCCCTTTTTGAAAAAGGAAATGATTATCAGCTGTGGGAACAGGTAAATATGTTGTGTTCATTCAGGTACTTACATGGAACTGGTAGTCAGTTGTGGATGTGTTTGTATGAATGTGTTTGTGTGCTTTATTTTTTCAGAATATTATAACTGTGTAATAACTTTTCTGAGATTCAGGTTAACTTCTAAAAATTGGTTTTGCTGATTTATCACAGTAAATTTTAGTTGGTATTCTGTATTACAGTGAAAACACATTTCAGTGAGGAAATTGAATAACCTCACAAATCTATGTGGGAATTGCATATTTAAGTTGTAATTGAACTGTATTTTTATTTAGGATTTTTACTATACCTTAATTACTATGAATTCATCTCCGAGAGAATTTTTTATTAATAATACTTGCTTTGTTAATTTATATGGGTCAAAGAGGTGTTCAAGAAATGTGTAAAGGACTCCAGAGCTGGGTGTGCCCTAGGGAGCAGGTTTTTAAGTCAGTGGGAGAGGTGAAGTGAACAATAAGAATTAATGACACATCCTGGCATTGCTGGGTGTGGCTAAACTCCATTGGTTGCTATCTCTGATCAGAAGATGGGCGATTTCATGAAGCCAAAAATATCATAACTTGTAGGAAACTCCTCCTAAGATCTCATAATGCAAGCAGAAGAGTTTTAATTAAATAAAAATGACTTTTTATCTTGTTTTACAGACTCTGCCCCTTCCCTTCTTTATTTGAATAAAGAAAGTTATAAATTATCAGTTAAACAACCAAAATCTGATTTGCATTATGGCCTGGATCCAGCACTGTATATTTGGAGTTGCTGTTCAGTATTTTTTAACTTAAGGGAGTGCCTATTACCTTAGAAAAATCCCCCAAATATATTGTTCTTAACTATCAATGCAAATATGTAACAAAGCAAGATTGGGTTTTGCTGCTTTCAGTGCTGCAAGCCAGTGTGGTGTCGTCATGTGGTAATAATTCATTCATATTGATTTTAAGTCTAAAATATAAGGACGCCCCAGTCTGAAAAGTGAATAGATTAATTTCAGACTTTCACCTCAAGTTATGAACTTATCACTAATTAAAGCTACTGTTTAAATGCAGGTATGGCATTTGCTTGCTCATGTTTATAAAACTATCACACAGCATTCAGAACATTGTGTGATGGGGGTTGCAAATGTGGCAGAAAAAAATGTTTTTACTCCAGCTAAAATAGTAATATGTACACGGAAAAATATTTTCGTTGAATGAAAACTTTTATTTGCCTGTTTGTCTGTTTATTGTTGTCCCAGTCAAACTATCTATTCTGGAAAAACATTTAAGGGCAGACTGGACCTTGAGACATCCTCGAAGGAAGCTCTTCTCTGGAATGGCACAAGTTGAGTTGTCATGATGGGATGGGGCTGAGCCAGGAATGCTCCAGTGTATTCCTCTGATCAGGGTTGTTAGTTTCCATGTACCTGAGCTAACAGTTGTAACAATCCTATAAATATGGATTTAAGTTTTACAGGCCTTCTCACTGATCTGGAGCAGTTCAGTGGCCTGTTGTGCATTTTGTAGAATCTGTGCAGCTAAATACATGGTTAATGGTAATAAAGGTTATTCTCTTGTGGGAGGACCAGGAAGTATTGGTTGGATTTTTGTTTTTTTATCAAACACAAAGCAAACGTACACATGTGATTGGGTGATGTTAAAATTAGAAAAATATCTTGCCGAAGGTGAGAAATCTGATTCTATTCAGTATTGCTACCCTTGCAACACACTGTTCCTGATGTGTGAGTACAAAGGGCATCCAAAGTGCATCTCCAGCTGTAAAGGATAGGCTCAGGATAAAGGGCAAGAACAACTGAAAAAAATTATAGGTGATGTGTCGTGTTAACCCATCTTGTCTGTGACTCTACAGCTGTTAATCCCTCAAAACTCTTAGAACTACCACTGTCCTTATGATTTTAACTGTGTTTTGAAACATCAATATCTAAGTGTTCAGCCTGAAATTGAGCAAGAATCCTGCTACTTTGCTCCTATTTCTGTAGTGATTCTTTTTTTTCTTTCTTTCCAAAGGTGCCATTCTTTCTGTTCATAATCTTCACAGTTTATACCATGCTACCCTTTGGGATGAGAGGTGCTGTCATAATTAGTGTTGTTTCTGCTCTCTCCCATATTATTGTTCTAAGCACTGTGGTAAGTGTGACTTCTCAAGAAAATAAGGAATCCATTCTGTTTCAGGTAAGGAAATAACTTGGTTACATAATGAAATACCCTAGTCATGTTACCCTTTGCTTTTGGCATAACTATTCTGTTTAGAAGAGTTCCAGACTTTCACATGGATGTTTCAAGTTCACGGATTTGGAGCTTGGGCCCAAAAAATCTTGAGCTTTTTGTAAAATTGCAACTTTTTTAATCTATTGTGCATTTTGTTTTTCTGACCTAAGTGGAAAAAGCAGGATTGTTTTGTTAATTTTTAAACTAAGTTGTTAAAAATATGCCTAACTTAGTTACAGTCATTCTTCCCAGTCTGTGCTCTTTCAGGTGGGCCTCCCTAACTTGGTCAGGCACTGCCCACAGGGTGGATCACAAGGGCCCTTGCTGCCCTGGGGTGTCAGCAGGGCCTGGCAGTGCTGCTCGCTGCATTCAGGGCTCCCAGCACTCATTAACAGGGTGTGTTCAAAGCAGCACCCCAGCTCATTCTGTGCAGGCTTGTGCCAGACTCCACACAGTGTGCTGATGCATGAGTTTGTGCACTGGTTTTCCACAAATCAAACACTGGTGCCTGCAAATAAATGTTAAATGATATAATACGATTTTCTGTTTCATTATTCTGCTGGATGTTTGCACAGGAATGCCTGTGACTGTGCATGTTAGCTTATATCTGCCAGGTCCATCCTGGCTAATAGCAACACCGTGATTTGTTAGGGGATGGGGTAAGAGGAAATGAAACATGGTCTGGGATTGATTGTTTTTATGGGACTAATATGTGTGTTAGTGAAGTATTAATGACTGCCCTGCAGTAGGTAAATATTTTTCTTCTTGTGCAGCTCCTTGCCAATGCTGTAATTTTCCTTTGTGGCAACTTCGTGGGTGCATTTCACAAACGCCAGATGCAGGTGGCTTCGTGGGATTTGTACAGATACACCTTAAAATGCATTCAGGTCCGAATGAAACTGAAGGTTGAGAAGAGGCAACAAGTGAGTGAGCTAGTTCATATTATGAATTGCTTGTTTTCATTTCCTAAGTCTGTATAAATTCATAATGTTGATGACTAATCCATGTTGAAAGGCTTGGTCCAATCCTTGTGATACCCACCTAGTGTCAAAAATAAAAATTGTGCCATGTGTAACAAAAGAAGGAAGTTAAAGGGAGGAAGCTGTTCTCTGGGGCTTGTCTACATGAAAATCACAGTATTTGTAACAGGAATGTAATTGCTAGTCATTTTAGTTCCTTTTTGCCTAGAATAAACTGTTCCAGGGACTGGCCTAAGGTAACTTGAGAATGTGCTCTTAACGCCCTGAAATTACTTGTAAGGTAATTTTAGCAGTTAGTTTTATGCTTCCCTTGTCACCTTTTTCTTGCATTGAATTCTGAAGTATTATTTGTTCTTATATTTTATTGTCTCAAACTATTTTTCCTTTGGTAGAAGGAGAAAATTGGGTGTGAAGGGAGAAGAAATATCATGTAATAGATTACAGTATTTATTTCCATAAACTCCAGGGGTATTCAAAGAATAAGCAAGGAACATGAATTTCTTGCTGAGGAAGGATTGTAGAAGGTATCAAAGCTGAAACTAGGGCACCTTTCCTGGTTTAAATAGGGTTAAGAAGAGCTCTACAAGGCTGATGAGTACTGTGTTCTCTGCCCACCAGTTATTAGATAAAAGGAAGGGGCTGAAAAGAGAAGAAAATGCCACACTGCTAGTGCGAGCTGTTCTCTGATGCTAATCTTGGGAGATGAGATGACAAACATGCATGAAAGCCCTGGCAGAATTTCCCTAGGCAGCCACCAGGGAAGCCTCTGATCACCTTATGCAGGCAGTGTGCTCTCATTTCCTGGGCAATGTGCTCACTTCCATAGGTGTTCAGGATTTTGGTTTTGGGAATGTTTTTTTTTTAATGGTTTCTTGTTTGAAGTGTAAATGTGTTTAAGTCTATGGAGAGCTTTCTTTTCACCCATATGTCAATTTGTCAGGCAATTCTGAGTATCCTTTTTGCCACCCACTTCTTCTCTGTGAAAAAGGTGTGAGAACTGCAGTTCAGGGTTCCTCATTGCTTTCTTGAAAACTGAAAGATGTGTCAGCCTCCCATGGCCCTGCTATATTCCCTGGGATTCGGCTGTCAGTTTAAATTCTTTCCCAGGGTTGACTCTCCTAGTACCAAAACAGTAGATAAGGGAAAGGAGGTGTTTCTATTTCTGGGATCAGTCTCAAACTAAACTGCTGCCTATACCTTGTGTAGGCAAGTACTTGATGCTCAAGGACTACCTCTTCCCACTGTGACGCCAGGATATTTCTCCTTGGTGTCAGGCACGAATTAAGTAACCCTGGCAGCTTACTGCTGTCTGCACATGGCTGCATTGGGTATTCAGGAAAAGGTGACAAGGATTTGTTCCCAGGGGACAGCATTTAGCTTTTTACTTGGCTGTACAACGTGTTAATCTTGCTATCCATGTCGTCTGAAAAAGTTCCTGCTTGTAGCTGCTCCACACAACATTTCCTCTTCCATCTCTGGGATGGGAGAGCCCTTCCTGGCTCAAAGTATTCATTTTTTGTCATCCTCTTCTGCCCAGCAACTTATCTTCTTTGAAGAATGGGAATGAAGAATGGCAGAGTCAGTGTAAGATGGTGCCCTGAATAGTCAAAAAGTGGAAGTGGGTTTGGAGGAGTCTGTTTGTCATTCAGTTCAAAAGACTTCATTTCAGTGGCATTGCTTCCTGGTTCACTTAAGCTATAGCAGCATGTAGCTGACACTTTTGTATCTGTTGCTGCTTTTCCAGCATTTGAGAATTTACAAATATTTTTAATACTGAATAGATTGTTAGGTACAGAACATAAGCTTTTATAGAAGCTTTATTGGACAATGCCAATGTAACACCGAGATTAGTGGACAAAACAAAATGTAATTTATCCAGAAAATCTAGTACTGAATACTGAATTTTTCTGTGTGTGTGTTTCGTGGTTACAAGGGGATGATGTCAAACCTAGGCCACAAGGAACAAAAGACAGACTATGCAACATCCTTGCATAATTGTAAAATCAGTAACTTGGAGAACAGCAATGTAAAAGTGTCTTCCAGGAAACCTGACATGCATCATTCAAAAGCTATTTGAATAAAGGCGTTTTCGTTTTGGTTTTTTTAAATGCATTCTTGCAGTCAATAAAATTCTGCAGTTTCAAACTTAACTATGTTAATAATTTTGCATAATTATTTTCCCCCGTTCTTTTTAGGAAAATTTGCTTTTATCCATCCTGCCTGCTCATATCTCTATGGAAATGAAGCTGGCAATCATTGAGCGACTGAAGGAAACTAATGATAACAGGCAAATGCATGACAACAACTTCCACAGTTTATATGTAAAAAGGCACCAAAATGTTAGGTAAGTGGAAACTCTAGAACTAATTGTATTAAAATAAATTCCTGATTCTTATCAGTACATACGGTCCAGTGAAATTAAAATTTGAAGGCAGAATTTGAGGCTGAAGTGAGCTTCTTTCCTGTTATGGGAAGATAATGTGTGTTGAACTGGTGTGCTGTCTTCTAAATCAGGGGAGATACTTGAACCCTTTTTGCTGGAGTTGTTTCCCAAAGAGGAGAGAGGTGCTTTCTGTTAAATGCATTTCAGTAGTTATGCTGACTGGGGAACTGATGTATCTTCATATTTCACTTTTCCTGCTTTTTCCTTTTGCTCTTGTCTAGCATTCTTTATGCAGACATCGTAGGATTCACTCGCCTTGCCAGTGACTGCTCTCCTAAGGAACTTGTAGTGATGCTGAATGAACTCTTTGGAAAGTTTGATCAAATTGCAAAGGTAGGTTTACAGTTTGTGCTGTAGGATAAAGGCCTTTGGAAAAAGAAGTCTTTTTTCACAACAGGAGGCAGCGGGGTGTTAGTCCTGAAGTCAGAAAGGCAAGACTGCTTTGGCTTTAAAGCTAACTAGCAAAATCCCGTTAAAACAAAATGTAAAACAAAAATGGGAGATTTAACAAGCTGCTACTGTAATTCCAGTTCTTGGGTTTGGAGGTTTATCATTTAGGAAATTGTCTGAGGGTGATTGCAACAGGGTTGTAGGAGGTTCACTGAGCTCCACTCAGGAGCTTTGCGGTGTTCAGCTTGAAGGTTTGACTGCACAAATGGAGAACTCTCAGATACACATTTAAATTCCTAAATTCAGAGGCATCAGGCAAAGAGTTCATTAGCTCATGAGTGAGCTAAAGAAAGCTTTCTGTTACTAATGGATACTTACAAAAAAGTGAAAGAATGGGGAGTAGTTTAAAGTGGTCCCTATTAAGACACCCTCAATACTGACCCTTCAGCCTGGTGCTGCTTGAGGTTAATTTTTTGCAGCTGTAATCACAAACTCAGGTTTTTATTTCTCACATTACAGGGAATGTATTGCTTACATGTTTGTGTTATGTTTGTGAAATCCTAAACATTTGTAAGAAAAAGTTGGAAAACTCTAACATTATTAAGGTTGCAGAGGAGTGAAATTGCTGTAATTAAACCCTTGTGGATGTCATTGAATGAATTCTTAAATATATCACTGATTAAAACCTGACTAAAATGCTGGTAACAATTTTGACTAAATGACATGGCTAATCTTTGCATTTATCTGAATTCAGTTGCTGTTAAATGTTCAAGTCCTGACAAATAAGAGTTATACTATATCTATTGCAATTGTATTGTTTTGAAGCACCTATAAAGACAGAGTAAGGTATGTCATCTTAGTTGCCAAATGGCAAAATTTCTTTTAATGCCGAAGAGAAGCTGAGGTTAAACACATTTGGTCAGGTTTTGTATCTGTTTTGCAGATACAAAAATAGAAAAAATTCTAAATTTTGAGTGATATGTTTTAATTTCTCACTCCTGTCTGCAAATTGCACTGTAATGTCTGGATTTAGTGAGTCAAGGTCTTTTGCAACTCTGTGGTTGAGCTGTGAGAAGAGGTTCCTGCTTTTTGTGCTATTTTTGTTCTGCCAGAGAGTGTTCTGTCATCTTTTCCATAATGTACAAGTGCTGCAGGCTCCAATTTATCCAATAAAAACTGCTGGCTAAGCTGGACACCGAGCTGGATGCTGAAGTGCAGCAGCTCTAATCCAGGGCTGGGTTTCCCTGCTGATCCCTCTAAGCTTGTCACTTGTGCACTGCTCAGAACTCACTGGGATGGATTAAGATGTGGAGAATGATGGATGTTCTGTTAAGGCTTTAACTGACGAGGGAGAACAGCTCAGTTTGGGGAATTGCCACACGTTTGGGCTGATTTTGGAGTTGATTTAGGAACTGCTGGGGTGTTCCCACAGCAGGTAGGGTTGAACAGCTGGAGGTATTGGCTGGCCCAAATTAAGCCATCTCTGCTCATCAGTCAAACACAACACAGCCTTGTAGAATTAGTCCTGGCTTGCTTGCAACCTTTGTAGTTAAAATTATGCAGTAAAGTGTTAACAGAAGACAGTATGAGAGGCTTTTTGCTCTCTCCTGCCAGTCATTGGCAGCAGTATCCTCTCTTGCACAGTTAGGAATTTTTTTTTTTTTGCTGTATTGTGGGGCTTTTTTATTAGCAATAGCAAACTGTAGTGTGTGCCAGCTTCCTCTTCAGTCATTCTTGAAACAACAAAAAAACCCCATTTTACATCTGCACAACTACCAGGTTGGGCATCTGAATTCCTAAGTTTTCCCTCAGTGCTGGGAGGTTTTATGACACCTCACACTGTAACTTATGAGGCTGCCATGTAAAAATAGAGGGAAAACTTCCCACAATTCAAATGAAGGTGAAGATAGATTTCATCCTTCAGATGGTAAATTCTGTGACAGTTTTATCTTATTTATAGTTTTTCAGTTGCACACAGTTCCAAGAAAAAGGTGAGAAACTAACAAGGTGGTTCTATTTCAGAAATGCATTAAGTGGTCATTTTTTTTCTCTCCAGTGAGCTATGTCCAGTCATTCAGATATAATGAAAAATAAGTAAACTTCGTTTCAACAAGGACTGAACAAAGCCTGACTTTTTCAAACCAGAGCCTTTGGAGCTCTTAGCCTACTTGCAGTTAATCTTCTCCTGTTAAAAATGTTTGCTGTAATTTTGCAGGAGAACGAGTGCATGAGAATAAAAATCCTGGGAGACTGTTACTACTGTGTCTCAGGCCTGCCTGTGTCCTTACCAGTTCATGCCAGGAACTGTGTTAAAATGGGGCTCGACATGTGTGAAGCAATAAAGTAAGTATTACACAGAAGGCTGTTTAAAATATAGATACTGTGAAGATATTGAATAAAGTAATTTGTTTTCTTGTCAACATTCAAAGTGCATTTATTAGCTGTAGTTGGATAGTTCTGATCATAAGTTTGTCTCGTCTTTGCACCAAGGGTATGATGACACTAAGCTTAACAGGTCTCCAAGAGGAGGAGAGAAAATGAAAAGTCTCCTGCTCTAATCCCCTCGTGCCTCCCCAGGCAGGTGAGAGAAGCCACGGGAGTGGACATCAACATGAGGGTCGGGATTCACTCGGGGAACGTGCTGTGCGGGGTGATCGGCCTGCGGAAGTGGCAGTACGACGTGTGGTCGCACGACGTGTCCCTGGCCAACCGCATGGAATCCGCCGGAGTGCCGGGGTGAGGATCCTCCCTGCCGGGCCTGAGTCGCTCTGTCACGGGCCTGGAATCTCTGACTGTGCCGTGACACAAATCCTCAAAATGTGTACTTAGCAGAGCTGTAAAATGTTAGCATTTTCTGATTGCGTTTTCAATGAGCTATAAAATTTTATTCTTAGGCTAGTGACTGCTTCTTGACCTTCCCTTCACTGGAGAAACATGTGCATCTTCAGCAGGGCATTATGTTGACTTAGTTAATCCATGCTGTACATGGGGATAATTGTACATTTGTGGGTTTAGATAAGGAACAGTTGCGTGGCTTAGGTCAACAAGGCCAAGCTGTGTCTTTACCCAGTGTTTCTGCTAATGTGTTGATCAGTCCCTCCTGATTTATATCAGCTCTGTATTCACCAGCCCCACCACTCAAACCCCACAAAGGACTCCAAAATTAAAATGCATCCTGACGGGGAGTATCCCAGCAAGGAGAGTCTGGAGCTGTTGTTTGTTGTGCATTTGCCATGGGCAGAAGGAAGGGAAGGGAGTGGTGCTGAATGGGAGAGCTGAATGCATCTTGCCATGTGCTGCTCGGTAATACCAGGATGGGGTTTGAGCTTGGTCTCTTGCATCCTTTTTAAGATGCTCGTGGAAAAGAACAAATATAAATATTTTTCAAACACACCAGCATTTGCATTTTCCTCATTTAGGAAAGTATATACTCTTTTTCTGTTTTCTAAGTTAAATTTAAGGATTAGAGTTCATCTAATAACCCCTTTTTTTTTTTTCTTTCTTTCTTATTTTGGTAGTTTGCACAAAAAAAGACCATTATAAGACTTTTCTTTTTTTCATTCACAAATCAGACCATGATTTTTTTGGTTTCATGGTAGTCTGTGCAAATTAGTTTTTTCTGGTAAGTGGTTCTAATTGGTGACATTATAGCATTTTTTATTATTTCTGTACCTCAGATAGCTTGTAGGTATATGCTTGTAACTTAGAAATTAAAGTGATTTATCAAGTGATAAGGGGTTATGAATATCAAAATACTTTGTTGCATTAGTGACTGAAACAGAAAGAAAACTACTTGGAGTTTGGTTAACAGTTACATCAGCCAGGCTGAAGGGTTTAGTCTGTTTATTCAGTGTGATTAACCAAGAATACAGAGTTGTAAAGTTTCTTTTGTTGGTAAAGCAAACAACATGACTCTGAATATGGCACAAAAACATACTTTGTTAGTCACGTTTAGGACCTTTGCCTAATCTTGAAAACTCTGATTATTCCCTTATGGTTATCAGGTTTATAGTTGATAAGCTGGTAAAGAATTAAGCTAGTTTAGGTTGTCATGCTGATTCAGAAACATTATCCTTATTACTTCCTATACCTATACCTGTGTAGTACTCACTTATCTTGTGTTCCAGAACTGGCCAGAGGAAACACCTTACACTTGTGGAAGACTGAGCCTGACAGGGTGGAAGGGGTATTATTCACTATGCAAGTGTTATGTTATATTTGTTTCCTGCTCTGCAGGGAGGATATTTATTTGCTGGGGAGTCTTCATTCCAATGTTAGCTAGTCCTGCTCCTTTGGAAGCAGTTTTGTCATTAGGAGCAGTTAGAGGTTTTGTTTAAAATAGGAAGTAAATCTATTTTGAGTTTCTGTAAATGAAGGAATTCTAAAGGCTTTTGAAAGGATGCAGGAAAACTTCTAGCTTTATAAGTATTTTCTTTCCAGTGACAGAGTATCCTTGTTCATCTTCCTTGTGATTTTAAAAATTAATTGCTTTCATAACAGTGTAATACACCACTAAAGCAGAAAGGAGTTGCATAAAACTAAGAATGCATTTGTGACCAATTCTCTCTAATGTGTAAATGCCTGAAAGCTCAGCATGTGTTATTCTCCTGTCAGCATAGGAAACTGGGCGCAGTTTGCTGGGTGTTCTGTCCTGGCATGGCAAGGGCAACAGTGCGTGCTCCAGCTTGCCTGTGAGAGCAGCTCTTGGTTATGTGCTTATCCTGGAATCCAGTAAGCAATTAGTAACTGCTGAGAGATCACTGGCATCTAACTTGGAAGTTTGTAGTAAGATCAGAAATGTCCTGCAGCAGTGTGTGCGATTTGAGGGAGAGGGGAGAGGAAGATGGGTAAAATGCAAAATGGTGGGTAGTGAACAAATGTACTGCCTTTGGTGGAAGTGGAAAAGCACAGGAAACTTGCTGCAGTACATGGCTGTGTTTTAAGGCTCAGGGTACAAACATCACCCAGAATGCCCCAGTCTCTGTGGCAGAAAATGATGCTTCAGAGCAAACTTTAACATTTCAGATTTGAAGGTTCACCTTAATTGCAAAACTTTGTAGTCAAGGTAACAATTAAACTCTTTTTTTTTTTAGAAAATTACCAGTAAACAAATAAAAGCACGTACCCTCTTGCAGTTCTTACTGTTGGCTTGAAAAGTACTGAGGAAGTTTTTATTCTTCCTTCTTAGAAGCTACAGCCAGTACTTTTCAGGTCTTGGATACATGACCTTCATACAAACCTATGTTCAGTATGAAGAAGGAGAGGTGGATGGGACAGTGATTCCTTCGCTCTCTGTAGTTCAGCAGCAGTGCTGCACACTGCCGGTTTCCATTCTGGAATTGTGCTTTTCCCAGCCCAGAGCTAATGGATTATAGGAAAGTGTCTAACCCCTCTGTGCCAAAGAACAGCGAGAAAAGCACGGGAAGATGAACAATGAGAAAGAAGAACTTAAGAAATGCTGTTTTATGAACTCCCTCCAGTCTCTACTGAGAAATTATATGGAAAGATACTATTCATAACTTATGTGGAAATACATGATTTGGGATACTGAGTGAAATAACATTTAAGGGAAAGTGTGAATAGGTACCCGAAAATACTGGCCGCTCTCCTCAGAAGTGTGTTGGTGTCGTTACTGTGTTGCCTTTTCCTCAGATTGTGTCAATCAGAAAAGGCAGACTTTCAGAATTCTCCTCAGAGTTAAGAAAAACCTTCCCCAGCTTTCTTTTCCCAGACTTTGTAACTGACTCCTCCCCTCCTTGTGCATTTCTAGCACAGAGCAGTCCTCGCTTGTGTTTTGTTCATGAGTTTTCCCTGCAGCTCTCACAACCTGTCTGTGAGCCTGCCTGTCCTGTGAGTCATCAGATCTCCTTTGATCACATTTCTTCTTGTTTCCTTTATCTCCCTGCTTATTTCAATTTAATTTTATACCGATACTATCTCATTATGGGAAGTGGTTTTTTAGCATGCTTGCTATGAATGATGTACTGTAGTAAAAGATTGCAATATAATTTTAAGTACTGGCAGGATTTTTCAGTTGGCTGCCAAAGCAGGAGATGTCTGAAAAGCAGAAATGTCAGCAGTGGCCATTGAAATGTAAATGAAATGCTTAATGTGACCTTTCTGTGAGTGTTTGGGTCTCTTGTTCTTTCTCCCCTTCTCAGCCGTGTGCACATCACTGAAGCAACATTAAATCACCTAGGCAAAGCTTATGAAGTAGAAGAAGGGAATGGACACCTGAGGGATCCTTACCTTGAATCCATGAATATCAAAACCTACTTAGTGGTCGATCCAAGGGTATGTATATGTTTTTTAAACATACATATTTGTTCAAGTATATACACACATTATAAGTACATAGGTTTCTGTGGTGCATTTAGTTTTTCATTCAGGAACAGAATTAAAGCGTGGTGTGAGTCACCTGAGCAGCTTGGATTTGGGAGTTCAGATCTGAAAGGACATCCTGCTTTTTTATGACATGCTTATTACATTGAAGGTAATAGGTGTTATGCTGAAACCTCTTATGTGACCCACTTAGAGTAAAAACACATATTTGACTATGTATTTGTGTGAAGCATCTCAAAAACCCAGTTCAAGAGGTGAGGATGAAGGAATGAGAGAATTGTTCTATCTGGCCACTTTCAGCTAAAACATTCCCTGTAAAATAGCATCAGACATCTTTCTCACTATCTGAAAATTAAGATTCACCTTCTTTCCAGGGTGTGAAGTTAGCAACTGTGGGTTGCTCCTTTAGAGCCTGGTAACTACAAACACCTGAAGTATTGCTATTTTGAATTGGCTTGTGGTTGATGAGTAAAATATTTCAAATGAAAAAAGAATGCACATGAGAAACTTCTTTCCATCCTGATCTTTACAGGAAGGAACAGCATAGAGCCACTTTTAATTAGCAAGAATTCAATCTCATCTTGGTTACATTTTTCAGTACTGCAACCCTCCCCCAGCTGCACACAGCACATACTACCAGAATGAGGACCTATGTCCATTAAAATGGTCTCTGCTCCCTTGAAGATACTTGTGAAATGTTAGAGAATTACCAGTTGTCTCGATTTATTCTGTAGTTTTAGCTTCCCTGTAGTTCTGCAAGGGTATTGCTGTACACCCCATCTGTACTGCCTGACTCAGCACTTGTGACACAGGGATATAATCTAATGTGGAGTCTGTAATTTGTGGGATCCTCTAACCACTGTTTGATACACCCTCGCTCAGGTATTTGGAACCTTTTTCCCCTGCTGTAGTGCTGACTGCAAGGAAACTGTATCTGTGATTTTGTGAGTCCTTGCATCACTGTAAATAAGCCTGGAAGTTTGACTGGTGCAGTGTTGCAAGTGAAGGCTCGTAAAGGCAGCTGAAGCAATTAATTGTGTATGCTGTGACTTGCTTTAGCTCACGTTAATTAAATGAGATAAAGGAATTGAGGTCGGCTGACATGTCGCTGATGCATTCAGAGTCCTACTAAACAGTGAGATTTTATATTCTTAAACTACTCTATACACAGAGCTTCAGTTTTTTTGTAATTTGTCTGAATTTCTGTTTTCTACATGAGCATGTTTTCTTTCTGTTAGTCCAAACAATGCATGTCAAACAATCATCTCCCTAAAACTCGAGTTAACGACGGGCTGAAGATGCGAGCGTCCGTGCGGATGACGCGGTACCTGGAGTCCTGGGGAGCAGCCAGGCCCTTCGCCCACCTCAACCACAGGGAAAGCGTCAGCAGCGACTCCTCCAGTTCCCAAGGCAGGCGAAGGAAGGTGAGGTCTGCAGTGGTAAATGGCAACCTACAATTGCCAACTGCTCCTGGTGTCTACGGTGTGAAACTCAAAGCCTGACGTGATTTTTGTGGCTGAATGTCTGCCTGTACCCTTGGTGTTCAGTGTGCACACAGAGCTCAGAGGGTATCTGTGCAACATCTCTTTCTGTCAGAACTGAACCATATTCAGACTGCTAATCTCTCTAGCATACTATAATCATATATCTTCAAAGCAAAACTATCTATTTTTCCTATCATTTTTCCATCCTGAAATCCTGCCTGCTACACGTGGCTTTGTAAAAGATAGATGCACTCAATACTTACTTGAAATGTATAGAAAATAAATAGTCCCTCCACATGCTCTCCCTGCAACTGGATTTTATCAGTAAAGAATTTTTAAGATCAAGAATTCTCAAGGTTTTTAAGATTTCAAAATACAAGAAAACTAATTTTTCTTTCCATCTGCCCTTCCTGAAAACTGGAAGTAGGAGATGTGCATGCTTTCAGGTGTGGTCCTGGAGCCACAGCTGTAGTAAATTTTAATTTACGCATCGATCCATCCATTCAGGTGTGTGGAGGTGGTTTCCAGCCTGCCTGCCTCTGCTGGTGCTTGCTTACTTATTTTGGTGTGTAGAGAAAAATGGGAGGGAAGATCTGTTTACTTACTTTCTAACAATCTTTTTTGTCAGAAAACACTCACTTCTCATTCGTTAAAGCAGAAAACATTGCTGGAAAGGGTTGATTTTTATAAGCTTTTCTATTTGATTCTCTGATTGGTTCTTGATTTTTTAAAATTTCTGAATAAAAATGGTTTTGGCAGTTTCTTGATGTTTGTTTTCCATAGTTTGCTATTCAAAGAGTGTGTAACTTATTCTTAATTCCTATTTTATTTAGGAAATACCTTTGTGTTCTACTGGGCGCCAGAGAACTTCTGATAGGTTTGTCAAGTACCTTCTTTTCTTTTTTTGTGCTCTTGTGCTCCTCTTGCAGTTCAGTGTGCTGTAAGCATGTGATCATTTGGTTGATTAATCACTGTGTGTATGGTAGTCCTGCCTTAGAAAGGTTAAGTGAAATCTTTGGCCTTTAGAAGATTTCTCAGCTCATGTTTGTTATTGTTAGCAGACTCTAAAAGAAGCTTCCCCCCTCCTTGTCTTACTGGCCCCTCAGTCATTCAGATTCCATTTTGCTTTCTGGGCTGCAGCAGGGTGGAAGGGAGAGCCCTAAACAGCAGTGGAAAGATTTGGGCTTGGTTAGTGTTATTAATGTTTGCCATTACAATGTGATAAAGAATTGGCACATATAGTGCTGCCTGTAGCATTGAGTTAAATAAGGAGCTGATTTTCACTTGTAGAACATTCCCTCAGACTGTCAAAACACTGTCTTGAAAAGTGCATTATTTGAGTAACTAGAGAAATGCTCAGTAAAGTGCTCATGGGTGTATTTTTTAATCAGTCCAGCGCATTCTGGTTTGACTTTTCCCTGGAAGCTTGCCCCACTGTGTGCTGAGAAAGTGTGCTCTGTACCCATTATTTGTTTCTGAGTAGCATTTGTCACATAGACTTCATTTCATCCTCAGAAATTCATCTCAGAAGGGAAGGATAGAGGAAGATATTTATGATGAAATGATGTCAACCATTGAAGGCCTCAGTTCAACTAAGTATGCAGTACTTTAATTTTTTCTTCATCTTTTCTTTGAGATTAACCTGCATTCTCAGTTAAAGCCTAGATCTAAAATTTACTTTTGCAAAATGAAAAACTATCAGGATTTTTGTCTTGCCCTTTTTTTGGTCTTTACTTTTTACTTAGTTTCTTTTTGGATTTAATTTGAATATAAGAGTGTTACTGCATTATTATAGCAAGAAGCTGGTGATCAGTCATGCTGCTCAATGTGGTGTGGCACTATGAAATGGGAAAATCATTGCTTTGTCTCTTATGAGTGTCCCAAAGTAATGAGCTGAAATGCAGTGTAGGATGGGATAGGAAGTTAATGTTCATGCTTTCTTTATTAAAACAAGAAGTTTCATGAAGTGGGGTGTTGTCCTGAACAAAAAACTATGTATAAAGTCAAAATAGAGTTTTGTGGGTAATAAAGTCACTTTAGTGTCTGGCCCACTGAAGGCAAATGGTCTGTCAGGTGCAGGTAATTCCTTTGGCAGTCGATTTGCATTTAAAAGCAGACAAACACAGGCATTGGTGGTGGTTTGGTCTTTTTTTTGTTTTGTTTTAATTTAAAATACAATATTTAAATTCCTAATAAATGTAAAACAGTGAATTCGAGAAGAAAAACTCTTTCTTTCTTTCTTTCGTCTAAATTCTAGGAAGGCTGTACCTCAGGTATTCCTAATAGGGGTCTGATATTGTTTAGGGGAAGTTTTTGGAGGCTGTGAGCCCTCTCTAACATCTGCTGTTATCCTTTCCTATTTGTAAGCCTTCAGGGGGGTTTGGAGTTACATTTTTTGTGTAGCTGGCAGATGCTGCTGTCTGTGAGCGTTGTGGATCTGCCTGTCAGACGTATAAAAACATAACCACTGGTTTGTTCTGCTGTGAAACATAAAGACCTTGCAGAAGCATCAAATGTGTGTTGAGAGTGACGCTCCCGGCCCATGAGCTGTGGGGTCTCAACTGCAGCAATGATTTTGCATCCTGTCCTTGGCCTTTGTGTCCTTGTCCTTGGCTCCTTGTAACCCCTGTCTCTCTCTGGCTGCAGTCCGTGGTGTGGCAAATCAGATGACTTCTGTGGATTCTCACTGATCTTTGCAGAACCTGGTCTTGAAAAAGAGGTTGGTAAGAGCAAAATAATCCTCTTTGGTCTTTGATTTGCCCTTCAGAGCAGCATAAGACTATGTTTGAAATTTTTCATTCTGAAACTGGATTCTGGAGGTGACTGTACAGCCTAAGAGGTTTTTGGTAACTAATGGAAAGCAGATCTCAGTAGTTGTTTGAACCGGTCATTCTTCCATGAGAATGCAAATTCTGAGGTTAAATGAGATTGTCTCTAATCTGTGATCAAATTCTTGCCATAAGGGAGTTAGTGGGAGTTTGGCAATTTTTCTGTATAAACTACTTCCCTCAAAAGTAAGGAGATTTAAAGAAGGAAAAAAAAAAAAGGATTTCTGCATCCATAATGAAAATACTTTGTTTTCTGTGGCTGTTTCATTGTAGATATAATATTGTATAATGCTGGTATTTGTTAGGTGCAGTGTACTTTTTCTGTTTGAATAACTGCTCTTTAATTTACTGTGCTGTGGATGTAGTTACGGGTGTGGGTCTGTACATACACTTTAGGTTTTCTTCTGTGTATGTCCTTTTTTGATAAGGATTTTGACCACGGGCATCTGTGGAGTGCTGATTTACATACTGCCTGGATTTCCCTCTAGGTTGGAAATTATCCTTTAGACTGGGCTGTTTTTCTTGAAAGATGTTCAAGTGATTTTTTTTTTTTTGTTGTGGTGGTGGTTTTCTTTTGTTATCTTTTAGTTCTAGATATATTGTTAATAATACAATATAAACTTGTATATATGTGTCATCAGAAAAATGTAATAAAATCAAGAAAAAACACCCCTGATGCTTTATTCTCTCTGTCTTTCAGTATCGCACAATTCCTATTCTAAAACTCAAGAGTTACTTTGCCTGTGCCAGTTTCGTGTTCCTCTGTATATTTGTGATCCAGATGTTTATCATGCCAAAGTAAGTGCTGGTATTTTAATTATTTATAATTCAAATTAACCAACAGGTAAAGTGAACCTCATGTGCATGGAACTTTTTGGAGTTCCTGAAGGGTTACATTTTAAGAAACATACATTAATTTACTCCATGATAAAGGAGTGCATTCATGTTGTTGACATAAGAGCCTAGATATCAGTATGAAAATAGAAATATTTCTTTATAGTACAGACAGGGAGATGGTCAGTTAAGTGAGAAATATTATTTTATAAGAACAATTGGCTGTAAGGACATTGAGCAGTAGGAAAATGGGATTTAGCTGGTTAAGCTGTGCTCAGTGATCCTTTTCTGTAGAGCTACAAAGAGCTACTTTGAGCTGCTTCTCACACCTCCGAGAAAGCAGATGATGGATAATTGTGAAGTTTATGGCACATTTGTTTTTTGTGGCTGTTGCAGTGCAGTTTCCATGTGGTTTATGCACAGGGCAGTGGCTCAGGCCATCAGGAGCAGAATCTCTGAAAGCAGTGATTGTGTAACAGAGCAACCATAACCTGTGTGATGTTGTGGTCATTCAGTGCTATTTGAAGAAAAATCATATTTAAACTTGGTTTGTTTAGTGCTTTCTTCTTCTGTTTAGAACTGCAAAACTGGGAATCTCCTTTGGAGTTGTTGCAGTCATCATTGTGCTCGTTTTGTTTGTGTGCTTTGCTGAGAAATGTCTGGTAAGTTTACTTTTAAAAAACACTTCCTGTTTTCAAAAGTGGATGGCTATATTTCAGCAACTTGGTCTATCTTTTAGGCTGATGAAATTGTAGTAATTTCAATAGGAGTTACAGGAGCCTTGAACCTCAGGTTACCAGAAGATTCCATTGCCTGAAACAGATTTTCATGTCTGAAAATTCTCACAGGAGTTCAGAATGATTTGGGTGCAAGAATAGATGGGTAGGAGGGAGGAGGTGGGGTTGATTTTCTTAAAATGTATTTTTATTTTTATGTTGGTCATTAATAGTAATTTTGGTTGTAAATACTGTTATTTTCTATGCTGGAAACAATATTGAAACAAGTTGGGACAGAAGATCGGTTTTCATAATAATTTATGAAGCATAATGAAAATTACAAACAAATGAATAATTTATTGGCAACAATTTCATAGCTGTTAGAATTCCAAATTCACCATTACATCAATTAGGACACTTTGCACTTGTACTTCCTTTTTCTTTGCATTATTAAACACATGAAATTACTGTTTAAAAATATATAGTGACAGAGAGGGCCCATAGTGATGGAGAGTTCAATGATACAAAGTAAAAAAAAAAAATCCTCAATTCAAGAGAACTGCCTTGGGGGCAGGGTGGGGAGTGGGAAGGGATTTTAGAGAAGGGATTTTAGAATGTTCCTTGCACTCATCAAACCTGCACTGTGCCAGAGGGAGGACGAGAGGGAATTCTGAGGTGCTGCTGAGGACAGGCACCACCACTGCATTGCAGCATCCCAGGGTGGGGATGGAGCTCTCCCAGGAGAGAAGTGGTCTCTTACAGAGCCACGTTCAAGCTGTATAAAGGGGAAAGAAAAAATAAGAGAAAATTGCACTCAGGACATGGGATAAAGATTTCTTATTCATTTAATAGTATGGTTAGACAGATACATGGATTTTATGTCTGCATGGTATTTTTTTTTTTATATATATATATATATATATATATATATATGGAGTTTTGCATATATGTCTGTAGAGAGAGGGGTGTGTGTATATGCATTCATGTGTTTTTTCTACCTGTGTAGAAACACATGGAGAAAACAGAAAATTCCATGACTGCAGTTGCATCAGACTTTAGTTTTATGCTGGGAGTGTTTTGGTGTACCATCATGGAATAATGCTTGCAGTCATTAAAATTACATGCTTTACTGGATGTTTTTCTCTATAGCAACAATTGGTGGATATAGGGATGGCAGGAATGGGGACTGCCTATGGTTGGTTTTGATTTAGTAAAATCTGAAAATGTAGTTCCAAATATAACATTATAGCTCTATAACTAAAAAAATACGATTTTTTTACTATATTTTTATTAACTTTTCTCTAGAACTTTCAAACATGTCATAATTCTGTATTTTTAAAGCACAAATTCAGAAAATTTTAGCACCTAACCCTGTTGAATAAAGGAAGCATTGTCTCTATTTTCAGTTGGGGAAAGGTGTTAGACATTCACTCTGAACGACGAGATTCAAAGTTCTAAATTAGAATTCCAGTGAAGGCTCTTGACACTCTCCTGTAGAAAAAAGGTCAACTTTATATTTAGAAATATTTCTTCCCCTGTATCAAACTGTTATCTCTGTTACTGAAACGAATTAATTTTGTTTACAGAAGTGCTGCTCAGATCAGTGGCCTTTCCTGCGCCATCTGTGTGCTGTCTCAGAAAAGGTGGAAACAATGCCTCTGCTTAGGCTTCCTTTAGCAGTCATCACTATAGCTGCCTTGCTGATTATAGCCATTTTTAATTTGGTAAGTAATCACATTAATTGTTGAACTTATTGTAACATGCACAGTTTAAGAACTTTCCTGTGTTCTTTTCATCAAGTAGCAGTTTTTGCTGCTTTTTCTAATGCCTGATTTGCAACAAGTTGATTTCCACAGGGATAGTGCATGATGTCAAGTAAAAGCTCCCAGTTTGTAGAACTGAAAGTACACGTGACAGATTTCAGTTCTAGTTTACACCACCTTTTCTTGTTTTCAAGATGACACTTTTAAAAACTCTTGATTGTAACCCTCATCACTAAGATGGTGTTCCTTTTTTAATGTGGCCTTAAAGGTTTGGCTGTGGCAGGCAGCACTTCAAGCAGTTCACTATGGTATCTGCACTCACTGGCAGTAATGTGGATGAGGGAGGGCCCTTTTAAAAGCAAAGGCATTGAGGATAGTTACTGCTGGAGTAAGATGGAAATGGCTTCTGTTTTATAAATTTAGTTTGACTATTGTATTGCACCTGGGGGTATGTACCTTTGAATAACTGTGCTGTGTTTTTTATTTAAGCAAGCTCTGTGTGTTAACAGTTCCACCTAACTGATAGTTAACTACTAAAACTGATGTCCTCCCAATCCTGTGTGTTTGTTTGCCTTGCCATTCTTCTGATTCCACAGGGAGTTCATTCTGTAAGCAATACTGCAGAAAATGCTTAATTTTCTTTTGTAGGGTCTTTTTCCTGCTGGCTTAGGTCCTTGAATTGACTCACAGTGGTGTCATGTGAACACCACCAGAGACAGCTTGAAAGAAAACAGGAACAGCAGCTGTGAAACGGGGGGGTGAGACAAAACCACATGTTTGTGCCAGATAGCTGCTAGATTAACCATAGATAGCCATAATGTAAAACTTTACCCCCAATTAGAAAATAAGTAAATTTTAACCTTCTTGCAGCTTGTGTGTGCAGATACGTTTAATACAGCTACATGGGATGCCTTTGTATTTCAACATTTATTCAGTAGCACTGAAAAGACAACCAGATCAGCACTCTGTATAATACATGGAGAAAAAACTTAAAATCAGTGACTATCTGCTAGCACGTTTGTATGGTGGTTTTGTTGATGTGTTTTGTTTTGTGGTTTTTTTTCCCTCCCCTCCAATAAATCAAGACTACTGAAAAGAACAAACCTGCCAACTTTACTGGATCAAATGACCTGTGTGCTTCCACAAATGTGAGTAGAGTACCATCTTAATTTCTAGGATTAAAATGAAATGAGTCTTGGATCATAGAACAGCCTGGGTTGGAAGGGACCCACAAGGATCATCAAAGTCCATCTCCTATCATATAGATGGATGGCAACATTTTGATATATTTTCTTTTTATTTATAAAGATGGGGGGGGGGGGTTAAATTGTTGAACAAGAAGACTTGCTCATGACACAAGGCAGTTTTAAGGGATATTTTCTATTGTTACATATGGCTTTCCTGTGCATCCTTTAGGGATTTGCAGAAGTCTGGAGTACTCATGTATAAAACTGAAGTTTTGGTTTATTTTGGTCTCTCAGCATATTTGAAGGGTGTTCTCTAGCATTTCTGTAAAGCTAAATTCAGCATAATACACAAAAGCATAATACCCATATTATTTCTAAGGGTTTCACATTTTATGTCTTTAATTCCAAAGTAGTATTCTGTTTTGAGTTCATCCAAATATTTGGGATGCTTCTTTGCCACCTGGCCACCCGTTTAGATGATGGACATATTTTTGAATGATGTGCAGCAGGTTGTGTGAGGAGCCTTTCATTCAGGTGCTTATGACAAATCATAAGTTACATATATGAAATGCACACTGTACTCATCTCGTAATTTTTTGTTCTTGCATGTTTGTAAATCAGACTTTTGGAAACACAACTCAATCCTGCATTGAGGAAATTGTAAGTAGTGATTGCATCTTATTTTGAAAGCCAGGTCTTTGAATGTCATGTATATTACTGCCAAGTGGCAGGTTCTGTTGCTCTATAAAAGGCAACTTTTTTAGGTATCTGACAGCAGAAAAATTCTTTATGAAACCAAGATTATTCAGCTGCTGTTGTTGTGCTGAGTAAAGTATGGCTTTGCAGTTTTTTGAAATTTCAGACTTAAAAGTAGGTCTAAAACTTGAAGGAAAAAACCAGCAGAACAGGCTGATGACAGTGTTTCAGTGTGAAAGATGAGAGCTGTACTTGCAACTGTCCCAGTAAAGTGTCTTCATAGAGTGAAAGGGCTTAAGTGGCTGCCAGACCTCTGTTGGTGTTCTCTACATAGTGGTTCCTTTTTCAGCGGTTTGGCTTGAAGGGAGAGTGTTTGTTTTCTTTTGGAGGTAGACTCAAAGTCTTTAGGATGACAGCATTGGTATCGTGTTATATATGGGCTCTGATTAGGAGTTGCCTCATAAATTGTTCTGGTTTCATTCACTTCAGCAGAAACGTTAACTGTTAGCCAAGAATCTCACAATTCTGTGGTAGGTCTGTGTTATTATAGGTGGGAAAACTGTGCTTTTTGCATAAAGAGAAATGAATTCTTGAGGAGCAGAAGCTGGGGTAATTTTGGAGTTGCTTGTAGACTAAAGTATGCCAGCTCAGCACCTCACACCTGTGCCCGGGCTGCAGGGAGCCATCCTGTCTGCACCACACGCCTGGTACCGTGTTCGGTGCTGCCAGCTGCATGCTGACCTTGGACACCATGCCTGAACTGGGATTCCCCTGGAAAAGTGCTCAGTAATTCCACAATAGGGATAGTGGCCATAGCTTGATAATGCTTATTAGCATCAAAGTTCTTATGAAGGAGCAGTGTCTAAGGCTGGATAGCCGGTCACAGTCTTCACATGTTACTGTGTGTGGAGGTGGGAATGTGGTATCTGCTTAAGGCTACAATGGGAAAGCACAGTCAAAATAGGATTAGAATGCTGGACTTGTTGATTTAGAGCTGCTTCACTGGACTATGAACCTACTTTAGATTAGTCTGGAAGTTTAAATAAATAATTGCTTAAATTAATAAACTTCAGGAGATAAATTCTCAACACACCAGTTTTTATCTGGAATTGCTTACTTATGTTGGTGTTTTTCTGTTTTAATATTTTTGTTTACCCATAATATATTTTAAAAGTAAACTAAAATCAATATTAAGTTCATCCTTTTAGTGCCATTAAAAATAAAGCTTTAAGTGATTGTAATTTCTTTGTTTTAAATTGTAGTAACCATGAACTCAGAGCATTTGCTGTGGTTTGAACATCTCTTAGAAGTTCTGAATAATGCAAAGGCTCTTTAAATTCCTCTTTTACAGTATTATGCTTACTGCTGTATATTGGGGTTCATAGCCTGCTCAGTATTCCTTCAAATGAGCTTCGAACTCAAAGTTCTCCTCCTGTCCATTGCTGTGACTGTCTACCTCATCATTTTTAATACCCTTCAGCACAAAGACTTCTATGGCAACAGTACCAGGTGCACTGTAAAGTTTCTTATCCTTTAATGTTTCATATAAGGTGGTGTTAGATTTTTGTGCACTTACTGGAATATTGAAATATCAAAATCATGTGAGCCAGACATTGCAAACTTTTCTATAAAGTTAACAACATGGAAATCATATTAGATCATTTCACCTTTTTTTTTTCTTTTTAAACAAAGTGTGTGTTCTCTGAAAAAATTCTGTAATGTGGCTTCTGAGATCCCTGGAAGCCTTGGATTACATTAAGGGCTAGGGAGTAGAATATTAATGTCATAATAAGGTTGATCTTCTGTTAAGTTATGAAGAAAAGTCTTGCTAAAAGTCTGGGGCTCAAGCTGTGCTTGTGAGACCTTGGTAGTCAATAGGATGGTAAACTCTACATGTACTAACCTTACTAAGTGCAGGTATTTTGAAAAATAACAGCAATTTACCTGATCTAATTGCAGAAACTGAAAATACTGAAGAGAAATCACAAGCAAAGGTTTTACTGTTAATTTTTAAGTCTTTCTCAGATTCCTCAGCGTAGTCTCATAGCTGAAGATTAGAATATGTTTATTTTGCAGGGGCTGTAACCTGTCAGCACACTTTAAAAAAAGTTTAAGTGAACTTAATCATTCATATGATGAGAATTTAGTTTGCATTTATGAAAATTAATAGATGTGGTAAGACTGATCTCACTATGAAAAATGAGTGGTGACTCAGATACAGGTATGATTTTACTGCTGTCTTTGTCTTAGGAATCAGGTTTTTAATTTCCTTCCACAAATAAGAGAGTTTCTTTTCCTACCTCAAGGTTTTGTTGGCTATGTTTTTGTAGGGGGGTGTGGGGTGGAAGCTGAAACTCAGTCTGGTGGAAATTAAGATGGCTCCATTAAGATAAAGCCATGTTTACTTGAACATCTCACTACAACAGCTACTGAACAAGGTTTCAGCACCCATTCCATGTATTGGACTGTCTGATAATCCTTTCTCATTGTTAGGACAGGCCCTGTGCCCAGCCAGCCACTGGCACAAACGAACAGTGACACTGGTGCAAGTGTGAACAAACACCCTTTCCCCTCACCTCCTACCCCAACTCTCCGTTGTGCAGGTTTTCTTTAAAGCATACCGATGACTTTGTATTGCTTTCTTATTTTCAGGTTTTTCATCAAAGAGCCAAGGATAATGACTAACTTATATCTGGTTCTGTTTTACATAACCCTAGTTTTACTTGCAAAACAGGTATGTATTTAAAATGCAATCATGTAGTTCCTTTACTTGCAGCAAGTTGATTTAAATAAAACGCAAAGGTTTTGTTCCTGGAAATTGTGCTCCAAATTAGTATATATTTTCATCTTTTTTTAATATTCTGGTCTTGCAGATAACATACTTGTAATTAGTTATAGGTAATGCAAAAAATTTTACTGTGAAAGGATGGGAACATTTTTCTAGTTTTCAACAGTGTTTGCATCACAGATGTGAGAACTTCCTGGTTCTTTCAGTTTTGATCTATCTGTATTTATATGTCAATATTCATTCTAAATCAACATAGCAATTCAAGATAAAATAATCATCATATTATTAAAGTGTCATTTTGGTAAATACACCTGATGGTACCAAGTGACACTTGGTCTTAGTGGCTGCTTCATATTTTTCTGACCTTTGCTCTCTCTAAGTACATTTTTCATAACTATATAGACCCAAAAGGCCTTGAAGAGACTATTGCTACTACACTTTCTGAGAAAATTGCCTAATATTTTTCAGCAAGTTATTTTATGGATTTAATTTATCATATTTGGTCTCTTTGCAGATTGACTATTACTGTCGACTGGACTGTCTGTGGAAGAATAAGTTTAAAAAAGAACATGAACAATTTGAAACTATGGAGAATGTTAACAGGCTTTTGCTGGAAAACGTACTTCCAGCACATGTTGCTGCATATTTCATTGGAGAAAAACGAAATGAGGTGTGCTGAGTCTCTCCTATGTGAAGGACAGCAAATTGGACTTCTGTCATATATGTAATACATGATGTGAAAAAGAACAGAGTATAAACTTCTGCAATCTTTGCCTACTGTTTGTATTCCAAGACCTTTGTAAACCCGAGAACCTGTTAACCTGATGGCCTCAGAAAAATGCAAACTTTTAGTGTCAGTCACTGAAATCTGTTCTCAGAATTTGGCAAATATTTAAACAAGATTTACTGCTTTCCAAAGCTTGTATTTTACCACAGAGGATAGGTCATAGCTTTTAGAGAAATTAGTTGAGGAACAGATAGTATCTCCCAGAGAGAAGTTCACTGATAATGATTTTTTTTTTTAAAGAAATCTCCTTCTGCCTGCATGTCATCAGAGTGAACAATGCTGTGTCTCAGAAGATTGGCAGTGTCCAAGTAGATGAAAACCTTTGAGATGTCTTTAAGGAATCTCAGCTTTTCCTTAGGCAAATCCACTTCATTAATGTTTCTGACAGAATAAGAGATGTGACTGACTTCATAGGAAAGCTGTAATTTGATTACTGGTTACAGACAATGTCATGAGTGTGAGTACTTGTGGGGGAACATGACTGCTGACCATGTGTGGGTTTATTGTTTTCCTTTAGGACTGGTACCATCAATCCTACGACTGTGTCTGTGTCATGTTTGCATCAGTACCAGATTTTAAGGTGTTCTACACTGAATGTGATGTCAATAAAGAAGGCCTGGAATGCCTGCGGCTGTTAAATGAAATCATTGCTGATTTTGATGAGGTAATTAAGCTTCTGTCAAAAATGCACTGGATTACATATTTACTGCAAAATAAATGTTCCACTAGATCTCTGAGCATTAGAGGGGGAAAAACCATTTTTATGCCGAATTTATATTCTGACTTCAGTCTTGCAATCTTGAAAGATATATTCCCATCTGGTTGGGATTTCCAAGTACATCTCTAATCCATTAGAAGTATAGTTTAAAAGCCCTGAATTTAAAGACTTTATTTCAGTACTTCAGTGCTTTTATTTCTCCTGTTAGTGGGTAGAGAAAAACTGTGAAACTAATTCTCAGCATTTTATCTAATCTTCATGTGAGTGACAGTATTGCTAGAGGTGTTTAATGCTTATTGTAGACAGTATAAAATTTCTGGTTAAATACACTGAAATATGGTATTAAAGTCTCAAGTTTTTGTTTTCTTTCCATACAAACAGCTCTTGTTAAAACCTAAATTTAGTGGTGTTGAAAAAATAAAAACAATTGGAAGCACTTACATGGCAGCAGCTGGTCTCAGTGTTACACCAGGCCAGGAGAACAACCAGGTACGTTGGCTCTGAATCTGCCTTCAGTATTCTGTGGTGCAAAGCTGTGTTCAAAGTTACAAAATGTAACCCGATACAAAAAAGTAAATCGTGAAGGGTGGCTTCCTGAAATGTGGAAAAAGATGACAAGAGTGTATTGTCTCCTGCTGAATTCACTATTTATCTCCTAGTTTCATTTTATTTCCGAAGCAGGTCTGTAATCCCAGTATACTTCTTACATCTTTCATCTTTGATTCCAGTAGTTTAACATTCCTAGATGCGTAACAGAAGGGCTCTAATAATAGGGGAGTCAAAGCATGGGAGTCAAAGAAAAGGCCATCTCAGAATTGGACAGTAGGCTTTTTGTGATACCTGAGAACTGGCACAGAAAGAGAATCACGAAGTGCCACATTAGGTCTGAAACTGCCACCCGGAAGAATTTCTCTGGTTCGTTTTCAGTATAGCAGCTTTGTGTATGACATTAAGATGCATATAATAATACACCCAAAATATGTAAAATTAAAGCTGAAATCCTAAAGGACAGACATTAATTTGTTACAAAATTTAATCATATCATGCTTGTTGCCTCATAGCCATCCCAGCTGAATTTAATGGAGTTTTGAAATTCTGCAGTTCTGCAGTTAAAAGGATGAGCGGTCTCATCCTTATAAACACTCCAGGTCACTACCAGTACTGCTTTGGAATAGCAGCCTGACACAGCCTTCCATTGTGATTTGATCATTACTATGTGTTATGACTTGCACAGGATAGGGAAAGGCAGCACGCTCACATTGGGATTATGGTGGAGTATGGAATTGCCCTGATGAGTAAACTGGATGGCATCAACCGACATTCCTTTAACAATTTCCGCCTACGTGTTGGTAAGTTCTGCTTGTGGAGAACGTGAACTCCACAGCTCAGAGAAGTGAGAAATGACGTACGATGATGTAGGTCCAAGTGCTGAATAGCCAAAGGCAGGATTGTCTGGTCAGCTTTTCAGACAGGCCAGGCTCCTCCACAGATGGGCTTTTCTCATCACTGGAGGGAGCAGCAGGAACAATGCAGCTGGATGAACTTGGAGGAAATGAAAGGTACAGATGAAGAGTGAAGTACCCTGTTAGTGACTGTTGACTAGACAGTATTGTCATTGCAATGCTTATTTCTGTATATTAAAAGTAGAAGAGAAAGACTTCTGCTTTGTGCCCTAGACTTCCCATTTTACAATGAGTGAGTCACTTCACATCTCCTGAGCCACAGTATGAACATTAATAGAACAGTACTGATTGCTAAAAAGGTGTTGCAGAGTCAAGTTTTCAGATGTTTTTTTCTCCTGAAGCTGCAGCTAACAATGAAGCTGGAAGTCACATCACTTCCTACCTCAGCAATGACACCTGCTTGTGTTTTGCAGGGATCAATCACGGCCCGGTGATTGCGGGCGTGATCGGTGCCCGGAAGCCTCAGTACGATATCTGGGGCAACACTGTGAATGTTGCGAGCCGAATGGAGAGTACGGGGGAACTGGGCAAGATCCAGGTAAACGTATGAGCCTTGCAATGGTTAAGGCATTAGTTCTAATTGGGTGTGGAATTTTGCTTTAATGTGAATAATCAGAAGAATTTCACAAGAGTTTCTGATTCTTTTCACACAAAGGTCACAGAAGAAACAAGCAAAATACTACAGGAGCTGGGATACTCATGTGAATGTAGGGGACTCATCAATGTCAAAGGCAAGGGAGAACTGAGGACTTACTTTGTTTGCACCGAGACAGCCAAATTCCAAGGCCTCGGACTGAACTGAGGCTACACTGAAGTTAACCAAAATAAGACTTAGATCTGCCTCCCTTCTGTGAAGATGTAGAATTTCCCTCCTTATGTGAAGGACTTTATTCTAAAAACATGTATATACTGTTCCTATCTCTTCTACATCTCAAGAGAAATTTTTTTTAATAAAGAAGAATTCTGAGAAGTTCATAGAAGATACACAACCATCAGTCTGAAAAAGACTACTTTTTCTTGAAGTAATTTGAAGATTTACCTGGAATTGCCATGAAGCATTTTCAGTTACCTGCACTGGGAGTCTTAACAGCTCTGGTGACAACACGTGTGGATGCACTGTAGAAATCATTACCATGTTAAAACATTCCATTGCCTGGTTGACACACACCTGCTTACAGTATTGTGTTTGTCCAGACACGTGCAGTGATAGTGTGGGCACTGCGGATCCTGCTTTTAATGCTGAACAGACTTCACAGCAGAAGACAGCTGAATAATGGGAAGAGGAATGCAAGGAAACTCAAGTGTATCATATGATAACTGCGCTGAGCTCTTTTGGGAAAAAACCTGAATTGCACAGTATGGGTGCAATTCACCCTCGACTCCTCCACAGAAGTACCTTGTGTTATGCAGATGTTTTGATGACCAAGAGCTGTTCAGAAGTAGCTTTCATCTTGTTCAGCATGTTTACATTATATTACATGTTCTCCTTTGTATTTTTCTGTAATTAGTATCTGCATGTGCATTTTGTTCAGTCATGGTAAGTCTTAAATTTTTCACTTTAAATTTCAAAAAATACATGTGATGGTGAGGAGCATGGGAGATAGGCTCTGACGGCAGCTGATGTTGCTGATCCCAGCAGGAATTCTGAGTCTGTGCTTTGTTCTTCAGGGCACTTAGGGAAGAAAAAATAATCTGTTCTGAATTGCTGGGAAGCTGAAGAACAGAATTACTAAAATAGTATTAGAAACAGTAGCAGATACTGTATAAACAGAACTGTGTGGTGGGGGTTGGTTTTTTTTTCTGTTCTTACTTCCGCAGTTTGACTAGCCAGTGGCTGGTTTCTATGCCTTTCAAAGGCAATGCAATTTTTTGCCTAAACTGGTTTTGAAGGTTACAAAAGGATGTATGGAAGAAATGAATTCATAATGGAAATATTTCAGCAGAGCCCCAATACTGGAAGTATGAGTGGAGCATTCATAACATCATTGTGGACTTGGTGTAGATTAGTTTGTAAGGTTTTTAAGCTGTTAGTGGCTTTTGCTAATTTCTACATTGGCATTTTTTACTTACTGCAATCTCTTAATCTGTTTTCTGTTGGTGGAGATGATAGTAGTTTGTAAGGCTAACATCTTGTGCCCGATTGCATCCATTACTAAGGATGGATTCCCCCTTTCCCCATATACTACTACATGGAGTAGGGCTGGACAGCACAGTGATTAGTGAGTACGACACCTGTTTGGTTGAGCCTTACTCTTCTACAAACAGAGCAGCATTTCCTAATGCTTCTGGGTTTAGTACCAACTTATCCCGGACAAGTGTTTAAGCACTCCTGTGCACCACTGACGCTTTCTAATTACTGTGTAATTTCTACAGAACATGAAGTGACTATGTTTCAACACAGGAACAAATCTAAATATTGTCCAACTGTGGATTAAAAATTGTGCTTATAGCCTTCGTCAATTTTGTAGATCAAATCTATGTGTGCAGTAGGTCTCCAACAGAAAACAGCATGTAAGAAAACCTTAATTTGAGGTCGTCTAGTTCACGCATGGGCTCTGCTGAAGAAGGAAGTGTCATTCTTGCTGTCGTGTTAGTGCAAGTCAGTGTTGTAGTTGAATAAACCTTCAAACAGCTTTTGCTACCCTTGTATGTTGTGTATTTGTAGTTACAGATGCTCAGCAAGAATTTGTTTTGAGATATTTATTGTTTTATAGGACCAGGCATGTGTCAAAGGCTCCTTTCAGCAGTCTTTGATGTCATGTTAGGTAAAGTGACCATTTGTCTCATGAATCTATTTTGAAAAGTGCATTATGCCTATAAATAGAGCTGGCTCTGAAGTGCTCCTGTTCACAGAACTAGTAGACTGTAGATGTAAGTTATCTATGAAAGAACATTTGCTGTCTGTAACAGCATTTTGAAATGCTTTTGTTTACATGATGTTGTCTGTCAGGCTGGTAACTTGTCTGGGTGTAGCTTCAACTCAACCTCATTCGCAGAAGTGGCAGGAAGAGCTGCAGCTTCCAAAGGGGAAGGAGTTGGGTTTGGCTGCAGGTTTAAAAGGACTGCTCAGTTGGTGTGCTGTGCACAGCCTTTTTGGGGAAGTTAGAAACTGTGTGTAATGAAAAAGAGGATGATTTATTTCTCACCAGAACTGGAACTGTATAATATGAAAGCTATATTCAACCACAGAAAAAGTTCAATTTAACAAGCAACTGTATTGAAATAATTGTTTTCAGCAGTCCTTCTGAGAGTGAACTGTGAAACTTAACATTGAGGAAACAATCTTGGTAGAAAAATCTTCCTTGCAGCATTATTTTTTTTTTTCTTAAATGGAAAAAATGGCACTGTATCTAACTTGAAGAGCTAATAACATCTGAAACTAGGAATCTGTTTAAAAGAACAAACTTTTGTTTTTACTATGAAATAAAAAAACTTCTTGAAACATGTCTGGTTTTGCAATTATTTTGATGAAGATACCCATGAAAAAGAGGCATATTTTTTAGTGCTGCAGAGTTAATGGGACCATTTTTAATCATAAACTAAACTCGATATTTATCTTTTCAAAAAATGTTGCCAGTAGAAAATGCTTAGAGTGACATCCATGTGTTGAACAGCTGATGAGAGATGTCAGTATTTCTGTCATTGGCAGCCACCTCCTGCACCATCTAAAAGGTGAGTGATGGGCAATGAGATGCTTATGGAAGGAGCCAGTAAGGATTTGGCACAGTTGCCATGCATCTTTGTCTTTTTCTTGACATGAAAATGATTTATATATTAATGGAAAAATTCATTCCCTGGAGTAATAATTCAGCTGGAAGAACCTAGAACTGTGGTTTTCCACCAATTCCAGTGGTGACTATTAAGAACTCTTCTGGGACAACTGAAACTACTAAGAAAAACCCAGGTTGACAGAACTTTTTGGAATGTGTTTTAATAATTGTGAAAGTTTAAAAACAAA
Source organism: Dicrurus megarhynchus (assembly GCA_013399195.1). Lineage (NCBI taxonomy): Eukaryota > Metazoa > Chordata > Aves > Passeriformes > Dicruridae > Dicrurus > Dicrurus megarhynchus. The sequence continues at coordinate 2,391,019 of VXAD01000278.1, read as the reverse complement.
TGTTTCTGCAGCATTTTTAGAGAGAAAGGAGGGGAGGAAGGAAGCAAGGGTGATGTTGGCCATAAGACTGAGGGAAGAGGGTGGAATTCACAATGCTGTTTGGTCTGTAAGTTACCTTTTAGTACAGTTCCCTATCACTGCACACATCAGGGATGGCTGAGCAGATGGAACTGGAACACTACTGCTCATTCCTCTTGAATCCAGGGTTATACTGGAATCATGGATTAAAGAAAAGCAACATTTAAAAACAATTAAGGATGCCTGTGGTAGAAGCCATGTGCAGCACTGTGTGATTGTGTGAGAGTAAGTGAGGAGCACAGGGAAAAGCCTACTTGGATGAGCCACTGGCTGCACCTGTACCCTGACAACAGTGCTTGAGCTCTCTCTACCCGAGTGCTGTGCTATTGGTCTGCAGCTTTGGTGAACAGGGAACTGCCTTTTAATGTGAGGGGCTTCTAAATATATGCACGGTTCTGATAAGCAAGCCTAGAATCATTATCCAGACAGCGTCTGGTAATACCTCTTCATAATATTGTCTGCCTGAGTGTCTCAGAGATGACTGTACTACACCCATGGGGTGTTTTTACTTGCTGACAGCAGGTGGGTTTGTTAGTCTCACTTCTGGTCATGGGTCTGAGCTTGCCCTCCAGTTTTAGGATGCTATAAGTAGACAGCAAGGTTTCTCTAAGAGGAGATTCATCCACATTCAAAGTCTCACAAAGCTGAGCTTTTGTTAGTTCATCACACTGCATCAGTTTGATATAAAAAGTTTATTTCTCTTCCTCATGTTCATGAGAGTTGCACAGTAATTTTAAAAAGAGGGAAGTTGCATGTTCAGACACTAATGATGTTTGCACTAACTAGACTCAGACACAAGTCTATACATTGCTTCTAGAAACTTTTGGTTGAGTCCCTGTACCGTATATAGGCACATTTTAATTATGCTTTGACTTTTCCAGGTACTTGGTAATTTAGGAAAACTTAAATGCGTCAGAGGAGCTTAAAAATAATAGAGAATGCAAAAAGAATAATTTAGTGCTTTTACATAGCAGAAGTAACTAATACAAACCCTTCAAAAGCCATAAGTTCCAAAATTTAATAAACAAAAGTAGTTTAACACACAATGTACACGCATGGTGAATGCACCTGAAGGACGTTTACCTGGTTCTTAAAAAGAATCAAACAAACAGCTGTGAACTGAACAGAATCTTCAGCCTGTAACTGCACCACACTCGTTTTCAGGGACAGCGATGGTCTTTTTAGGCTCTTCAAAATCTGAAAGTTTACAACAGATAGCAGGTCACTGACCACAAAATACGCAATGAAAGACATGCATACACAGCAGAGCACACCTCAAGTCATTTGCTATTTGTGCAGATAGCCCAGTGTTAGCTGGTTGTTCTGCAACAGTCCCAGAAAATCCTGTGTTCCAGTTGGTTCTGTCACAAAGCCTCTGTGTAATGTTATGGAAAAGAAAAGGCTCAGTAATTTTGAAATTGAAATTTCTTGAGCAGTTTCCTTGAAAAGAGGAACGAGTTCCTGAATCAATCCTACTCTTTTCAGTTGAAATGTTATTTAATGAAAACTTTCATAAACCACAGACTGAGTAAATTTGTTATGTGAATTACAGTTCTTGAGAAGAAATTCTTCCCTGCTCTACCCCAATTCTGGGAACACTTTTGCTGCACATGTACTACATGGGGGAGGTCTGGGTCTGGCACTGAGACTCCACTGACCACTGAGACTCCTTAATCCAGTAAAAACAGCCACTACTTTTGACTGGATGAGGTGAGTTGAAATGCTGTCAACTTACAAAGCACAACAGCTGGCCAAACTAAGCAAAAGGAGTGTGCAGCCAAAAGCCTGGTGGAAGAAGGAATCACGATGTTCTCATTTTAGCAAGTGAGGAATTTTAACTCCTCTCCTGCAACTTCACGCTAAATAGAAAAACTAAAATTGAATGAATTACCAAGCTTTAAAATTTGGCAGTGATGTAAGATGGATTGTAAAGTAACCATGTAGCTGAACCAAAGTTCCATGCATACAAAAGATTGATTTTGGACTGAGACCAAAGGCAGCAAGTTTCCATTTGAAACAGAATTTAAAAAGGAGAGAAGAACTGAAAATTGGAACCACACTACTGCAAGTTCTACCATAATCCAGTCTAAACATTTGCAGATGTGGTTTTGTTCCAGCTCAACAGATGCTACAAGATGTTTTAGAATACTCACCCTCTGTCAGATCTACCCAGTTGTCTTCTGTCTCAGGCAGGGGAACCGAGATTCCCATTGCTTTCCGGATTCCATAGGTACTGACAATATCACCTGGAGTCACTTGCTGGGCAAGTTCTTTCAGGTTATTGGTTACTCTCTCCGCTGGAAAAGATAAGAGGATGTGTTTATATGCTATAGGTAGACACAAAATTGTTGAATCACCCTGCAAGCAGTTTAATTATTTAAGTACAAAGGGAACGATGTTAAATAATGTTTCTGCACCAGAAAAGCTCTGCTGTGCTGTGTGCAGCCATGCAAGACATCTTGGGAACCAAGAAACGGGTAAGAAGAACAAGAGAAGTGAAACAGCTGCTGCCCAAGGCTTGCTGCCATCAGGAAACACCAGAAGTTAAAGAGTAAGTTAATGAAACTTGGGCTACACTCACAGCAGCTGGGAGAGGGCTGGTGCCACCCACACAGCACTGGTGTTAGTAATAGCTGGATTGTGGGATTCAGCACAGAGCTTTGGATGTAAACTAGAGAGACTGTTCTTATTGCTACAAATGTGGTTTTCCCTCCAGAAGGAAGCTGTAAGTAGTGAAACTTAAAAGAGATAGTATTTGATCTGGTTTAGACTTGGTGTAGTACCAACTTAGTCATATTTCTTCAACAATGGGGAATTCATCTAATCACATCAATGTGGTTTAGTTTAGACCATGAATAGTGTTGCACAAGTCAGTTTTACTTGCAAAACATTCACACTCTGCACAGTCTTGTCTTAGAGGGTTACCATTAACACAAGCTGTGTAATTTAATTGACATGTAACACAAGAAGCTTTGCTTAAATAACCAAGGAATGTATGAGTGGTATTAATTAGTGTAACACAATAGACTGATAACTAGATTAATCCTGGACCAAAGCTAGCCTTGCAATAAGAATTTGGTAATAGTTAAACAACCCTTATTCAAAGACATTGCAAAACTCATGGAGTTACAGGTATTTGGCTGTTATCTGCTCCATGGCATAGAGAAGCTTCAATCAGTTCTAGGGACATTTAGGAATAAAGAGGAAATACTTGTAATTACTGTTCAAAATCCTCCTCTGGCTTTACATGCAAAAAAATTTAAATTAATCTTCTAGGCCTAATAGGGCACATAATCAACACAATAGCTCTTGAGATTTTTTCCTTCTTGGAGTTGATACCAGTTGGGACTTGATCAATTCTGCAAGAATGATCAGAAAAAGTATATTTACCCAAATGCATTTCTCTGTAAGATGGACCCAGAAGACAAATCATATTAGGGGGTGGTTTTGTACTCAGTCGTTCATTTTGAGCATCCTGAAGTTCTCTGAGCAGCTTTGTTGTTTCATCAAGTTTCCTCTGGAAGATTTCAGCCTCTGTTTAAAGAGAAAAAGAAAGTCCTGACTAGTAAGATCTAAGTAAAGTCTATTTACTTACTTTATGATATAAAATGTAAGGGACTGAGAAACTGAAAGAACTACAGACATATATCAGAAGTATGACTACCAAGAAGACTCACCCTCAGAATCAAACTCTTCTATAGGCATGCCAAAGTTTGTAACTGCTTTTAGAGCTGTAAGTCTGTCGCTATTAGCAGCATCCAACCTGGCAGCAATATCAATTTCCATCATCTGGAAAAAAAAAAAAATCAGCAAGTAATGATTTAGATAATACTCAGCCTTGAAACCACAAAATTGTCTGGGGAAGATCAGAAGACAAAGTTAAGGTTAGTCTGCTCTACAAAAATAAAGTGGACATACAGAGGGAAAGCTGAGAAGACATCCTGTGAAACTTTCTGTTCTACAGTTACTCTGTTTACTATTCTATTTCACACCCAAATAGAAAACGGCATCTGCAAAACCATTGGGGATATGCACAAATGATGTAGGAACTTAAGACCAGCATCTCAATTATAAACAGTTTAAAATTTTCTTCAGCTCACCTAAAGGAGATTTTACCAAAGATCTGAGCCCAAAATTCAGAAGGAATCTGGGCACTGGCTGCAAATGAAGAGATGCTTCAGGAGAGCAGCCCTGGCCCTAGAACTGCTTTCTCTAATTAAGCAGAGTTTGGGTGGAATGATTTGAGATCTATAACGTAATGCCTACAGGGGCACAAAGTGAGAACTTCTCAAAGACTGCTACGTATCATGTGGCATCTTACATTTACATTACAAATTCATGTTAAACCAACCCAGATTAAGACAGAAACAAAGCTACAGCTCCCAACAATCACAAACAAAAATATATAAGCATTTTCTTCCAATTCTCTTGACATATAGTTAAGACTTAATGTTTTGGAGAACCTTACTCTTCTCATGCCTACAAAGGGACACACCATTTTCACAAGTCACAGAGTGTATTTACAGCTTGTCAACATCTCAGTGTGGCTGTACAGGCCTGAAAGTTGTAGGCAGTTTTCTATCTGTGAGCTTGGACAGGCTGGTTGGAGAAGTTACTTAATATAGAAGTATTTTACCTTTACATCTTTCATTGCATCGCTTCTTTCGTGTGGGCCTTCAGCTTCCTCCAATGGCTAAATAGAGAAAGGATTTTTAAAGAAGGTGTTAAAATTACTCTTTTAAATTCGAAGTAAAATCTTAAAAGATGCAGTATTTTTAAAGGGAGGTAAATATGCAATGTCACAATGTTCTTTCACTGTAAAGGAAGTTATAATGTAACTATTTTTTAAGGTCTTTCTTGGGGTATTAACGTTTACTAAAATACATTTTTTCAGCTCAAGTTTTATTTCTCTTTGCAAAGTTCACAGTGATGTCACATCAGAGACTATTTACTGAGGTGTAGGAAGAAGAGGAACAGTGGTTATTAGAGGCTGAAATGTTTTCTGTTTCTGTATGTAACCGTATTTCTCTTAATACTGCCAAGAGAAAGTGGCCAAACCCTGTCATTCAGTGCCACTACTGGGTACTAGAATAGAGCTAAGTGTGTGATGCTAAGGAAAGGTGTGAACTGAGGCAAAAAGGCGATTTTTGGTCCATGAACTATTTCTATTATTAATTTAGGTAATATTTGACCCATTAGTAAAAGGCTACAATCTCTGTTTATTTCAATAGTTTGCATTGATTTGAAACTCAAAGCAAGACTTTTGGTTAAAATGAACTGTTCTGAGGAGATTCTCAAATAATTCTTGGTCTGTCAATTAAGTTAAGGTTGTCAAATGAGCCCCTTTGATTCCAGTTATGTTTAGCACAGACAGGACTGCAATCTCCTAAGAATTTAAAGAGACACTGTTTGGTATTTTTACATAGCACATAGTTGAGTTTAAAAGCACAGTACCAAGTAAAGGGAAAAACTACATATTAATTCTCCTGAACTAAACAGTGGCAGCTAAGAATGTGATAAAAATTTCATGGAAAAACATAGCCTATCAATTGATCACCTCATTTTTAAACAACTGCTTATTGGTCTTGGAACAGGGGTTAGTGATAATGGGAATGGGACAATGGACAAAGACAGTATGTTGTTAATATTCACATTTCAGTAACTGAAAATAGAATAATTCCTTTCCAGAAAATCCTGCCACTGGAGATAAAGATCAGTCTTCTTTTTCCAATTCTATCAGTTAAAAGGAAGCCCATGAATAGGATCAGCACCATTTTTCTCTTGCTTTAGAGCTTGTGTGCTAAAACCAAACAACAGATAGTACACAAATCCACTCTTACCATTTCTAGTTCTCTGAGGGCTCTAGAATGTCCTCCTTTAGTTAGAACATCAAGCAAACTATCAGCCATTAAGAGAGGATAATCCTGGGATTTCATAAAAAAGTCTTGAATACTGAAAGAATATATATAGTTACGGTAACTACTTTCATATCAAACATTTAATGTAAGAAAGTTACGCAAGGTCAAACCAGTATGTGCAGCACAGAAAACACAAGAAGTAGCACAGGATCTGATCTAAATGGCTTGCTTTAGTTTGATTGTCCATGCCTTCTGCAGCTGAGGAACCCATTCTGAATGGAACACTGGAAAACCTGGAAAAGTGTAGTGCCTCAGGCAGCTGCATCAACACAAAAGCAAACTTGCACAGGCACTTCACGTTTACACTGTAGTAAAGTATTCCCCCATTTTCTAAGAATTTGTATCACTGTGCCTACTCCTTGTGAAATTCTCATAAAATGAAAGAGCTTTGAAATTTTTATAATCAAGACTAATAAACCAATAGAATTAATTATTTTTACAAAGCTGTATCTCATTCAAGGCAGTAATTAATGTTAGAAAAATCCAGTTTGTACAAACATTTGTATAACTCAGTATTTTTCTGGCTTTGAACATGAGCCCTTCAGTTATAAATACATCTAAGTCTAGACAGTGTATTACTAGTGTATTACAGCAGCATCAAAATTCTTCCACCTTGGCTCATTACACTTTAGAGGCAGGTTCTTCTACTGAAGTAGTTGTTTCTTACACAAACAAACCCCTGTGAGCTGTACAGACAGCAGTGCATTCCACAGAAAAGCAAGCCCATCCTGGAGAGAGTTGCACATAACTGCTTCTGTCCCTGTGAGCTGTACTATGCATCCTGGTTGCTGGATTACCTGGAAGATCCTTGATTAGAGTCTTCCCCATATGTTGAATAGATTAAGTCAGAATCTTCTTTGCTTATGTTGGCAAATGTTGAATCATATGTTGGCGCATAGGAACTGAAGGGGCCGTAATTCAAGTATGTCACTAATGAATAACAACAGTATTAATTATTACCCTGCTTTGCATGCATCAGATAGAAATGAGAAGGGGCTGTAAAACAATCTCCAAAAAGAAACTTTAAAGGAATATATTTCTTAAGGTGAAAACAAGCCTTCACCGAACACCATCTGTTCACAATTTAAAAGCTTTTAGTAACATCTAAATCAAATGCATTTGTATTTGCAAATATATCATTAACACCACTGTGTGCCTTAGCACAACACGAACAGTCTGATGCTGGAAACGGGTTCTCAGGCTCCCCCCTTGTCTTTTAAAGCTACCAAACTCCTTTCTATGTCTGGTAGTTTCTCTTCTCAATGTAGATTGAAAAGTAAGTATTTCATCCCTTTTGTATGTTTAAATTAAGCTGGACTTTGTGATGTGCTGTTTAATTGTGTGATAGATACACAGAATCATAAAATGGTTTGGATGGGAGGGGACCTTGAAGATCATCCAGTTCCAAACCCCCTGCCATGGGCAGGGATACGTAATAATATGCTTTATCTTTAGAAGCCCTTAGTTCCAAATTTGTGTGCTAGTAACAAGATCAACACACTTTGTATATATAAGAAGAATTTGTATTTTTTAAAAAACATCAGCACTTACCTGGAGTAACCTTGTTTCTTTTATCTTCTTTGAACCCTTGTAATGTATTAACTCCTGACTGAAGCCTTCCTGCTGTCATTCCCAGCTTTACAGGGCAGTAACCTGATTCTGCCATAGGATATATCAAAATACATAAACAGAGAAGGCATAGGAAGATGTCTAAACTCATTAAAAACTCACAGCTAAAAACTCAGAATAAACAGGACATGGCTCTCAAAGTGTGCTTTCCTATCCAAATGCTTCATATTAATGATTTGGGACCCAGACAGTTCCCAATTCTGAAACATCTGTGACCTTTTGGGTCAGCAGACACTGCACTCTGTACATGGACAAGAAATAAGAGGATCCCAGGAAATTCTCCAGCAGCAAAAGTGTTCTTTTGCAGCTTCCACAAACAGCTGACACAAACCAGAAAACCAACAGCACTGAGGGCTCTCACCAGCTGCTCCTAACAGCAGCCACAGCTGAGGCCCATCTATGTGATCCCTCAGCTGCAACTTTTTCAATCCAGATCTTTATCAGACTGGAAAGAGGCATTCAGTTCTTGGCCAGGATTTGCTCATCTGCCCCCGCAAAGAAGCATCAGACCAGGTAGGTGGAAGTGCCTTGTTACCTGAACCATGCTTACCTCCTGCAGTAAGGTCAACTGGATTAAGAAGGCCTAGAGTCGTTGTACCATCTGGTTTTCTTCTTTCAAATTCACACTGAAATAAGTTCAGACTATTTTAATTTACATAGTAGTTGAAATTCCTGGCCTTAAACTAATGAAAACGTTTAATGAAACTGTTCTATCTGCAGGAATAAGAAAGGAAATCAGTCACTCAGAAGTGAATGCTGCTCTAAGATTTTACTTTCACTAGGTAATTTCATTATAGGTATAGGCACAAGGAATTAAGATATTATGATAAATATTAATGTTTCTGCACAGGCCAAGAGACAAAAAATGTAGAAAATGAAACAGGCATAGTACTACCAAACTGAGTTCCTTGTCCTGTAACATTAATAACCTTTGATCAGGCATGTGTCTGTTTCAGACCTATGAGATTTTTGCAGGTCAGATTTATTTTCTTGAGCTTTCTACTATTCAGGGCGACAATTCATCTTTTTCTATTACTTTACTGAAAATTTAAACTCAACTTGCTCTGCTGATGAAATTTAGCAGGCATTCAAATAGCGACTTTTTTTTAACCATATGATGTTATATAGATCATCAATGGTGTAAAATAGTGTAAGCAGATGTGGAGTTTCAACTGGTGTAAGATGCCAAGGAAGCCTGGTTTATGGAAAAGTGAAAGGAGCTATGACATCCCTCAATGCTTACCTGGCTGTTTGCAAGGCGCCGGGTTAACTTGCCTCCAGACTCCCTAACAATCCGATCAATCTGCTCTTGTTCCCTTTCCAAGCTGTTGCTTCGTAATTTGTCTTCAAGCATGTCTTTATCCTTCCTGTGAATATACCCACACCATGACTAGCTGGAACACCAACTGGCTAAATAACACAAAAGGATACTGTGACAATATTGTTTTAGCCAACTCTGCAACTGGTTTTGTAGATGAAACAACTAACAATGAAAAAAGTGCCAATGAATATCACTGTATTTAATACAGCTGGGGAAGGCACGTGACAAAGGTTTACATCAGCAAATACTATGTTAGTAACCATAAAGATTTCTGTGTAAAGGTCTCCCACAAAACTAAGATACTTTTGGTATATTAGATACTCTTCATTTGAGTATCCAGTATTTATCTACCTAAATATTTACTATCTTCATACCTGGTATTTCTAGATATGAAAAGCTATTTCAGGAAGTACACTTTCTGTAGCTAGGCAGCTGCATGTTTCAAATACAACCACAAACAAACAAAAAAAAGTAATCGAAATTGGCTATGTAGCTTTTTGTACCAAAATGTTTAAAAGCTCATGTTTGCAAGCTTTGTCCAAAACGATACTATTTCTGTGAAATACACACTAAACCAGAAAATAATTGAAGGAATGGAGCTGATGAGCAGTACAAGGTTATCTACATGCAAAAATGATTGTTACCATAAAAGATTCTAAACTTATTTGGTTTTAGTAGATGAGGATGCTCTCTGTAAGTGTTGATCCCTTGAGATGAAAATGTTTTAGTGTATAAGCAGTACCAGAAAGGGAGAAACCCATATCCACTGGTTCCTAAGTCATCTTGTTTCAGTAGCATTTAAAAGGTGTATCCTATAATTACTCAGATAATACTTCACTTTTTGTGCTCTTTGCTAGGTGTTTTGAATGCTTTGGTGTCACCATCCATAGGTTCTCCTCTGTCTTTGCCAGGACCATTTTCCTCTTCCCCAGTTTGGTGCAGTTCTGTCTTGTCCTTCTGCTTCCTTGTCTTCTGCAGGTCAGCCATGAATTCTATACTTTGTTTCAGGCTCTGAATTCTCTCCTAAATAACATCAAAATCCTTTTATTTGCTGCTTCAATGAATCTTTTTGTAACCTACCCAGAGAGGCTCATTTTATTTCATTTCTTTCTTACACTAGCAAATATAAACACAGTCTAGAAGGTGAAATATTAAATGCAACTATTTCTACAATGACTGATCTGGCAGCAGTACTAAAACAATATACTATTTATATTCCAACCTACAAGCATTTGACAAATACCAACCAAGGTTTTATTAATTTTCAAGAGATCCCTGTAAAAGGGAATGAAGAGGGATCAAAAAAAGAAGCAGTATACTTTTCAATATTTTAGTTGGTGTTTTTTGTTACCTGGCTGAGTATCTTCATCCCTGAGTGCAGCAGTTTTTTTGCAGCTTTGTAGTAAATGGTGTCTGGTTTGTTGTAAATCATTGCATTATTACACATCAGTTTGAAGTTATCCTGTACGAACATTAATAATTTTGGAATCAAAGTTAATTTTACAAATGTGGTGTCTTGAGCTTTAAGGGGAAAAAACTTAAAAGACTACTTTTAATGAATGAATTTAAGAAATCTACTAAAAATGTAAACAGGAATAAGTATGTAACTTAGTTTTAAGACTTGAATCTATCTGCCCAACAAATATCCTGTAAGTATTAAAACAAAACCAAAGTGAAGCAACATAACAAAGACAATGAAAAGCTGCAGATCAAAGTTAAATTATTACAAAGAATGTGCCAAAGTTTTAGTTACAATGAAGAAATGTATGCTTGCTTGAAATTCAAGGGAGCTAGAAACGGCCCTTCTATACTCACTGCAGCCTCTACAGGTGAATATGTTTTATCACATTCTCATCTATTTACAAAGTTAAAATTAAAAACTAACTAGAAACAGCTGTTACAATAGAGAATATTCTTCTTAAGTTTTGGAGATCTAAAGAAGAGTGTGCAAAAAAATACAACCAATACTATTAACTAACATCTGCCTAATTCTTAATTACACACAAATTACACCTCTCATGTCCTCATCTAGCCCAGTAAAAAACTAGAGAGTATTTCTGATGAAGAAAACAAAACAAAACTAGGCCCCACACCTTTTAAAAGCTTTAGGCTTTCAAAATAGGCCCTTGAATCCATTAGACACACTACAGCACCAGGATAAGTGGTTGCTGCCAACAGGACCAAGCACACTGTGCCTTCACTCGTTGATCTACATGTCTAGGTGAGCCTGGAAGAAGTAACAGATCTAAAATACCAGGCTGAAGGACAAACTGACAGGTTCTATGTAATCCTGCACAAAACCTGAAACCATCTGCATCTTTTTGACACGCACATTTACAAACCAGAAGTGTTTTCTCTTTTACTGTCAGAACTTACTTGCTCACAAAAATTCAAGAAGAAACATTTCTTGAGGCAGAAGTACTGGTTCTTTTTGGTATCTTTATATTCTCATAAAATACTAGATTTCAGGTCAATTGAGCATAATATACCTTTGTAGTCAAAACAAAATTCAAAGCATTACCTTTAATTCTTCTATGGACTGGTACCCATTGTTCTTGATCTTCTCTTTCATGGTACTAAAATCCATTGGGTTTTTAATGATCATGGAATAGCCAGGGGCAATAAAGTCAGTCACAGGAAATGAAAAGAAAGAACTTGGATCCTTTCTGTTAAGAAATGAAAGACAGTTTTTTACGTTTCAACTTGTAACAAAGAACATACTGAGTTTGGAATTAAATAGAAAGGAAATAACTAAGCTGAAAAGGACTCAGAACTATAAAGAGAGAAACAGCTTGTGTCAGCATAATCTTTCCCTTTCAAGGTTGAAAAGATCTTGTATGCAAACCCATATACCAAAAAGTGCCACAAATGTATTTTAGAAGTTATTTCTATATTTAGATAACTACCTGCATTCCAAAGAGGATGAAAAAACCCAAACTTTTTTTAAAAGATTTTGGATTTTAACACAGGGGTTTCATACTATATTATAATTAATTAAAAAATAAAAGAAATATATATCATAAGAATATTCTTGTCACTCATAGCTTACTCTGAAATTATCAGAAGGGAAGAGACAGGGTTCAAAATCAAAAGTGCTGCTTTCTATATGCAGGGAAAGGGAGCCAAAACTAATACATGCATTTCTGATAGTTTAAGTTTCTTGAAACTGATACCACCTAGGTCTTGAAAATTTACAGATAAGAGAAAACTTGCAAACAAAGCTTCAAGCTCAATCTGGTGAGACAGCTAAAGGAAAGGATCTTTCAACCACTCTTGTACAAGACACAGATACTCTTGAAGTCAAGAAAGATTATCTTAAATAAGAGACTACTTGAAAGAACTGCAAACTTGATTGTTTTAATCAAAACACATTTGGCTAGTAAAACAGTAAGAGAACATGGTTGAAGTTTTCAAGTGCATGCTTCCTTTTTATAGTAAATAATGCTAAAATAGGAGAATTCAAGGTAAAAGAAACTTTGGCAAGTTGATTACAAACTCTTGTGCCTTCCTTTCAAAAGGTTCCCCTAAAGAAAGCATCACATTACTGGATAATTATTCTGGGTTTGAAAGCTTTTTAAAACTAGTATGAACTTGAAACTGGAGGCATTCACAAGAAGCCTAAGCTGAAGAGAAGTTCTAAGTGTATGTTCTTAAACTAGCACTTAAATTCCTAAAACAGCCCTCTTAGCAATATATTTAGCAATAATATTTTCACTCAGCTTTGTATATGCCCCTTCCCTTACTGTGTGCTACTTTCACTTCACAGCTCTGCAAGCCTGGAGCACAGACATTACCTCTGCAGCTGTCTCATGAGTTGATTCAGAGCTTCCTGAAGGGGTGTCTGTTCCACCTCTAGACCAAAAACAAGGTGGGGAGAAAGGGTGTGAGGCAGAACTGATTGCATAAGGTATTAAACTTCCAAGATACTAGAAATCAATGAACAAAGCTGCTGCACCTTGAGAATTTAGTATAAAGAAAAGAATGCGATGACAACCCCCACAATACCTACAGGGGATCTACATTTCTCATTGCCCTTACGTGACATTCTGCTCACTCTGACAGAAGTACCAGACACCACTCCGCTAAAGAAGTGTATAGCAACCTAATTCCAAACTTTTATATGACATGGAGAAAAACACTGAGATGGCAAAAAATGCCAAGTCACTTGCTATAGAAACAAAGAACAATAAAGCATGAGTCAACTAGAGAAAACATGAATTAGCAAAAGAAATTTCTTTTATCCCCCTACCTTCCTGCTTTGATAAAGTACTCGTCAGTGGTTTCTCTGGTGACAATTCCATTCTGACTGGGGTCTGACATTTCATATCCTGTTCTCCCTCACTGTCTCCGTGGTCTCGATCTCGTTTCTTTTTATCCTCCTGGAAAGATCGTTATGGAAATGTAAGAGCACGTGAAAACCCTGCATTATTACTGTACATAATGCTCTCTAGATTTTTCAAAACAAATTCACAAAGTTTAAAAAATAAGAATAGTTTGTAAGTGTTAAAAAATTCTGTATTCTTTATGTACTGTCTCCACCTGCTGGACACTGAAATAATTCAGCCATACAATGCAATGTATCACTGAATTAGTTTTTTAGAAAATGTGACAGCTATCTGGTGTGTGTCCTTTAAAAATGAGACAGGAACACCTCACACACCGCGTCTGAATGTATTCCAGTCTAACGATACAAGTTACAGGCGTATCTGCTGACCTTTTGATATGAAACCTGGAGAAAGTCAAAACTATTTTTTGCTAATATGCAGTAGCACGAACACATACCTTAACTTTCCTCTTTCTTTTCTCCTTTTCTTCTCCAGGAACTTGTTTTTCTCCTTTCTTTCTCTTTTTTCTTTTTCTGTCCTTGTGTTTTTCATGTTCTGATTTGTCTTCNGTTTGTCCGACTTGTGCTTCTTATGCTTCTTCCCCATGGCCCCGGCCCGGCCCGCCCGGGAGAGGCCGCGCTGTTGAGGCGGAGCCCGGCCCCGCGCGGCCCGGGAGCAGGCGATGGCGGCCGCGCAGCGCCCCCTGGCGCGCTGGGGGTCTGGCGCAGGCGCAGTAGCGGGCNCTGAATTAGTTTTTTAGAAAATGTGACAGCTATCTGGTGTGTGTCCTTTAAAAATGAGACAGGAACACCTCACACACCGCGTCTGAATGTATTCCAGTCTAACGATACAAGTTACAGGCGTATCTGCTGACCTTTTGATATGAAACCTGGAGAAAGTCAAAACTATTTTTTGCTAATATGCAGTAGCACGAACACATACCTTAACTTTCCTCTTTCTTTTCTCCTTTTCTTCTCCAGGAACTTGTTTTTCTCCTTTCTTTCTCTTTTTTCTTTTTCTGTCCTTGTGTTTTTCATGTTCTGATTTGTCTTCGTAGAGGCTGGAATCAAGTCCTGCATTTCCAGTGGAGAGCTCAGCAACTTCATTTCCTCCAACTTTCAGCACCAGCTTCAGTGGCTTTTCTACGTATTCTTAAACCAGCAGAGAAACAAACTGTGTGAGTACCAAAGAAAACACACTTCCGTCCTCAATAACCCCGCGCGATCCCTCCGCCGCTTCTGGCTTCTTCCAGAGGCCGTCGCCGCACAATTTCCTCATTTCCAGACCCTGCAGCTGCTTCTCCCCCGCGCAGAGCCGAGCCCGCCGCCCGTCTGCCGACCCCGGGCCCGCGGGCGGAGCGAGGGCCCCGCTCCCCGCAGCCTCAGCGCGGAGNCTTGTGAGCAGCCCCCTCCGCTCCCCGGGCAGCGTCGCCTCTCCAGAACCCTCACGGCATCCTACCGAATCATAGAATGTTCAAGGTTGGAAGAGCCGTTTAAAATCATCAAGTCCCGCTGTCAAGCCAGCACTACCACTGTAACCCCTAAACTACATCACCTTGCGCCAGATCCACGCACCTCTTAAACACCTCTAGGGATGGTGACTCCACCACCTCCCTTGGCAGCCTGTTCCAATGCCTGACATCCGAAGAGCGATTTTTTTTTTTTTCTAATATCTAATGTGAATCTCGCCTGTCCTGTTCCTGCCCCCAGCCTCCTGCGCCCCCTCCCCTCACGCAGCCAGCAGCAGCTCCTTGCTCCCCTGGCGGTGCCCCTTGGTCCCAGCCTGAGGCGGGCTGTGCCTGCATCACTGTCCCTCTTATCGCACCCTTGGGGCTGCGGGGCACTGCTGCGTTTCACAGACCTCGGCAGGATTCACGGAGTCACAGAATCACCGAGGCTGGAAAAGCCCTCTGCGGTCATCGAGTCACACCGGTGACTGATCACCACCGCGTCAACCAGACCCTGGCACTGAGTGCCGCGTCCAGTCTTTGCTTAAACACCCCCAGGGACGGTGTCTCCACCACCCGAGTACTCAGCCTGAGTGCTACTGTTCGCAGAAGCCGGTGCCACAGAATGTCCCCTGCCATGACTCTGAGTGCCAGGGGCCAAAGGTGACAGCAGCAGAAGGGGTGCTGAGGCAGCCTGTCCTTGTGACAGCAGAGTTCACTCTGCACCCGACTGGATGCCAAGGGGCCTGCGAGAGTTGCCGGCTCCTTGGCTATGGCGTGGCCGTAACCTGGCTGCCGCTGCTGGCCGGGCACGTCAGGCAGAGCTCCAGCTAACCACAGACCCTCAATCCGGGGCGAAGGCTGCTAGCGGTGGCTTCCTGTTCCTGGAGTTTGAGAACCTGTGCCCGGATTTGTATCAGTGAGAAGAGCAGGGGATTTGTCCACCCGAGGAAAGGCTGGCAGAAGTGTGTAGAATCTGTACGCATCCGAGCGACACGTCTCTCCAAACAGCAGTGATGGTTGTGCCTGTCCTCCACAGGCTGGGACAGGCTCAGGCTTCCTGACTGAGTGCCTAACTTGCTCACAAGTTTTGAAAACAAATACTTCATAATCATGCTAAAACTCTAAGGAAAATATCTATATTGTCCATTACAGGTCAAAAGTAACTTAGAAATTCTGACCTCCTAGAAATCTTGGAAGTTGCCCATTTGCCTTGCCTGGGAGTGCTCCCAAAGCAAGCAACTGGTTTTCAAAATTAAATGCAACACTGATTGTGTAGTCTTTCAAAGTTAATAGTGTAACTTTTGCTATTGCTTAAGCTGCAGTCATTGCTGTTTCAGCAACACCGTGTAGCTATTGTTTTCTGCCAAGACCTCTTCTACAATGCGTCTTGAAATTTCACTTCTCTGAAGTTTGGAGTGCAAAAATAAACTGCTTCTATTTCAAAAGAGAAACTTTAATTTATTCCCACACAATAGTCCTGTAAGTATTCCTCAAGTTTGTTGCATCATATGTGATGTTTTATAGCCAAAAAGAGTTGTTAATTAGAAATTTATGATATGTGTGGCTGTACAGCGATACAAAGTTTATTTTGAGAGATTGTGAAGATCGAGAAAATCTCTTCTCTGTTGTCCATTCAGTCACTGGGAGTGTAATCAGATGTGACAGCTTTGTTTTGCATTTTGCTGGTTACATTACTGTCATTTGGTCTCCTACTCAGAGAATTGTGTGGGTGGTGCTCTGGAATAAACCACAGCTTTCCTGCTTGATCTTACTCCAGTAGTTTGAAATTCAGCTATAATGGACGCAGTTGTTTTTCTAATTCACATCTGGATCCTTTAATGCTCTTATTACATATGCAGTGAATGTTCTTAAGCATACTTTAGTGAGAGGTAGAGGGTTTTTGCTTGGGATGTGACCACATGTAGAAAATACAAGACTAATAAATATTTAAAGGACGTTTTATAGAATGAAAAAAATGTTGCTATATCCTCTGTTCCCACAAGAAGATTGGCAGACTTTCTAAGGCTTTTCTTTTAAATGTCATAGGGCAAGACCATCTGTTCAATTGTTACTCTGAACAATTTCCTGACTAATCTTGTCCTGAAATTAATAAAATCTGAGGGAGTTAGTTACACACAAGCAAGTAATGTGAGATCTGGCCAATATTGAGAGCTGCTAGGTGTGTCTCTCAATAGCATCCTCTGGGTCAGAGAAGGATACTTCTGAACAGTTAGTCCTCACACACACCCCTAGAACACACACTGGCTTTGCCATCCTTGTCTCTAGCTCTGCTTTCCCATCAGGAGATCACTATTTCTTCCCCCTCTAAAGCCCTCATACCCTAGTTGGGCATACTGTCTAAAATATAATTTTTAAGCCTATGAAGAGTGTTATCACCCTTTGATATTTGAAAGGCAAGGTCTTATTCTTGTTGGTTGCATGTGCAGGATTAATAAATTCAATTCATTACATATTTTCTGAGAGTCATATTCCTCATCTGTGTAAATTTCTAAAGCAACGAGCATTTAAGAGTGAGAGACAATAATGTGTGTTATCACTGTTAGCCACTAACAGAGAAAATGTTTGAAAATAGATCGTAGAGTCATGAATGGTTTGGGTTGGAAGGATCCTTAAAGACCACCTAGTTCCAACCCCTCTGCCAGGGACACCCTTCACTAGACCAGGTTGCTGAGAGCTCCATCCAGTCTAGCCTCCAACACTTCCAAGATATCCAGGTGTTTTCACACGTACCTTTTTCCATCTCCTAAAGAACTTTTATTGAGATCCATGGAAAACATAAAATCATATTAGTGTATATTCATTTTTCTAGACATCAAATACCATAATTATTTAAATTGGACATAGGGTTTTTTTTGTTTTTTTTTTTTTTCCTCCCAAATGATAAAAGAAGGATGCAACAAGCAGGGTCATTTATGGGTTTGTTTTTTTTCACTGAGTATATAGCACAGGCATTAAAATTTAATGTGTTAGCAGAGATATAAAAACTTGGTGAAACCTTGTTGCTTTAATCACTTCAGGTTCAGGAGGAAGAGGTAGATCCTGGTAACAGCAGGAAGGTGCAGAGGCTGCTTCAAGGCACAGGAAGAGAGAGGCAAAGTCTTAGGAAGAAGGTTTCTATGAGTGCAGAAGCATATAAAACCTGGGATGCTAAAGTCACTGTGAGTTTTTCATAAGCAGGTTTGGTTTGTAGCCTGTGACACATGGAAGCATTGCAATAAGTGGTTTTTGTGACAGACATTAATTTTAAACCAGTATTTTACACTAACACACCTTTCTAATAATACCTGAACGCATATGGCTGAAGTAAAGAATGCAGTCAATATTTTATTGATTGTTGTGTTATTAATATGATTTTTAAGTCAGTTACTTATTAGCTGAAAGATGTGATAAATATTACTATTTTCTTGGTTCTGTGAGTGTTAAAGAGACATTGTCATTTTTTATGTGCATGTCCTGACAAAATCCACTGTGACAGATGGAATTTTTCCCTTAATTTGAATAGACAGTCTCATCATTATGATGCATTTTCTCTTTTTTCGGTTTAGCACTGAAGTGTCTAGTTCATTTACTCATGAAAATAGGCAATTATCTGTTTCTTCCCCAAGATCCTTATGACTGTAATAAACTTTATTACAAGGCTTTGATTCAGTCATAAGTATGATTATCTTACTGTCTGTAGAGCACTCATATGGATCAAGCCCTAAGATCTGTGTCTGTGTGTGTACAAGTCTGTGTTTTGTAAATATCTTTCCTGTGACCTTGCCCAAAACCTGCAGGCACCTCTTTTTAATAACTCTCTTTTGAAGTGATTTTGTGCATCTGAAGAAATACCTTGTTGCACATCTCTGAACTAAAATAGCAAACTTTTTGCTAGACATGCATGAAATTGCATGAAATTTAAACATTTATGACCTAGGTTCTTGGCTGCTATTGCTGCACAGGTTGACAAAATTAAACAGGATTCAGCTGGATCCTCATGAGAGGAGATTGACGGACAAATGGGATTTATCCATCATCCCTGCTTTTCCCTAGTCAAGTGGAGGATTTGGAGCAAAAGAAGGGAGAAACCTGAACAGCAAGCAAGTTGGAACTGAAGCCTGTCTTAGCAATTGCAGCAGGTAATTTCCTTGGGGAGGAGTGATGTTACTGGTGGAGGCCAGTATATTTTATACACACACACACACACATATATATATATAGTCAAAATATGGAGTGGATTTCCAGATAAAACCACACCATCTGGTAGCAGCAAAAGAGTGGGCATTGAAATTGAGGATGAAAAGTTTGAGCTCTAGTTTGAACTGATGGGTCCAACCTAATAATTTTTTGAGATGTAACCAAATTATATTTACTGTTGATTCTAAGCCTGATGCCTTCGCCCTCACTCATGTGTGTAGTCCTGCTCATTTCAAGTACATGCAAGGTTTGCTTGTTCAATTAAGATATTACCAGCCAGTTCTGAACTTCCTTGATTCACATACTTGGCCAGATTTTAATTAAAGTCCTAAACATTTTTTTCCCCATAGTGTGTATTTTAATTACTTTTGTCATGTTTTAAGTTGAATAAAGCATCTGAAAACACCTGCGCTCATAGTAGGCACATCACAATGCTCCATTAGACATGTATTACCCAAATAACATGGAGAGAAACCTTTTCCTAGTAAGTTTTAAGTTGCTGTAAGAGGAAAAAAGATGAAATTTGTATTAAATTTGCACTTGTAAGCTATAATAGGAGAAAGTTTAATACACGTGTCTAGCTGAATCTCTTAGATGATACTCTGGTTAATTGTTTTGTTTAGGTAGCAATTCATCTTTTTAATTAAATTTTGTTTTGTATAGTGGTATCTCTAGAGGAAACAAATTGAACAGAAAAAATAAGAGCATTAGGCCACTTGGTGGTGTAATATGCAAAGGAAAAGCAACTTGTCATGTTCAAGTGAAGGAAATTTACATAATAGACCATTTTTGTTTGCTTATTTGATTAAGCACAGTACAAGACATTACATGAATGGTTACTTTTTAAAGACCTTTAATTTCATGCAAGTAGTCAAGTAGATTTTGTAGGATAAGTTCTGGATTTAGCTCAGCTCTTTCTGAAGGCATTTGCGTTCAAGATGTTAAGGTTCTGTTAGTTGGTTCAGAAATCCTGATACAGTTCTCTATGGGAAATGTATAATTTAAAAATTGAGAGGGCCACATGGGATCTGCAGTGTCCCCCTGCCGTGTAACAGCTTTGGTTTTCATCTGCTGGAGTCTGGTGTCCTTCACATTCCCAACAGGTGCAGCAGCTTCTCCCCAGGTATTAGTGTTTTATTACACTGATGGAGGAGCTTGGGAGGAGCCGGGGCACTGCAGTGCTTTGGGGGTAGCTTGAGCTGCACAGGCTATGACCAGAAAGCAGAGGGAGTGGGCACCAAGAGCCCTGTACTTTCCTGCAAATGCACATGGGCACTTTTGCATGGAGCACCAAAGGGGAGGATAATGTGTGCAAGGGCAGGTTGGTGGGGCCTATTTATATTTTTCCATGCAACAAGAAGAACAAAGGTCCGGCCTTCTGTCACCTTTAGTTTAAATTTCTTTAAGGAAGGTGTTTGAGCTCAGCAGGATGCCACAGGGTCTGCAGAACAGTGTGTGCAGAGACTAAATTTTATATTGTATGCACTGGTGTTCATGTCAAGGGAGAAAAATGAAGATAAAAGAATCAGTATAAGGCTGCTCTGCAAATTCTAGCAGAAGTAAACAATATCTGTGCTAAGTGTGGTCCACTGAGGAATGTCAGTGTTTGTCAAACTATTGTTCTGAAGCAGTAATCAGAATTTTCTTTTCGGAGGGAAAGAAAAAATGAGGGGAAAAAAGAGGAAGTTTCCATTCCTGTTTGACAGAAACATCAAACTAACAGTTAAGTTTTATTTTCCGATTGAGGCAGGAAAAAATAAAGATGTTTTGACTGGTATTTGGCTTGTTTGGTTTGGCTTTTTAGTCTACAACCTAGAAAGACATAAAAATTAAGAACAACTTCAGCATGGGCTGTTCAGATTAAATTGAAGATCTGATGTAGCTTTCTCCTTGATGATTGTATCATATTTAGGTACTAAAAGAAGTAGCAGTTCTCATGTTAAGTAGTAGTAGTTGCTAACATTAAGAACAAGCAACCAGGGTAGGGTCCCAATGGGTAATAACATAGCTGGGACCTTAGCTTAGGTTTTGCTTCATTCCCCTGGCAATCCAGAATGCATAGTAGAAGTGAGACCTTCACATGTAGGCTGTAAGGAGGAGCTTACTCTTTAAATTGGTACTCTCGTGCTTCAGAAGACAGACACCACCAGTGATGGTTATCTGTTGCTATAATGCTTGTTCTTATGGATAATGACATCCTGGATCATGTTCTCCTGGAGTACCTTCAGCACTCCACAGATCTTTGCATAAATTAGACCTGGAGTATTTTTAACTTTCCTACCACAAGCCAGGTGGCAGATAATTGATCTTATGTTACACATATTGTCTCCTGAAACTTCCAAGTGGTACTGATGACCAAAGATGTAGTGTGGATGGGAACTCACAATTTGTAACATGCTTCTATAGCTCCTGTGATAGGCTCTGCAATTTTGTTCTCTGAGTGAAAGCTTGGAGAAGAGCAGCATAAACAGAGTGTACTGTAAGGTCACTTGACCCTTTAGATTCCTGATTATATGTAACCAAAATAATATTATTTTAGTGTCCAGATGTTTAAGACCTGATGCAAACCATGAATCTCTTAGAAATTACTAAGAACTTTTGGTTTAAGCTTCTGCTTTTTTTTTTTTTTTCTTCTTCATTCTAAACCCACTTGGCAGAATACAGTCTTTAGAAAAGATTGGCTGAGGTCAGAAAGTGACAGTTCCAGAGAAACTGAAATTAAATGAAAACAGTGAGAGATTTTTTTGGCTAGGTTGATTTACTAGAACTCTGAACTAATTTTAGTTCTTTCAAAGTCTTTGTGAATAACTAGCCTGATGTGGAATGAGAGGGGAGGTGGATGCAATCTGTGAGGAGGAGCATAGCTCCACTGTAGCTTTATTATGGTTCTGTTTATTATACTGCACTTCTATTGAGAGGGTTTGCTGAAAAAAATGTACTAAATGACAACTATATGATCAATCTTTTTACCTTTAAAGAAGAAAAAACCCCTCATGGGGAAGGAGTTTAAGGGTTTAAGCATGTAACTGTTCAGATGGAGTCTGTTTGGTTAGACCAAAATTCCTTATGTCATTGCTCATTAATGTTGTTGTAGCAAGTATTTATGCATGAGTGTCTGAGAAGAACTGGATGTGATCAATTCAAAATGGCCTTGTCAGACTGCATGAAGTATTTGCTCTGAGATATATATGGAAATGCATGTTTTATAATTTATTCTGACAGGGTATTCACATTGCTGCTTTTAGTATTTTTCCAGATCTTTTCACAGTAGATGATCAATTAGTGCTTTACTTGTTCTTTCTATTAATTTAAAACATGGAAATGACAATATGGCCACTTCTTGTAGGACTTTTGTGTATCCTGTGAAATGAAATCAATCAGGTCAGTGATCTGACTGGTTCTGTCACCAACGGGTTCTTAGAGAGCTGCCTCTTGTTGCAGTGTCTTCCTTCTCCCCACTCTGGTAGAAGGTCAACTGAACAACAGCCCTCTGGAGGCCCCAGGGCAAGAATCAGAGTCTGATCCTGCAACTGAAATGGACTTTTTATGTAGGTTTAACTCTTCTTTCCCTTCTGTGGTCATCGTGTCTTCAAAGGAGACTACAAATTCTAAAAATTGTTTAACATGTTATGAAAGTTTACATGGAGTTGCATTAGGCACCTTAAATGTGTGGTGGTGTGATCAAGTTCGGACGTTACATCCCAATGTTGAACATTTGTTTCTTGAAGGACTTTGCTTGCGTGCTGAGGATGAAATGATCCAATGGTGTCTGAAATTTTAAGCTCATGTTTTGGTTTTCACCATATTTCATGTCGGGTGGTTCCACAGGCTGATTGCACAAGAAGGTGTTTTCAGATTTATCAGTGTTTTATACTTTCTGTCCATTTCATTCACGTTCTTGTTTTTCTCTACAGAAAAGCCTGAATTTCAGTCATAGTTACGCTCATGCCAAATTTTCTTGGAAAAGCAAAACTGATTTTGTTTAACCTTAGAGCAAGCTAGCCAGTGTTTTTACCCTAAAACCAATGTATTTTCAGTCATATAACTTCTTGCCTTCAATGCTTTTTGTTTTGTTTCTTTGTTTTTTAAAGGAGCAATTCTTCATCCTTGTTGATGCAGGTTATAAGGTGAAAGTGTGCATTCCAGAGAGTAAATTCACAGAAAATGGAAGTATACAACTTGTTTTAAGGTAATATGATTATTCTAGTGGATGAAGTCAAACTTGTTACGTTTTGAATGCTTTGTATATCTATATTTTTTTCTCTTAAACATTGTCTGTGTTGACATGTCTGAACATCAGAGGTATTTCTAAATGTGATTTCTGATCCCAAGCTATTCCTAAATACTGTTGTTCAGAGGAAGCAGTTCAGGAAGAAGTTCTACCCATATTTTAGGTGGCAGTTTTAGAATCCTTGCTGGACCAACAGTATTGCTGAATTTTAGATAAACTGTAATGGGCAAATGTTTTTCTGCTTCTTGTAGAACCTGTTTCTCATTTTGCAAGGTGATAGTAGGTAAAGAGGGCAATGCAACTTCAGAAAAATGATTTAATATTTTTGTTTGATTTAATTGGAGGCATAAATATAAGGGTCACAGTTATTCAACTGAAACCTTATATTTATTGTTACCTACGAGAATTTGTGCTTTATAGTTCAGAGCAACACTTCACAGTTGCTGAGTTTCACTGGAGATGAAGTGATAATCTCTGGCTGTAAATTGTAAATTGCTTTGGGATAAAAGGTACTGCATAAATGTAAATTGTTACCTTATTAAATGCAAGTGTAGCATAACATGGTTTTCAAATTACTAATGAGTATTTCTTTGCAAGTCTGATCTCTTTTTAAAGATAAAATAGCACTAGGCTTATTTAATCATCCTAAAATGTTCTTATCTAGCACATTGTAATACTTATTTTTATTGCTATAAACAAACATTATTGAGAAGAATTGCAGGATAAAATAAGATAAAGTTTACAGTGTTTTTCTTAGTCGTAGTGTTTTGATTGCCAGTCAGGTTGCTTATTTTTAGTTTAAATTAAAATCAATATTTTATGATAATATTTACTGAAACACCTTTTTTCTTTTTTTTTCTTTTTTTTGTCTTGTTGCTGTTTTTAACAAAATACAGAAATCAAAATGTCATAGGATCTATTCTGTGTGTGCAAAATGATTCAAGATGGTACATCAGAAACACTCTGAATGATTGTTTGGGGATATTTAACTGAAGTACTGATGAATACCATTTTAACATATCTATGTGTAATTTGTATTATTTCATTTTCTTCCCCCCATTTACATGTTTAGATTTACTAGAGTGAAGGAAGAAAAGTTAACAAGACTGTAATTTAAATGAGAGTTTTCACCAGTAGGTTGCAAGATCATTAAATTCTTAACAGTCTAATTGCAGTTTTTAGAAAGTGCTAGGATCTCAGTTCTACCTGACTCAATTTACCACTCATTTGAGCAATCAAAAGAAGATAAATACATGTTTACATACCAGTGGCTGAAAATTGACAGGTAATATGCTTAAAATGATTTTGTTTTATTGACTTACTTTATTCAGGGAAGACATGGATGAAAATAGCAAGGTTTTAAGAAGAAATTGCTTAGGAAGAAGGGCTATAGTTAAGCATGTCCTGGTACATGGAGAGAATGGGGACAAAACTCACAGATAACTGAAAAATTTGGAGTTCTTTTAATTGTGGAAAAACCATCAAGAAAAGCTTGATGAGGAAAGACATGGCAAAATAGCAAAAAATCCATAAGCCTTAAATTATGGTGCAAAAGGTGTTCCCACAACATGTAAAAGCTAATTTTTGTTGGACAATGAACTTGTAGCAGGTCCAGCATGGTTTCATTTTGTGCTGAACTACACTTTGTTCATAATATGTACTTACATATTTTTAAGAACACTAGATGATGTATATAAAAGATGAGAGTTTTATGCATGTGCATTTTAGCAAGTCTAATTTCACTCTCAGAGCATGTTCACATCAGGTAAACACTGTCATTCTGTGTTTTGATTTGATTCATTATTATTCTGACATAATATGGGATGTAAAACATGGGAAGGGAATAATGCTGGTACAGCAGTAGGTAATACGATGAAAACGAAAAGATTTTCCAGAGGTCTATTGTTAAGCCAACTTCATGGCCAAAAGGAACAGAAATCAGTAGCTTTGTGCTTGGTGTGAGTACACATAGATGAGACAAGGTAAAGGCATAGTCAGTATCTATAAAGATCTGTACCAAAATGGTATTTTGGTCCGGTATTGGTGCATCTAACAGAGAAGCAATGGAGACAGAGATGTTGTAGGCACTATTAACTTACAATCTCTGTAAAGCTTTTTGTTGGTCTGTGTTGCAGTCACATATTTGGTTTGCTGTATCACCACAGAAACAGTACGAGCCACTCTACCTAAGATTTACAAAAGCTTCTATTTTAATAGCTTTCTGCCTTGTCCCCTGGTGGTCAACTACAAACTCTCGTGGTGCCTTGGGGATAAACAATGAAGGAGTACAGACAAAACTAATAATAGTTAATTTAGAAACTCTCCTCCCAGCTCAAAATAGCAGTTAAACCTGACTTTGAGTCAGGGTTCAGAATTCAAATGCAGAATTGTATATGCAATGTTGGCTGTGATATTTGCTCTTACTTTGCTGGGGTAGGAGGAGAAAGGAGTATGTGCAATTTTGTTGTGCCATTTTTGATATTTCTTGCATGAAATTCTTAATGGTTTTCATATACTAGAATATTTAATGGTATTTTCTACATATGGTTTAGCTATTTTAATTTGTATTTTTATATACCATACAATAAGGATGAAGTTAGTATAAGCAGCGGTCCACTAAGATGCTCCATATTTAATCAGCTTTGCCAAGGAGTGGTGGAATGAAGAGTTAAGGTCAGAGCTGAGGCACAGAGCCCACTACGGACAGGGGCTTGTCTTAAGCACACATTATATGCTGGGGCTGCAGGGTTGATGAAAAAAAATGATTAAAGGATGGGTAGAGTCTGACCTCAAATCTCACCTAAACCTGTAGCTACACTGACTTTTTTCCTCCCTCTGATCTCACAAACTCTTCATTTTATAACAAGTATTACACCATGTTGCCTCTTCATTATTTTTGTTTTCTTTCATCTCTTGCTGAGTGTATTAATTTATTTTAGATTGTTGCTCAGTACATGATCTTGAAAGACGTATAACACTAAATATAAGCAAAAAGTAACAGCCTGTTCTGTGAAATGATAATATCTGCTAAAACTTGAAGAATGTGAAGTAGAACAGCTTTATTCTACTTGATATGAAATAATTTTCTGCTTTTACTACAGTTTCCCATGTAGGCAAATACAGAAATAATACAGAAAAAAACTGCTAGGTAGGTAAATCACCATTTCTTGGTTTATCCTGTTCTTTGGATATATAAAGATTATGTAAGGCTCTGGTCTTTAAAACTAACATGCAGATGTTCTACAGCTGCTTGTTGATGCCTGACTCAACAGTGCCTGAACACCTTTTTACCTGCCTCGAGGTGTCATGGTGTATTTCACTGAAGTGATTAAAATAATCCTTATTTTGTGAGAAAAGTGTAACTCATAAAGCGAGTCTGGGCATTTATTAAGGATGATGATACCATGAAGCAAACAGCTTTCTCAAAAGAGAGACAATATTTATTTACCTTAGGCTCTCATGGTCCTGTCAATATCACTGTATTAAAGCATTTCACAGAAGTACAGCACTTCCTTAGCACAATGACGTATTGAATAGTCTTCCCAGGCTATTGCAGACTGTCAGAACTTCATCATTCTATCAAGGATGCTTATTTATACACCTCACAAACTGATTAAAAAAACAGAATAGTTGTTTTTCTAGAGTAAATTTGGGATTGAAATCCAGATGACGGTCCCAGTATTTTCACCTGGTTTACAGCGGTGAATAATTGCCTTGAATGTGCTTCAAGAACATTTCATTTTTTAGGGAAGGAGATGTATGGCCTATTCTTAAATATTGACAACATTTTTTTCTTAAACTCTTTGGCAGCCGTTCACTGACAGAGTTCTGCCTGTCTTGCTGTATAGGCCAGCTAGATACTTAGAGCTTTTACATCTACAACCAAAGAAGAATGCATATGGCTTAATTCGGCTAAATTAGAGAGTAAGAGTGTAAATGTGATGACCTCTTTTAGCCAACAGACAGCTGGTCAAACATGTTCACTTAGAAAGACTCTCTTAATAGCTTACAGACCTCTTTGTGTTAGAAACAGCATTGACCAAAGGCTTTCTGTTATGTTTCTTATACCAAGAAAGCTTATTCTGTGAATATGAAATTCCAGGCACTTTGCAGCAAGGATGAGCTGCTGTTTTCATTATGCCACCATCTTGGCTACCATGTAAAAGAACTGAGATCATGTTTTACAAAGATTAAAAATACTTGAATCCTTGTCAGTCTTGGTGGTTGGTCACAGCCCATATCAACATGTTCTAGAGATCACAGTTTGATAGAAATAGTTGCTGATCAGTAAGAGAGAAGAGCAAAACAGGGTAGATGGTTTCTCCTCAGGAATGCTATAGTTCATAAACAGTCAAATGTTTCCTCCTTGGAAGAGCATAGCTTAGCCTACAAGGGCAAAAAGACTATTTCACTCTTTTACAGTTAATTGTTAGCACAACTCCTGGAGTATTTTAGATTAAAACTCAATTTTGTTCTAGAAATCAAGTTGCTTTAGGATTACTTCAGTGCAAACAACAGAAGAATTTGAGCTCCCTGTTGGCTTTCATTATAAATAATTCTGAGTTCTGTGCTGTAGCCTTCATTTGCCACTGAGTGATATAGAGCTTCAGCTACTGAAAGTTCACAAGAAGTAAGAAGAACATGTATTTTGTATCAGCTGTGAGAATATGCTGTTGCAGTGGCACCTGTGCAATCAGTAAGTTAACAGCAGAATCGAGTTTATTGTTTACTTCACAAGGAAGGCCAAACCTGAGGCTCTGCAGCCACACTTCTGAATGATTTGTGCTGTTCACTTTGAAATCCATCTGCATAAATATGCTTCCTTGCAGAATTTAGATGAATAGAAATGCCTCCTCTTTGGCTTTATTAATGTCATTTATTTTTAATGGAGGGGAAAATTGAAATAAGTTCTTTATGTGAAGTCTTTTGAGGAAAGGAATCTGGGGAAAAAAACTTAAAAGTTAATTTTTTTAAAATCTTGAAATCTTGTGCTTAGTAAGTGTTTAAAAATTTCTGGCAGTCCTGTTAGTAAAAATAATTATTCACAGCCTTCTGGGTGTTGTGGATCTTTTCATTTTATATGTTCAAAAGAAAGGGGGATTCTTCCAAATCCTCAAATGTACAAAACTACATTAATTTCATTTTCATCACATTTCTTCATTGCATTAGATTTGCATGGATTTTTAACCCAGAGACTTAGCAGTAGTGTGGGAAGGCAAGTTCCTCCCCCCACTTTTTTTTTTTTTTTTTTTTTTTTTTTTCCCCCCATGAGGGCATTTTGGGTCATTTTAGATGAAAGAAACTTCAGTTCATGCTATTGTATTGGTTTCCTGATTCAGTTTTTGGTCATTCTCTAGAGGACACACAAAAGAGAACAATGTTGGCAACTATA
The DNA here is from genome assembly GCA_013399195.1 of Dicrurus megarhynchus. Classification (NCBI taxonomy): domain Eukaryota; kingdom Metazoa; phylum Chordata; class Aves; order Passeriformes; family Dicruridae; genus Dicrurus; species Dicrurus megarhynchus. The sequence goes on along the minus strand of VXAD01000278.1, from coordinate 2,362,478 downwards.
TTGGACCTCTGGGTTGTTGTGTAGCTCTTCATTTTAGCACAGATTCTAGTTAAAACTTTTGAGTAACATCAGCTTTCCTTCTCAGGTTAGTCCTACTGATTATCCTTTTGGGTGGAACGATATTTATTAGTGGGGACTGGTTATGTAGAACTCTGCTGGTCAGTGTAGCTGGAATTGATGGATCTCATTAGTTTGACCAGGGGAATGTGGTTCCGTAAGAATACAAAGGACTCACACAATTTGTTTAAATGTAAGATAACACTGCAGTTTAGAACAACAGTTCCAGGTGCTCCAAACATTTCATGATGCAGAGGCTATAAGGATGCCCACCAAACAAGGATATTTGTTATGAGGCCCTTGCCTTAGAGCTCAATGTAATGTAAAGGCACAGGAGGGAAGATTGGGCAGCATTTGCAGAAAAGGGAAGTTCTTGTAAATTTCACTGCTAGTGACTAGACCCTAAAATATATGACTTACTAGACTGAACAAATTATATCTTTTGGATAAAAGAGTTTTCCTGAAGGAAAATTCTGAAGTGACCTCTCAGTGTGAATTCTGTTACATCTACTGCAGGTGCTGTGGCAAATCACATTACTCTTTTAAAATAAATTATCTAAATACATTAGAATGTGTAGATGTTATTGGCAATTTACATTGGTACATAGAGCATATTCTAAAACAGAGATGTAGAACTTTCTGGTGTCCATAGCAAATTTGGTCATATTCCTTCCCTATTTATTTTTAGCCAAATGTAGATTAATGTTTCACTGTCCTTTACTATTCACACAACAACTTGCTGGATATTTTACTATGGGTCTGTTGCTCTGGGAGTGACTGGTACACTGGGTATTCTTGATGACAACTGGTACTTTATAAATGCAGGCTATTAATAGCCAAAGAACTTTATTACTCTTTTAGAGTTTTACAGATTGTTTTTGCTAAGAGAAGAAATTTTCATGTGGGAAGACACATAAAGGCAGTTCCTTATTCACAGACAATACCTATAGTACTGCTTATCTAAACAGGGATGGGATCAAACAACAGCAAATAATTTCTTGGCTTTAGTTCCTAGCCCTTTGTTTCAGAGTGCACTTGCTCTCCTACTTTCTCGCAGGGATATATTACCATGCCTTTCTTCCTGTGCCCTTGACTTTCCAGCCGCCTACTTTTTTTTTGCCTCTGGCTGCTTCAAGTTGCCTTTATATAGTTGGATGTGACTGCCAAAAATCTTCAGGCTGATTTTAGCATTCAAATGTGAAGGAAAACCTCAGTCCACCTGGCCCAACTCCTAGAACTTTAAGGCTGTTGGGAATGGTGGGTGCCTTCCTCGGCTGTTACCATAAAAAAAGGCCATTGAGCTTTTCTCATAATGTCACGTGTCTCCAGTACCTGCAGACAGTTTAGAAGACCACCACTAAGTCAACCCTCCCTCCTAGAGAGCTGCCTGATCTTCAGTAAAACAGCAATTTATCCATGAAGCCATTGAAGACCTCAAATGCCTGTTCATGCAGCTAAGGACCTTGGGAAGGTGACTAGGAGGCTTCTGTGTACAGGGAATGTCAGGATTGTGCTATCTCCTTTTGGACTCATTTTATTTGAGCATAATATTCAGCATTTAGGTCAGCATTGATTCTCCAGAAATGCTGAGATTTGGATATAAATGGATATATCTGACATGATTTCAAATTTGATAATGTAGGAACTACTGCTTCTAAGTGGAACCGAAGTTCCATATTTCATTGTCTTAGTTCACAGTCAGATGCACATTTTCTTAGTAGCTGGGAGAATATACTTTGTGGATCTATATTCACATACTGTCATCTGGAATTCACAATTTCTTTTTCTTTGTGATTATCAGACCAAATTAGCAGCATGTTGGATCTCATCTTCATGTGAAAGCTCTCAGATTTTTTTTTATGGATTTTGATATCCCTATTGTCTTGCTTCAGTTAACATTACAGTATAACAATTGAAATGTTGTCTGTCTGATGTGTGCTCTGGTAGCTGCTTTGTCACTATATAAGTCAAGGGCTCATTGTGCTAGGTGTTATAATTACCCACAGAAGGATGGTCCTTATCCAAAATATCCTGCCATCCAAATGCAAACCAGAGTGGAGCTACAACTTTTTGTGTTTTGTGATGCTATTGCTCAGAATATTTTCCTGTACCTTTACCTAATTGTATTTTCAGTGACTCAAAATGTGATTTATATCAGCTCCCATTAGAAATCTAAAGCTTTTGACACTTAGATGGTTTTATTTGTCCATAGATTTGTGCTTGTGTGATATGTCATGTGCCTGGGTTAAAAATAAATGAAATTCAGAGTAAGTAGAAAGTGCAGCACTGCATTGGGTTGCTGTTGTGTTTATGTGCAGTAAGACAGGTGATTTCAGGGACCACCAGTTCCCCGAGACTGTCACTGTGCTCAGCAGATCCAGTATTTCTGAGGAGCAGTTAATACGTTCACTTCGTGCTTATACAGATTAAAGAGTTCAGAGTGATGAGACAGAACCTTGTTGAGGCAGACTGGGATTGAGCTGTAATTCTGATGGTGTTACAGTGTTTACCAGCCAATGGCTTGGTGTCTCCTTTCTTAGATGTTTCTGGGAGAACAAAATTGTGTCAGTGTTTTGTTTACATTATATTCTTTTAGAATATCATATGTTAGCCTTTTTCTGGATGTGATTCCTCTGAGGTAATTTGAACCATTATTTAAATTATTTAATTATTTTGGACTTTTTGTTGAAATTTTTTCTCTCTCCCCAGTGCTAATTATTGATGCTATAATCCTAGATATTATACACTGCACAGCGAAGCAGTCATTGAAAAATTATTTCATGTAATGAAGAAAAGAATGAAGGTCTAGTGAGATATGAATATTTAATGATGGGAGAGTGTTGCAATTCAGATAAACATAGCGGGTAATTTAATGTACATGAGAAGTGACTACAGTCTCATTTATATATTTGCTATCATATAAGCCAGTAAAAATACTAGCTTTAAAAATACTGGGTAATTTTTACGAAATAAGTGGAAAGTATGTGCATAGTCAGTAATTGCTATTCTGATCTTAGCAGCAAAATTAAAATATGTAGTATTACTTTGGGGATGCTGTTTTGGATGAAAGAATGCTGTGTTTCAAGGCTAGTGGAAAGTATGATTAATGCTGTAGAAATGAAGTATTTTTGATGTTTTTATGTGTGGAGTTACTGCCATACCACTATAAAGACTTAGTCCTGGGTTGTAAATGAGCTTGAGCTCTGCAGTTCCTTGTATGAAATCCTTAAAGGTCATGTCCCTTTTAGAAGTTTTATTTCTAAAAGTAATGGAGCAGAAATAGCTTCCTATTTCAAATCTTTCTAGCAGAGGCAAATGCTGGATGTAAATGCAGCTGGGTTCCATAGCAGTTCTGTTTTCACTGACACAGTTTGTTCTGATCTACTTGCCTGTTTTCTTCCTGATGCCTGCCCTGTTTACAGTTGCTGGTTTACAATTGCTGCCCCAGCTACTTGCAAGCAGGTGGCCGTTTACAGCTGATGTGGAGAAACGACAAATGAAATTTCGGTTTAAACAGTGGTCTTTTATGAAGTGATCTGCTCATTTCTGGGTTTCTTCCCTTCAGAGGAAATGATGATGGAATCATTGAACATTAACCTTCTATCCAAAAGGAAGAGTCACACTTTGAGCTATTTTGTACAGGAAGGCTTCTAGTACAGCAAGGTTTTGATAAAGTCAGAATGAGGTGATGCAGAGATAAAAGATTTGCAATCCAAAAGCACAAGATAGAAAACAAAAGATAATGACACTGTCATCATCAGAAATGAAATGAAAGAAGTAGTTAAGTTAGAGGGTTTTATGAGAGAAAGCAAGAACAGGAATGAAATCAGGAATAGAAGACCAGTGGAGCATGACTTTGGACTGGAAGCAAGACCGTGCCTGAGATGAGGCGGTACAATAAGTGGATTTGACCATTCCTTGTTCTTAGATATTTTTTTTTCTCTGAGAAGATGTTGTGAATAACTATACATTTGTCAATTACACAATTTGTTTGGAGAGATTACAGTGATATTTCATAGTGATATCTTCACATTTTTATCAGACTTTTAAAAAATCACATTAAATGCTGAAAATGAAGCGGGTAGCAATTGAAAAGAAATTTTTCTTGCAAGATGCAAGACATTCAGGACACCAGATGAGAACAGTGGTGTGTAGCAATCTTTCTTTTTTCCAGTGAAAGATGTTGGAAATCTTCACCACAGTGAGGTAGTTCAAAGTCCCAGTTTATAAAGCTATTGTTTGCAATGCAAATGTGGAAACCAACCTTGTCAGTTTTTACTCCTGTTCTGCTCTGCAGCGTAGAATCCAGGAGAGCTTTGGAAACTCATAGCTAACATTGTAATGGTGTATGGCTTTACCACAGTGTGAATTCCTTTTAATGTCAGTTTCTCTATGGGGGATTAGCCACCACAGATGTCACAGATCCTGGGAATATCTTCCATGATAAAAAAAGGAAAGCTGGCATCTCAACTGTCATTTAATAATCTACAGACTCGTTAATTTATGTTTTATGATATTTGATAGCTACAGATACAACAAACCTGTTCTTCAAGTGCTTGATGGTTTGGTTGCAAAATGTGTATTAATTTATGTTCTTGTAGAACAGTTAGATTATAAAATGCCATGTTGTCTTTGCTTTGAATTTTTTAACACACCAGTGGATAAATAAGGAGTACTGTTCTTGCCACTGTATATCTATATATATAATTGCATATATATGCAAGCCTCTTTGCCTAATAACTTCTCCCCACCTTTTCTCTCTTTGCCCTGTGTAATGTTAGTTTAAAATGCTGGTTAAGGTCAAAACAAGTTTATGCCAGTTAAAAACAGCCATATGGAAAGTTCCAGCACTGAGCCCCATAAGCTATGAGGGAGGAATTTATAGCCTTGCAATGCTCCCAGTGCTTCTCTTTAATTAACTACTCTAAGCATCCTAAAATTCTCAACAGCAATCTGCCTGACAACAGGGAACCCTCTAGATCTGTATATAGTAGTAATCACTCTGCCCAATAGTATCCTATATAGATGAGTGTATCAGGTGTTCTGTGACCTCCCAGCAAACTGTCACACTTCTTTGTTCTGCACTGAAGATGTGAAAAATAAGTTGGTTCAATTGTTTTGCTGTTATTTAAGGAAAGCATATCCCACGTTAATTTTACTTGTAGAAGCATGTTTGTTTCTCTGTTTTTAAGAAACTGTCAAAAAGACAGAATTCCACAATCCTTTTGGGAGTGTAAACACATGTATTTCTCTTTTATGAAATGTTTTTCTTTTCTACTGAGTTTCCATTTTCTTGCTTCAAAGGAAGGACACTTAGATGTCCTCTGGAGGAAGAGAGACAAGTGTGTCAGTATTTAATCCTGTCAAAAAGGAGGTGCTCAATCAAGATCTGTGATTTGGCTTTCTTATATCTGTTCTTTTATTATAAATGACTGGTTCTTGTTATGGTTCAGTTATCTATAAATTGCTACCTGCAAACTTTATCAGTATTTATGTATTTTCATCTTTGTCAGTGTTGAAAACATGAAAAACCACTGACCACAGATTCATCTCATCTTAATAATGTCTCAGTTTCTAATTCACTTGTGTTTTCTTGTGTTGTTCTAATTAATTGGAATTAAGAACAGTTATTAATCAAAAACCTTACAACCATTGAAGTGCTTTATGTCTGTGCCTCCCACATTCATCAACCAAGTTTTCATTAAAAAAAGAGACTAAGTAAATCTTGTATAACCTTTATGATTTCTTCCAAGCTGCCTTTGTTAAGGAGATATTTATGCCCAGTAAACATCTAAAAATTTTCTTCCTTCAAATTTTTAAAATTCTGGTAAAAGCTCTTTTGTAATAACGACAGAATTATTATTAGGCATAAGGTAGTGTTATGCAGATGTCATTGTTTTTTATAATGATTTATATGCAGGGACTTAAGTGTATTGTGGATATGTCCAAATTGACTGGCCTGGGGCATTAATTCCATCACAGAACTTAGGGGAAGCTGTAGCACTTGCTGAGGTTTTAGGTAAATATTTCCAGGGTTAACTTGTACTGTGCTTTGTTCTGGTAGATTATCTGCTTCCAAACTAACCGATTTAGAGCAATGTTGGGCATGATTGCAGAGATGGTATTAGGAATGTGTCTGAAGGGTGTAAGGTTTAGGGGACAGTTACAAAAAGGTACAAATAATTAAAGCTCCTTGATAATTGAAATCCTAATGTGTGGTTGCTACAGTGGTACTAAAAATAATGACATTTACTTCTGTGAAATGATGTTACTGTCTTTGGTTCCAAGTTTCAGTTTTCTCACTGTCAGAGGTAAGTACTGATCAATTTACTATTGTGGAAAAAATGCCTGGAAATAACAGAGTCTTTGGAAGATTTAGGTATATTGCTTTTCATCTCATTGGGTGAGACAATGATTTTTGTTTAAAGAAACAGGTAAAAAGCAGTGTCTGAGTTACAATTCATGTCACTTTAAAATCTTTGTCTTGTGAGCTCGTATTTCTTTCCTTTTGAAGATAAATCCCAAATCATCTTATTTCTTCTTTTACCTCTCTGCTGACCCCATCATTACACTGATGAACCTCCTGATGTATCTGTTACCTTTTTTGATGCTGGTCAGAATGGGTCAGGGTTTCAGGTGAGGATGGAATCACAGAATCATAAACCATCTCAATTGGAAGTGACCCAAAAGGATCATCAAGTCCAACTCCCTGCTCCTCACAGGACTACCTAAATATGTATGAGAGAATTTCTGAAGCTACAGAGGCAGTTAGACATCTGACTGAAAATCAGTATTAACTGAATACTTCACTCCCTTTCTACCTTTGAAAATCTCACTGTATAATAATATTTCCCTCTGGAGCTGTCTGAATAAGAAAGATAACAGATGTCTATGTATTGTGATTGCTTACCCAAGACATTGCTGTGTAAATCTAGTAAGTGAGGATCAAGATACTTTGTGATATGCTGTACCACGTCAAAACAGTGGCTAAATCTTTTCACTAAAGTGGTGATTAGGAAATTTATATTTAATCCAAATAGTCCCCAGGTGCCACTACAAAGAAGTAAGACTTAATTGCATTATTGTTTGTGACATATATTGTATGCAGTACATGTTAGAATAACATGCATTGTATAAAGATGTTCAGTATACGCTTCATTATTTGGGAGTTGAAAAATTCTCATGTATTAATATGCTAAATACATTTCTGCATTCTGAACTTCCATATGCTTTGACTTACCAGTGACTCTAACAAGGGTAACATTAACAGAAAGACTATTTATCTGGTTTCCAAACTTCCAAGTACATACAACCACTGTTTCTGCTTACTTCAACAAAGAAGTAGGAAAGGTTCAGTAAAACACGTAGTGTCTAAAGAAAATGAAAAATGCAGACTGGTTTTATCAACAGAAGTTTGGTAAAGTGCTCGCATGTCCCAGTCCCAGTGACTCTCAGAGAAACATTTCCGCCTGTGAATGCCTGTATTGCTTAGGAAAGTGAGATTGAGCCATATCAGCACTTCAAAATTGTGGTGCCTTTGTAGCCCATATATGTGTACTCAAGTAAGCTTTAATCTTCAGTAGCAGCAGAGGTGGGGATGTCATGTATAGGGTTCCAGCAAGGAGCAGCAGCCAAAGTAAGTGTCCATTAAATGGATTATATCTCATTTTGTAGTCCTCAATATAGTTAGTGCCAGGTAACTTTAGCAATGTTTTTAATTGGGCCCATTAGATTAAGTCTAGCAAAAGCCCATCTAATTCTGCTGTCATCTTTACTGTGCATGCCTGCCATTTGACTCAAATCAGTGCAGTTCTTGTGAAAATGTTATTTCAGGCCTGTCAGATGAGAGA